>JAHDVE020009290.1:0-546668 GCA_022606495.2 Halesus radiatus
TGTTAGCGGTAAATGGGGAAAACACAGCTTCAAAGTTACCGCTTGGGAAAGCCACTATTTTGGCTATCGGAGCTAGCAACCAAATATTGCCAGAATATTGGCTATCGGAGTGCAATACGTTAGAGTAATAATAATATTGTTACTCTAAGTTACCGTCTAACTTAGATGCCACTATTTTTTTAAGACCGTGTTTCATAGATATACCATTCAATGTATTCGTAGTATTTTTTGCCTCCGAGGCGTATATATCTGTTGTATTTTTGCAAAATAACCATATTATGCAAAAATAACTCGGAAGTTTTTTTTTTATTTATTTATTTTTTGTTCAAGGAAGCGAAGCTAGCAGTCCACAATGGAGTGCTGATACCAACCTTGATGTATGGCAGTGAGGCATGGAACTGGCAGAGGAAGGATGAAAGTAGACTGAATGCTGTAGAAATGAGATCTCTGAGACGAATGTGTGGTAAAACCATGTATGATCGAGTGAAAATGTTGAGATTCGTAAAGAATGCAAGGCTGATGTAAGCGTAGTGAACAAGATTAAGAAAGGGACGCTTAGATGGTTTGGGCATGTAGAGCGAATGAACGAAGAAAGGAGTGTAAGGAGAATATATGACGCGAATGTGAATGGAAGAAGAAGCCAGGGACGCCCGAGGAAGACATGGCACGATCAAGTGAATCAAATACTCGAGTCGGGCCATGTCAGAAGTCGGAATAACAGAAGAGAATGTATGAGGCGTTGTATGAATGTGAATGAAGCAAGAAGTGTATGCCAAGATCGAGTTGTTCGGCGGTCCGTCCTCTCTACCCCTGCGGGGAAACGGCGTGATGGTTAGTTAGTTAGTTAGTTAGTTAGAAACAAAATGTTTACATACATGCAAAAATCCCCATAAACTACTTTTTTGTGGTTTGTCTAACGGGAGCTTGTTATTCAAAACTCATTTTACCGTTAAGGTCACAAAATATATAAAATAAAAACATATGTAAAACACTTGAAGCATAAATAATTTCTCCAAAAGATTGGTATTCAATTTGTTTTTTTTTTTTTTTTTATATGAATACCTCACAAGAGTCCCAACTGCTCCCAACCGTCTGGAGCTTCAGTGAGACTATGGCATCCCCAATTGGGGAATGTTGTGAGGCTGAAGGTATTGGGGAGGGAAGGAAAGGGGAAGAGGAAGGTAGGCAAATACCTGGCTATTCAGATCTGCTCACCAAACACGGCTAAAAGCCATTTCAAGCAACGTTTCAATTCTGAATGGTGGTCTCACCAGGGCGATACTGAGAATATCTTCCACTCTGGAACGTGCGCAAATATGCTATATATTATTTTTAAATGAATTAATTGTGAAACAACACAAATTAATTAAATAAAAATTACTTGCGCACGCCGGGATTTGAACCCGCGACCTTCGGATTCGTAGTCGAGAGCCTTACCCCTCGACCATGGAGGCCGTCAAATTAATAAATAAATTAATTAGTTGCGTCATTATTAATAAATTAATTAAAAATTACTTTGTAATCATCACTTTAATAATAAATACATATCAACATGTTTCGAAAGCGAAGCTTTCCTCATCAGGAATATACAGAATACATAATACAAATAACAATGTCAAGTAAAGACAAATGTTCTGTTTATCATGGTGATTACAAAGTATTTTTTGAGGTGATTGTTCACAAAAACGGCGCTATACAAATCATCCAACTATTATTATTATTTATTAAAGCATAAATATTTCTCAAGTATTTTACTCAAAAATATTTCTACAAAATATTTAAAAAAAATTAAATAAAAACATAACGGCAACAATAAATCGTACATAAAATAATATTTCCTTATTATCTAATACAAATAGGTTCTTTCAGCCAGCCATGTTTTCAATATATTTATTAACGGTTTAGTTTTAATACATTTTTGTTGTTTTTTTTTTTTTTATTTCAGTGGGCAACATATTTAAACAGCTAGGAATAATGTGATCTTTTGTCCATATGTTTGTATGGTTAGGAACCATTATTCCTTGTTTAAAATTGAGACGAGTATTGTAAGTGTGCTCTAGTTTATTTGTATTATATATAGGGCTATTAATGTGCTAAAATATAATTTTGTACCAGAGAATTGATCTTACTGAAAGAATTTTGAGACCGATAAAAGTATGGAATATTATGCCTTTGTTCGTATAAACTTTTATGAGGTGATAATTTACCCAATTAATTTATTTATTATCATTTTTTTATTTATTTATATATCTAACTAAACTCGGTGCGTGCAACAACACAATAGGGATACGATGGCCAAACAAACGAAGATATTAAAAATGTTTATTTATATATCTAACTGAAACTCGGTGTGTGCAACAACACAATAGTGATACGATGGCCAAATAAATGAAGATATTAAAAATGTTGAAGGCAAAATAATGTCACAAAATAAAGTTTCAAAGATTTTACTCGGTTTCATTTCATTTATGAAGACATAAAAATAATTACCAGCTATGGCTTTTTTTAAAAAGATTTTAAATGAATTTATGGAATTTGAGAAAATGCCAATGTTGTGATCTTTACTTATTCCATTGTTCAATCTTGACGTTATTGGTATAAACTTATGGTATATCTGTCCAGAGCAAATCAAAATTTCTCGTACATCTGGGTTTAATGTATAATGTGATATTACTCGGATATGTACTTGATATATCCTTTGTAATACCTATAAGTAATGACCGAATTCACAGACATATTTACTTTATAAACATGTGCAAACTCAATTCGTAATAATAATTCCCCGACTAGACAGGCCATAAAAAATTGCACAAAGGCTAGCTGCGTATACTGTTGTTCAAGCCGGAAACCATTGTAAAGTACTACACCGTAAAGCTTAGACCATCCTTAAATACCATTTTAGAAAGTCGGCATTATTTTGCAAAAGAACAGCAATAAAACCTAAAAGGAAATAAGCGTGTAATAAATGAGCGGCCCACCAGACAATACGGGTCGTAAAAAGTTCCCTACAGATGGCCACAGGAACAGGACTCTCTGAAGACAGTTGGCTTGAAGCTTCCGCCCAGGAAGGTACCTATTCTCGCCCCTCAGAGTGGCCGCTCAGGTCCTCTGACGGCGAGTGAGTTTTACACTTCCACCCGAGAAGGAAGTCCGATCTCCGTCCTTCGGAGATCTACGGCAGAGACCGCCCAGGTTCTGTACCGCGAGTTAGTTTTACGCTTCCGTCCCAGAAGGAAGTACGATCTCCGTCCTTCGGAGATCTACCGCAGAAGTCGCCCAGGCTCTGCATCGCGACTCGACTCCCGCTTCCGCCCAGCAAGATACTGATCTTCGCCCTTCGGAGATCAAACCTTCGAAGACCAGCCACTGGACTCTGGACAGCCATCAGTAAAGGGAAGTCTTCGACCCTGTCACCCAGTGAATACTATACTTTCACGTAGTATCGACACCTAAAGATAAAGTCTTTTACGTAGGATAACTAAAACGTTCCCGTATAATTAAGCCCAGTGAATCTCTAGTTTTAAGAATCAACGTTCTCGTATAATTAAGCCCAGTGAATCTCTATTTTTAAGAATCAACTTTCTCGTATAATTAAGCCAAGTGAATCTCTAACTTTAAGAATCAACTTTCTCGTATAATTAAGCCCAGTGAATATCTAGTTTTAAGAATACAAACTTTTACGTAGATTTAAGAAAAGTGAATAGTTAATTTTTAGAACCGTAGAATTAAGTACTTAACTCTAATTTTAATGATATTTTATACTTAATTAAGATTAACTTTAGCTTAAGACTAACCCCATGATTAGAAAAATAAATGCCTTATAGTAAATACATAAATTGCTTTTCAGTTCCTAACCTTTTTGCGTTATTCCTATAACTATAACCCACTGCGTTAATTAGCGTCTTATCATACTCGTATATTGGACACATTTAGAATCGACATTTGTTCTTTATAATCTACGTGAATATTTCTTTTAGTCATCATGCTTTTCACTGGAGTTCTGTATTAGAAAAAAAGCACCTACCGGTAAAACGTAGTGTTGCGGTAATTAAAAAAAAACACGTAACACGTGGGTAGGTACCTACCTAATAATCCACCTTCATTCGCCATCGAGGTGAAAAGGCAGCCAGGCCTGTGCAATTGGTATGTAGTATTGTACTGTACCTATACCCGTACAGTAGGCAAATGCACCCGCGGGATGATTTGACAATAAAAAGAAAACATCCATTATGGCAACAAGAAAAGTGCATACGACGGTGATTAAGACCCCAGCCAAATGGTATACACTCATTCGCTTTGCAATAACCCGGAGTGAAGAAATACACCCCTCACGCCTTCGTAGGGGGACACAATACACAGGACCAGGGGTGTATTATAACAACACTTTATTTATAACTGGAGTAATATCATGGGATGTAACTTGATTTGCCAAGATGAAAACTGAGAAATTTTATTTCTACGGGATTTAAAAAAATACACATTTCAAATACAGAATAAAAATAATAATTATTTTTTATAAACAATAATTATAAGCCTGAAACACTCATCCAAATTGAAAAAAACCTTCCGAGAAAAGATAAATGTCGCCGACAGGACTCGAACCTGAACCCTTCTGATTGCCGATCAGATGCTCTACCGTTGAGCTACGTCGGCTTATCACAAACCCGCCAAGTTAATCAATATATACTAGTGTTTAGGCGACATTTACCTTTTCTCGGAAGGTTTTTTTTCAATTTGGATGAGTGTTTCAGGCTAATAATTATTGTTGATAAAAATAATTGTTACCCTTTGCGCTATGCACAAAAATCTTGTCTTAAAAACTTTAGTTTATCAATTAATAAAAATAATGGTTTAAACATACGAGTAGGTACTTTGTAACAGTACGTTTTACTAGCTGCAGGTATGAATAAAAGAATGATTCATGTTTTATTGTACAGAGCATGATTGGTTAAGAATCGTATCAAATAATAATATCTACAGGGTGTACCAGTCTCCAAGATACATTGGTAAATAGATAATTATCAAAATGAGGGCTAAACAATAATCTAGGTAGTTATAAAATATATTAAAGTGCCTGTAAAATGAAAGATTTTCTATAAATTTAAATGGGCGCCATGTTACGTAAAATAACGAATTTAAAATAAGCAACGGAACTATAACCGGAATATTACATACTGATTTGAAGATTCTCTTTAAGTGTCCACGGTTGCCTCGAAATGGTTGTAGTGCTGTGGAACAGCCTGTGCTGCGGTGCTGTCGAACGAAGACACAAGTTAGCCTCCAGAGATCTATGCACTTAGCCGATCGCCTTCTTTTAATAAGGATGTTCATTAATGCTCTTATTCAAAATGAACGGGGTGAGTAGAACAAACCGTTACAACTTTGTCGCTTGTGCGGACAAGCGACAAAGTTGTAACGGTTTGCTGAAAAAAAAGTAATCTTTAAGTTACTTTTTTCTAAACTAAGAACCTAATAACCTATCTCTATGTATAATACAGTTAGTGGCACGCAGTCTATAAAGGCTGAAAAACTTATTTTGTTACAGTAACTCTACACAGGAGGAAATAATTTCCTGGAGGGAAATAATTTCCCTCAAGGCCTATATCATCTTTGGAGATGCTGCGTGGAGGGTAAAGCTGTACTTACCTTAAGAAAAATTAACCTTATAATTAATTGAAAAAACCATATTATATACAAATTGATAAGGAATTTGTACACTTATATATTCGGTTGACCATAACAACTAACGGAAGATGATAATATAATGTCGATTTTCAAATATTCAATGTCTAATTCTTACCCGAAATTCTACCTTTATTCAAAGAGTAATGTACGCCACTGAATACAGTATACTAATTATATATAAAACGGGTACTTAATTTGGGTTCAAAGAGAAAAATAAATTAACCTAAAAATTCCATGCAAATACTTCAGACTTTACATAAATGAATTTAACCCATTATTTTGCACCTCTGCCGACGTAAATAGTTGTTGTTTTTGTTGTAATTCAGTTGAAACGAAGTGTTATTTCAATAATCTATACGTATTAAGAACGAGTCTGAATTGTATTACTTTAATTACATATAAAATAAGTTTTTAGGTTCTTCGTTTGGGTTTAAAAAACGAACCTAAAGTCCCACATGTTCTTCATTGTAAGTAAACTGATACGAAGTGTTTTTATTTTTTATTTGTGTGTATTAACGAGAAATGTAAAACCTTGAAATTTATCACAAAACTGCATTAACGTCATCTGTTAGCTACAATGGTTTATAATAGGAATTTCGAGAAAAATCCACCTTCAAAAAGTTTCATCATAATTCGCAAAATATCAGTACAAATGATTTTTATACAACATACGTAACTCGGAATATATATTCGAATATCAAAAATACGTAACTGTTATTTTCATTTATGAATGCTACATTTGTCGTCCTCTCCATAAGACTTGATGGTGTAATGGTGGTATAATGAGGAATGCCTCTGCATATTTACCTTCATTATTTCCCGACAAAGATCGCATTAACATACTCAAAACTTAAACTGTTAAACTACACCGCTACCACTAACAAAATTCGATTTTTTTAAACAAACAAACATTTTTACCCATTTGCTGTTTTACTTCAACTGGCGGCATGCCGAGTTCGCCCCCGCTCCTGTTATTTTGGTTTCTTCCCCTTGGGCATCTCTTTGGAAATTATTTATCAACGTTTTTACTTAAAAATTACTAATTATATAATTTTTTTTAGAAAAGAGTTTTATGAAAATAATATTAGAAAGGACTTGTTTGGTTAGAACATAATCTATAAATATTTTTATATTGTGCGAGACTGCGTTACAAAAAATTACACTTAACGACCCTCCACACTAGAGAACAAAATCTCGTAGAAGTATTGCGAAATTTAGCATTTGCAAAAAATAAATCGAAATAGCAACTATTCGTAATTTATATTCGCTAAATACCTGAAAATGAACATCATTCGGTCGGTCTTTTAGTACATAGGTAGGTACTCTGGAATATTATGAGTCAGCTTTGGTTATCACTATTACTACCAGGTAGCAACTTGACTTCACCCGAGCTTAAAGAGCAACTGAAATACCCCTTTCCCTTCCGTCATTCCGACTTCTGACATGGCCCGACTTTTTTTCCGACAAGTATTTGATTCACTTGATCGTGCCATGTCTTTCTTGGACGTCCCCAGCTTTCTTCTTCCATTCACATTCACGTCATATATTCTTCTAAAACATAATTTAATCAAAAATTAAAAGCACGACAGAAAACCACTGCTCTTGGCATAATTTGTAATAGTGTAAGCGAAATAGGAAACCCTAATACAAATAATGATGTGTATAAGAACAGAATACTTTGAGTAGACACCCTCAGTAAAAAAAAATAACTTGTGACTAATATTTATATTTTATAACTACAAAATTATAAACTATTTTTTTTAACCTAAAATAAAATATTGGGGTTAAAAGTTCTTAAGATCTAATCTTAGTCATTAAAAAGGAAAAATACATTTTACATTTTTCAAAAATATAAGACTGCTCATTAAGTGAAAAACGAACGTTTTCAGTGTGAGCGCAAATCTCGTTGTATAATGAATTTGATTAAATTAAAAAATAATAATTCCTGAGGCCGGCCCTGGTCTGGTCCACACCCCGCCTGCCCCACTTGCCCCACCTGCCCCACCTTTCTCTCACGTACGAGTATGCCACGTCTTTATATTAATGCTCCGGTTGGCATTTCATTAAGGTGAAAAGACACTCCCCTTGTTACCACACAACACAACACAGGTGGCGCCGCTCGTGCTCGGAGCGCGTGTTATGTCAGAAATATCACATTTCGTAGAGTGCATGAAATGTGTAGGATTCTTTTTTCAGGAAAGGGATACATATCATTTACCTGTACCGTACACTGAGTACACGTGGTACACATGTACCATGGCGGGTTCCATAGATTATTCGGGGCTCCATCGTAGCCAGAGTAAAGTTAGCTTCTCAGAAGCCGGGCGAATTGTACAGAGCCCGCAGATACTGCAAATAGTACACAACTGCTGACCCTGTACAAATCCCAGGTGCGCCCCACTGTAGAATTTGGCAGTCCCAAAATATCTGAAAAAAACCCTTGACTCTGTGCAGAAACGGGCAGTCCGTTTGATAGATTCGCCTATCTTAACAAACGGATTGCAATTTGGAGCACAGAAGTCAGGTGGGAATGGTGTCCTTGTTCTAATGGTATTTTAATAGAAGATGGTCTGAGGAAGTAGCGTCATTCTACAACTCGTTCTTGGGCTCAGCTCGGCTGCGGAATGATCTGCTGGCCTCTGTGTTTCCTCCCTCCTACAACATGGATTTCTTCAAGACCCGGGTTCACTCCTTCCTATCCTCTAAAAGACCCTCCACACAGCTACTCCAAAGATGATATAGGTCTTGAGGGAAATTATTTCCCTCAAGGCCTCCTGTGTGGAGTTACTGTAAAAAAAAATATATGCAATTGACTTTCAATCAAGAAGTTGCAGGTGGTCATAACAATATTGAATAGTTATTTATTTAAAGCAATTACATAAATAATACACAAAATATTACTAGGACAAACAAATAATTCATATTTAGTCATAGTCCACTAAAAATACTTTAAAAGGGATAAGTTGACTAACTAACTAAATAACTAACCATCACGTCATTTCTCCGCAGAGGTAGACAGAGAAGACGGACCGCCAAACAACTCGGTCTTGGCACACACTTCTTGTTTCATTCATATTGTTCATACATTCCCTCGTGTCATTCTGAATTCTGACTCAAGTATTTGATTCACTTGATTGTGCCATGTCTTCCCCGCGCATCCCCGGCCTTTTTTTCACTCATTCCTTACACTCCTTTCTTCCTTCAGTCACCCCACATGCTTAAACCATCCAAGCATTCCTTTCTTAATCTTACTTATTACGCTTACATCAGCCATTTATTCTTTGCAAATCTCAACATTTTTCACACTCTTATACATGGTTTTACCATACATTCACTTCAGAGATCTTATTTCTACAGCATTCAGTGTACTTTCATCCTTCGTCTGCCAGTTCCATGCCTCACTGCCATACATCAGGGTTGATATCAGCACCCCATTGTGAACTACCAGCTTCACTTCTTTGGACAATTTTTTGTTAGCACCAACCACATATAAAGTCCTCCATCAATGGAGTTTCCTGCTTTTAACCTTCTTTCAATATCCCTATCAGTCTTTCCATCTATGGTAAACATGCTTCCTAACGGGATGAGTTCAATTATATGTCTCTAATTTTAAAACTGTCATTTCATGGTGAAATTACCTTGAAATGCACAATATTAGAAACAGCAATGGGGCTCGCTCTTGACATAAATGCTATACATACCATAGATTTAATTTCAATTGTAGCAGTCTGATGATGCTTGCGATAGGGTGAAACCATTCCGGTCTGAAATAAACAAGTGAAAGATAGTTTACAGAGGTTTTTAATAAAAAAATTGATATTTCAATTACATGTCTATGTTGGTTACGGAGGACGTGAAGTCTGGGTATTGAAGAATGGGCATATAATAATAATATGTAATTGGATTATTTGTGTAGTGTTCTTTTGTAAAAAATCACCTCAAGGACGCTGTACAAATATTACTTCATATTCTCTATCTAATTATGTACAAACAGATACAGAAAAACATACTTACCTGGCAGGTCGCTTCAGATGAACACAGTTTTATTAGAAAATTTAAGCTTAGAAAAGATATGATTTTTACAGTTGCTATTTTATCCTCCTTTTCTATTGATCTTACATTTATTAGAAGATTGGTGGCACAAGAAGAGTTATTTATATGAAATTTATATGAAATATTGATAATTTTTCGGACTGGAGAATATTTATAAAATGACCTTAAAAAGCTTAAGAAGTTTTTAATAGATATACACACTTTTTATATTTTTTTTTTATACATTTAGTTATTTACAGTATCGCGGGCTGTGGACGCATTTGCGGACCGGTGCATGGAAAAATTTACTTATTCCTCAAGTGACTTTAGGTAAGCACTAACCGGCTAGCCGAGCTAAGCAATTTACGTATGCATTTCTTCAGCTTATGGATACGATTGTCTGAAAAGACAAGTTTTAAATTTAGTTCTGAATTCTGTCAAGTCTTCGATCATTCTTAAGTCATGCGGCAGTTCATTCCAGGCTTTAGGTCCTGATACTCCGAAAGCACGATCACCGAACTTAGTATTAGGTGTGCTCTTTGGTTCCTTCAACCTCCCGATAGCTGATGACGCTGCTGACCTAAGGGTGTACTGCCGTGAATTGGTATTTTCAGGAATACACATTTCCGATAAGTAACCGGAGCCATTCCGTTAAAAATACCACCCAGCAGAGCTTGAACTGGATTCTTTCAGGGCATTTGAGCAAGTGGAGATTTTTGAGATGCTCTGAAAAGTGGGAATATTTAGATACGCCAGTTATGCAGTAGTTTATTTATGTAAAGAGAATTGATAGTTGACCAGGTGTGTCGAGTTGGTACTTCTAGTATAATCAGGCATAACAGATCAGGACAATCAAACAGTGACTTTACATTTTGAAAATATTAACTCTATCACCAATATATAAATGTATAACAACAATGTACTTTTATCAGAGTCTCAAAATTCTTTCAGTAAGATCAATTCTGTGGTACAAAATAATATTTCAACACATTTTTTTTGTTTTTTATTGTATAATATTAATTATATACAGTGGGAACTTATATCCGCTAAGCCACTGCAAGTAGCTTGTCAGCAGGAGTTTAGTTCAACAATATTATATAATACAACAATAAATAAACATCATCATACAAATGTAGGGCAAAATTAGGATATAGAGGCGCATTTATGTTGTGATCAATGTATATAAGTTGGAAAAAAAAATTTAAAAGAAAAAAAAAATGGAAACAGCATTACAGTTTTGTTATTGAGATACTAGAGTCCAATTTTATAACACCGATTTAAACAATATTATAAAAAAATCAAAATTTCAAAAGTATCGGCAAGTATTAAATAAATAAAAAGTTATAAATAAAACAGCATTACAGGTTGGTTACAGTGAGGATAGACTTAATATAATAGTAACACCGTAACAGTAAATACAGCAGATATCGAGGAGCTATACAACCAAGGAGACCGTCATATTTGTTACCATCGATACATAAGATTACTTTCCAAAAGCCAACACATTAACACCAGTGAGAATTTCATCATAGAGAAATTGTTTTTAAATTCGTACGACAACTTGTTAAATATAAATGGTACAATGTATTCAAGGGTTCGTTGACCATATTTACTTTGAAATATTGGCACTATCAGTCCTATATTTTGTGTGAAAAGTGTATTGTGTACATAATCCACCACTGCCTTATACGGACTCGCAGATATATGTTGTAGTAGAATTTTTGCCACAAAAGAGCACAAACAGGTAATACATTAATTGATTTGTACATGTTATCAATGTCTCGCCTTTGCTTAAAAACTTTTTTACTTACTAGCAATTTTACCACGGCGTTTTGAATCAGCTGTAATTTATGTTGGTCTTAATTTAATACCCCTATATATAATACAAATAGACTAGGGCACACTTACAATACTCCTCTCAATTTTAATGAGGGATTAATTGCTTCTAAACATACAAACAAATATGGACAAAGAACTTTAGACCACATGATTCCTAACTAACTAACTAACCATCGCGGCAGAGAGGACGGACCGCCCAACAACTCGATCTTGGCATACACTTTTTGCTTCATTCACATTCATATATCGTCTCATACATTCTCTTCTATTATTCCGACTTCTGACATGGGCCGACTCAAGTATTTGATTCACTTGATCGTGCCATGTCTTCCTCGGACGTCCCCGGCTTCTTCTTCCATCCACATTCGCGTCATACATTCTTCTTACACTCCTTTCTTTGTTCATTCCGCTGAAATAAAAACTGTATTAAAACTAAACAGTTAATAAATATATTGAAAACTTGGCTAAAGAAGCTGTATGTATTAGATAACAAGGAAATATTATTTAATGTATGATTTATTCTTGTTGTTTGTTTTTATTTAATTTTTTATATTTTTCTAGAAATATTTATGCTTTAAGTTTATTACACATGTTTTTATTTTGTATAGATATATATTTTGTAACCTTATCTGTAAATGTTGAGTTTTGAATAACAAGCTCCCGTTAGATCGGGACTTTTGGCATCGTATTTTTTTTTGTAAAATGTTAAATTTTTTTTTTTTTTTTTAATTTCGGTAAAATAAAGTGTGCGCAGGTTAGGCATGTTGTGATCCCATTGCTAGGTTTTATGAACATGTAAACATGGCTCTACAACCGACTGTCAAAAGGAACATTGATAAATATGCATGTACGAGTAAATCCAACTGGTAGGAGCGACTAAAAGGAGTAGGAGTAGGAGTTGATAAAAACATTGTGGCGATCGACTGACATCGCTTGTAATTATATCATGAGATAACAATAAAACCCAATTCCAAATTGAATGTGTTTTAAAAGCAGATATTTTATAAATATATTAGAAAAAACGATACCAAAAATCATTACAATATAATTGTATAATTCACCAGTAAAAAATAGAAGAGAAGTAATGGAATTTAAGAGATGGAACGTGGAGTAGTTTTGACTCGTTTGAACAAGAAATAGGTTCGCGATCGACCAAAAATACCTGCGATCGATGCACTTGGTCTATCTCTGATACAGAGCAATGGCACAGAAATCATGGTTTGAAACCCGGGATGAGGAAATAAATATAGAACTTAAATAAATTTATAACTTTCATACTTGTGTCTGTTTCCTGTGTGGAAGATACTCCTAGTATCGCCCTGGCGAGAGACCACAAATCAGAACTAAAGGTTGCTTGAAATGGCCCTAGCTGTGTTTAGTAATCAGTTCTGAATAGCCTGGTTGTACCAGACGTGTGGCAGACGAAGAGAGCTGGAGGGGAGGGAGATACAACTTATCGTTCCCTTGCGAAGGGGGAATGATACCGATAATATTTTAGTCCTTTCGCACAAATTAGAAACTCCGGCGAATGCTCTGCGGGCCTTTACTGCGGTCAATGCGAGGGTCTGGGTCCAGTGGGTGGTGGTAGTCCGGGGGGGATCCAGGGTCAGCGGTGGTCAGAAATGATGGAGAAGGCAAGTCGGTAGAAGCAGAGCGAGGCGGGGCAGTCGAGGTAGAGAAGTGTTGTCGGGGCGAGAGTTACTGGCTGACTGACAAATAGCCGTTTTTGGGCTCTATTTGTACTCCCAGCCAGACACTAACCCAAGCGCTCTGGTTGGGATTTTGCTAAAGTTCTGACAACACATATCTCCCTCATTCCGTGTTGCCTCACTCTTTCATTTATTTTGTCATTCCTAACAAGCAGTGATGGGACACTTCCCGCCACCTGCACAATATATTTCATAATTTGCATAAAAATTTAATGACAGGGTAACGTGTCTTTTGGCTAGCGGAGCCGGGCCAGTTGCAAACATCAAACATTTATTTTCCACTTGGTCCCGGCCCCGTACAAGTGCCGACAATATAATTATGTTAATAAATAAATGAAATGAAATAAATAAAACTATCACCGCGCCAAACATCGCGGAAGAGACGAAGACGTCCGACAGACTGGTACTCAACTACTTAAGTCTTTCCTTCTCCTTCGCTTCTCCCATATCCTTCAGCCTCATGACATTCTCTAAATTGAAGATTCAATCGTCCTTAATGTGTCTGGATAGTTGGGACCAGTGGCGGTTCACGGTGTTTTTAACTGGGGGTTCAATCAGAAATTCAAGAGAAGATATTATATTTCGTTAAAATCTACTTGTTTTCCTTCGACGATTCGTCGAAAACAGCGTCAGTCACAAAATTTTAAAAAAATTGGTGGGAGGGGTACTATAACAACTAGCGACTTGAGACAATACTGCATTTGTAGAAACATTCCTAACTTAGGAATACAACGTCTTATCTAAAAAAAGGATTGAAATTTGAATACGAAAGCAAGCATTATGATCTGTTTGTTTTACTAGTAGATTTACAAATGACATTAAAAGCAAACAGTTGGAAAAATACAGGAACAGGAAAATAAAAACTTACTACAAATATTTACGTACTATGTTACATAAAATAATACAATAACATTTACTTTGCATCCTTATTGTGCAGTAAGCATAAGTTCAGTGACCGATAGGGGGCCATCTCGGTGACACTCGTCAAACTTCAGAGGTCACGTGTCTTCAAACATTCCTTCGTTAGCACTGGGCACAAACTACAAAATGGTTCTGCCTACGATATTTAATTTCACCGTCAGGGTGTTTTTTTGTATGAAGTACTTGCTTGGGATTGTGAGGTTGTATGTGCTGAATCCATTCTGCACAACACCTATGGAAATATTAATTTGTTCTTGGATGGTAGTATTCGGTCGCGTGGATTTTAAAAGTGGAATTTTAACCGCACGCTGTTTATAATGTGCTAATACAAGTTAGTCTTATGTTCCCATATTTTAATGGGAGTTTACTGCACAATCACTCTTTAGAGAAAACCGCCACTGGTCGGGACATCACATGTGCGGCACCACATAAAAAAAGTCTTCAAATTATTTTTTAATATTAATTTTATTAACTCATTGCATCCAAACTCCATCACAATGTCGGTTGAGCCTATCATCACAGTATTAAAAGTATATTGACATACGAGTATTTGTTGCATCTTGGAGGTAATAAAGAACATATAATTATTTATTATCACATTGGTTTGTTTTTCAATAAAAAATATTTTCCTTACTAAATAAAAATTACAAAAAATATGAATGATTATTAACCGCCCTACCCATACGAACGTACGTGATACGTCCGCTATATTATCACCCATACGGAACAAGCCATATCCCGTACATTCGGGTACAAAAATACTATACCCGCAATCCACAAAACATTTGTATACGTCAAGTTTGTTCCTGTGTCATCTCGTAACATAAAATACTAAAGGATAATAATAACCCGTGGTTAAAAAAGATTATTGAGTACAAATTATTGTAGTTTATTCCTAAAAATCAACATGTACAATAACATGGCTACTGCTTATTCGGTGTAAATTAAAAAATTAATGACAGTTGCAATCTCATACTGAGTACATAAATGATTACAAAATAATATGTATTTTCAATAGGAATGGAGAAAAAATAGTTATTTAATACCTATTGGGTTTATATTAAAGATTGGTATTGGGTTTGCAATAAAACCTAGGTTAACTTGTTGGGTGTTTAATCTATAGAAGGTAAGGCTTCAGGATATTGGCGATAAACCACTTGTCCGAGAACTGTAGATGGTTTCCCGGAGTTGACAGAAAGACCAACTTCCCTGCCTGGTCCATCACTTTTAAGCCAAGCCGATCCTAGAAAAATTAACAAATAAACTAGAGCGAAATACTTTAACAAAATTGTGGGCGAAATGGACAGATTTCGAATATTCATAAAATAGATAGTAAGTTAGGAATACATTAAGCATCTATCATTGATTTGTGGAATGTGCTGAGCCAGCGCAGCTGGCTGGCTGCCGTCTCAGCATCTCGAGGAGTACAGAATCGTGTATTAACTGCTGTTTTGGTTAGTGGCTAGTCTGTCCTTATTTATAGAAAGTGAAACAGCAGTACTTATACAGAACAGAGAGCCATTTCATTCGCACATTACTGTTATTGCATAGATGTAGATCATCGTATCATTTTAATTGCTTATCATTGCTCTGACCATATTAGATATAATTGATTAGAAACAAATAAGAAAACGACCCATAAAACCATGAGAAACAATACACAATGACTAATAAACCATAGTAATAATAATATGAATGATTTGAAGGTTGAAATTATGAAACAATAATGTTCACATTCAGGGTACTCTATGAATTCGCACCTTGAATGAGTAGCAAGTGTAAGTATTGTGTGGTAGTATTTGTTATTGCGATCATTTCGTAGTTCCAAATAAGGTACATTATTAAAATCACCAGATTCCTAAAACTGGGATGGATCCATTAGGCAGAATATGTAGCAAGGATGGAAGACAACCAACGAATAAATCGTGTAGAACAAGTGTTTGGAGACATGTAATAGGTGGCTGGACGGTGTGAACCGCATCCTTGGGCATTAGGAACTGGAGAGAGACAGCAAGAGACTGGCAGGATTGGTGGCGTTTTCTAGAGACAGTCAGCATTCACCAAGGGTTGTATAATATATTAATTGTTTTTGTGTTTAATTCGCAAAACTCCATTAAAAAATTATTTTTTAATAAATTTAATGAAAATCAAATTTAATGATGTTATTATTAAGTTCCACAAGCATTTTAGTTTTTTATTATTGTGACAACTGTTACGGCGTTCAAAGCCATTAATTAAAATAAAAAAATAGTGCCAATGATGATGATATTATATCTATTCTGTATAATATAATCTACCAGCACCACGCAGTGCAGAACAGTAGATTACAGACACGATAACATTAGTTGCCTACATTATCTATGAACACATTCAAATTACAGCATATGTAAGCATAACGTATCCGCACATGCATAGACCAAAACCGGCCGAGATTGTCGGCTAGAATATTTTTTACGTGCGCCTGCGTAATTAGTGTGAACACATACCGTTAGCACCGCCATCTTCGTTAGTTGGCGTCATTAGTCGCAGATATTCGCAGATAAAACCGAGAAGATGGATAAGGATAAACTGATTGAATTGATCAGGAAATTAAGGTTATAAAAAAATAATAAATATGGTAATAGGATTATAAAATCCTCAGACATGTTGTGGCGGACGCTAACTCTCTGTGACGTGTGTGTTCTGTGCTGCACGGTGTAATGTGAATACTCGCATCTGTACTGTGCTGTGCCTGTATTGTACTGTCGTGCTCTGCGTGGTGCTGGTAGATGTGAATAGACTTTAATTCCTTCCAATAATGTTCTTATTTCTTGGAGTATGTACTTCTCCGCCACCGCAAGGGGAGCTTATGGCAAAGACTTACACCAGTCAAACAAAACTATCCCCAAAACCACGACTGCCTTGGTGGGTGGAGTCCCCCTCGATATCCCTCTGGAGACAGGAGACCATCAAATATCCTTAACTAATAAAACTATTCAAATATATATTACTTACGAATGATTTGTATAATTTTTTGCATTTTATCTTTTCATAAAGAAGGTACATTACCCCTAATATTTTATTGATTAAAGGATCATTACTAGATACCTGAAAAATTCGTGTTTGCGCTAACGCTAATTATTTTTCGAAATTCGTCATTTCTATGTGAAAAACATGAATTTCGCCATTTAATAAATAACTGCGAATTTTCATATTTTTCACGCGATATTCTGGTATTTTAAAATAAGAAATTAATATCATACGTTCAAACTATTTTTTTGTCTATAGTTTTGACCAGCTTGAATAGCTATAAAATGGAACGCAGCTAACTTCGTGTCCAAAACACCGTGTACCATCACTATTTGTTCGATTTAAAAAAAAAATTTTTCAAATAACATAAACAAAAACATATATATATATTAATAATATGCACCATTTTTGTTGTAAAATACCAAAAAGGGAATATAGCACGACCTTTTTTTAAAAAGTATATGATAAATAATAATAATAATCATTGGATTACTTCTATAGCGTCGTTTTCGTGGGAAAATTACCTCAAGGGCGATACATTATGCATTGTAGTTAACATAACATAACAGTTATAAACTCTTTGTTGCAAAATAGCACCGTTTTTGCTGAAAACTAACATTTTTCAAAAAATAAAGTGAATTTATTAAAAAAAAATACTGCGAAATTCAGCAAAACAACGTGAATTTCGCCAAAATAACGCGAATATCGCCGAAAAATAACATCAATTTTACCAAAAATAACACGAATTTTTCAGATCCCTAATCATTAGGTACTAAACAAAAACAGTATAATCTGTTAATCAACATACCTCCTGATAAACGTCAGATTCCTGCAAAGTCTGCATCTCTTTGGCCTGTCCTGGCTTATAGAAGCCAAACCACTCGGTCTCCCGCGACTGCACGATGGAGTCATCTTCGAACATGACGAGCACAAAGTGTTGCAGCCGAGCGAGGTTGTCAACGTAGCTCTGATTGACGGAGTTCTCGTTGTTGATGTCAGCCAGGAACAGACTGTTCTGCTTGTACTCCTCCTCATTTAGGGGGTCATGCCAATAGGTGGCCTGAACTAGCAGATGTTGAACCCAGCTGCGAAGAAAAAAAGATCTGTATCATAATATTTCTGAGACAGTGTTAAGTTGAGGTGTTTCAAACTGCATCACATTTGATGACCATCAAATCGACTCTCAACGCCATTTTGAATTTTTTACATTTGAACGGTCCCTCGTTAAACGTGTAACATCCAGCGAATATATGATATTAATATGAATGGGCGGGGGAAATCTCACGATATCGCTCGCCATACAATCCCATACATTCATCACACTAGTAATCATAACTTATGGTGCGTATGGGCGTGGCTAAGATTATCTCCCAAGAACCACTAGCCGAGCGATATTTGATAATATATCTGCCCACTTCTACTGCCAAACTGTGCATCCCTCACATCGCTCCGTGCCCCTCTCCACCCGTCTTATAATTTATTCAACATTCGAGGATCAACAACGAACTGGCTAAAGCTAAATGAGAACATTCCCGAGAATAAATACCGGCATTCTCTGGTAGGAGCTCTGACAACATTTCTGAGTATTGTGAATGCGGCTGAAATGCAATCTGGATTTCAGTAAACACTTTTATGGAAATACACTATTGTCCGGCGGGTGGGATTTTTAAAAACTACAAAATAAAGGCAAAATACCAAAGTCCCAGCAATTGTATATACTTACAGCGTAGAAGTGTTTTCATCTTAAAAATTGTAAATAAATGTGCTGCTCCGTGTTGAAGAGGAACCTAAGCGATGTATATCATTTCCCAAAGAATCAAAAATGGATTATCGGCGCATTGATGGTATCGATGTGAAGTGTGATGTGTCAGTTGTGGAGGTAGGTGTGTGGTGCGCCTAAAGCAGTGATGTACAACCTCAGTCAATTTTATGCGGCCCACAAGCCTTTTCATGCGGTCCACTCAACTAAATAAAGTAAAAAACAATAAACAGATTTAATGTTTGTCTACGGCGCTTCCTTTATGAGTGCTGTAATTGGTATTCTGAATGGAATCCAATTTATAGAGGGGCATTAATTTGTTTTTGAAAAAATATAATATATTCCCGAAATATTTTTGATGCGGCCATTTGCTAATTATATTCCACTTGCTTATCTATGTATATTTGTAAGGGAGTCGGTTTACACGGAAAATAAATGTTATAAAGCTGTTCGCAAATGACCTGACTCCCTCCCTTTGTTCAATGTGTGCTGCACGGTCTGTGGGAATGTGTTCCCACAGACCGCTCGAAATATGAAATGATTGAATAAAAACAGAGCGGGGCGGCGGTGCGAGAGAGACGGGAGTACTGGTTCATCAGACATGCGCAGAACGCGGTAGCTCTGCGAGTCCCGAATTTCAAACGTCGCACAGGCGACGTTAAATACCCTGCAAAAACTGAATGTAGTCAGTTTGCCTGTAACACCCTGCTCGACAAGAACCTCTGTTTTCTCTCTACCTACCTGCCTATTTCCTGCCTACTTCTGCTCTGACTTCTACTCTACACCTCTTGTTTCTCTCTGACCATTGTCTCACCTGGACCATCAGTCTACCACCTCTTACTGGACCCAGACCAAGCATCGTCACATGGACAAGGCCCCGAACTCCACTCATAATTCTGTATAAATTGGGTTTTCGTGCAGAGTTATATTTGTACATGTTGCAAATCTTTCAAAAGGTCGGAAATAAGGTTTTGTCGGAGTGTCTTTCCTCCCTTTGCAAGGGATCGACACAGGTTGTGCTTTCTCCCCTCCCAGCCCTCTCCGCAGATTGGGATCAACTGCCCCTACAGTTCGCCTATGTGCCATACGTCTGGTGCAGATTCAGCATAAAGTTATTATGAAATGTAATATTTTAGGTAGGTAAGTAGAATATTTTTTGGTTTATAATAGGTATATACCTATTGGGTCCGATCAGATGGGACGTTTGTATTGTATTCACATAAAAATTAAATTAAAAAATCTACACTAGCAACACCACTGACTGCAAAATTAACCATGTCAAGCTGTAGGTACCCTACACTTCAGCCCCCAAAAGATTGAAAATTAATAAATTGATCCCTCTGGCTAAAAAGGTTGAGCATCATTGGCCTAAAGTAAGGTAATTTTATCTTACTTGGGATGAAATTGAAAAAAATTTCAAACATCAAATCTCTTCATTAACTTGTCTGGGGCCTAGGTGTCGAAAAGTCTTGTAAATGTAAACTGGTGACATCAGTTTTTTTTCAAATGGATATAGGATCACACTTCTAACACCATTGGGTTTTGTCTTTGTAGTATGATCATAATATTTGAATAGGGTGAGATACTGAGTGTGACATACCTGAAGTAGGCAGCGTGGTTGAGTAAGCGGCGCATGTAGTCGCAGGCAGTGTGCGCGAGGGCCCCACAATTGGGCAGCCCATACACGCCCTGGTGCTGACCCCCCAGGGACACCAGGTTGAGCACGGGCGGGATCTGGTCGCCGCATCTCTGCACCACGGCCCTCCTGGGAAATTAAAGTACCGTTTATAGGTTTAAAATTATTCATTCATATCCTAAGGTTGGTAGGCTTGACTTAAGTCAAGGACGACCGGACGGCTAAACCTTTCGACTCGGTGGCTTCAGTTAGTATTGGGCAAACCCTTAGGAAGGCCCTTTATAACTAACTATCACATCGTTCCCATGCACGGATAGGCAGAGAAGATGGACCGCCATACAACGCACTCGGTCTTGGGACACACTCCTTGCATCATTTGCATTCATACATTATTTGAATTATGTATGGATTAAGAGAGAGATTAAACGCAGATAATTGATTTGAACACTTTATAACAACATAATAATTATATTGCACAGCGGAGACTGACTGGTCATCGCACCAGCGTGCCAACCTTACCAACTCATTCATGTGACGTACAATAATGCCAACACATTAATAAACAATCTCATACATACTTTTCCATTATTTTGACTCTTGACATAGCCCGACACAAGTATTTGATTGACTCGATCGTGCCGTGTCTTCCGGCATCTCCTGACTTGTTCTACCATTCACTTTCATGTCACATATTATTCTCCTTACACATTTTGTAAATATTGACTTGTTTTTCGCAAAATGATGGTTTTGTAAATGTTATTGTCTCACTAGATAATGTGTTAATATATTTGTGAAAATTATATGTATATATATATTATTTTTTTTTCATTAATAGAAGAATTACATATATATAACATTTAATAGTACAGATATAATAGCTAATTACAAAAAAGTATAAATTTATTTTGCAAAAAATGCCCAACTCAATAGAGAAAGATTTCTCGTGTTTGAGTTGCGGAGCACTGCCATCTAGCGACAGTAGTGAATAAATAAAGTACATTAAGAATATGTTAGTGAAAGACTAAAAGTATGTGATACTAGAAATACAACAATATAAGTAGTTATATATTATAAGTAGTTTTACCAGAATAACTTTATATATTTAGAGAAATGATTTTTTTCTGTCTCAAATTACAAAAAAAAGAAAAAAGTTTTACTATATTTCTCATAAAGTTAGACAAAAAATAGTATGAGGTTTTCCAGTAAATAAGTTCAGTCATAAGACTTTGAAAACTGGAAATATTTTTCGCAGTGATAGGATATTATTTATTTTTTCTCTCAGGAATCCCATTTCTACAGAATTCAGTCTACTGTCTGCCTTCCAGGTTGGTATCAGCACTCCATTATGTACTGCTAGCCTGGTTAATAAGAAAACAAAATAAAATTTACGATACATAAATTTTCACTGATCAGGCAATCACCGTAATCTGGCAATATCTGAGTCAGGGTCAGTGTTTTTAAATAAGGTTTGAATGCGAGAAAATAATCGCAGATAGAGATTATTTTATTAAACTACTAGATGATGTGTACCCGGCCTTGCTCGGGATTATATTGGAATAAAGTTATGAAGTTGTGAATTCTTGCTTTTTATTTGAGTGGCATAATTGATTTGACATTGAAAGTAATGCCTTATGACGACTATTACTATCTCTAAACAAAGAAACAAAGGAACATTCATAGAAAATTTTATTTCATTCTAAACATTTATTTTTTCAAAATATCTGAGTCAGGGTCAGCGTAAAATAATAAAGTTCTTAAATAGGTACATAATTGTATTTCCCATTTTGAAAATGTTCTACCCAAACAAACCTTCTTTTGAATATTTAATCTGTGGATAGCCAAAGTGGTATGTATATCTATGGGCTAACCCAAATAAAACATGGCGGATTCAATGTTTTTCATACTAATTTTAAAACATTATAGCAACAGTTTTACATATTGGATTTCATTCAAACTACTCTATAAACCTTCCCGGCACTAATAAAAACAAACTGTGCTATTTTCAGTTAACCCTTTAGGTGCCACTGAACAATATATCGTTCCGATACATTATTGTACTTGAGTGCCACAGAACGATATATAGCTCGAGCCATAAAATTCGTCACGCGTTACCCACGGTTCTAACATTACGTCACATTATTGAAAACATGTGTCTAAAAATAAACGTAATCAAAATAAAAAATATATACATTCATGGATTATCGACACTTCTCCAGCATTTTAAAAAAATACATGTGGCACCTAGAGGGTTAAACCGGTCGAGTAATTTTCGATAAAATCGAGGACACACAGACAAACATTCATTTTTATATATAGAGATAGAAAAGCATTATGTTTTGCTACTATACATAAAATTTACCAAGTTTATTTTAATTTTATGAAAAATATTTGTGACAGAAAATAATATCGTTTGCAGTATCGTCGATGCTTTATGAAGCCAATAATGTAGAAGTAATATTTCAATTGCTGCTTTACTAATTTATTAAAATCTTGAAGAAGTTCTACCTTTAGAGACAACAGAAACTGAGTATTTCCAAGGCCGGTAAGCCAAGGTGTGCCTATTGACCAGAAACAAACAAGCTAACGAATAGTTTGAACAACTTTCAGTAAGGAAAAACAATTGAAGAAAATCTAACAATGATGTCTACGTATATCATTATGTTAAATCTTATAATAATGTAATATTGACAACACAGAATATTATTTACTCAAGCATTCACTTTTGCTACTTGCTCAAGAATATTTATGCAATCGTTTTAAAGTGCTCGGTATGAAAAACAATGTGTATTATGTATACAACTGATATTAAGCAATATTTATAAATCTCGTTCGAAATCAATGGGTCTATTGAAGACAACAGGAACAACAATGAATCTGTAGCCACCGCTGGTCACAAATAAAAACATCTAACAACTTAGGATATACTAGCGCCCCTAGTGGAAAACCGTCTCACAACTTGGACAGTCCACATCTCTTTAACTTGTTTGCTTTCTCGTGTATCGTTTATCCAATATATTTTGTTCAATTGCAAAATATACCATATGTACATAATACTTATAATAAAGCACATTCGAATTACGGTCAATCTTTTTTTTTATTTAAAGAAAATAAATTTAATAGTTTTATTATTAAGTATGCAAAAAATTAACTTTTTATTAATGTGACCGCTGTTTCGGAGTTAAAGGCTATTTTCAAACTGTGGTGAGGCCACATCGCGACGACTTATTTACATGATTTTATTTACCCCCACCCAGTTTTAATTTTGATGTTTTTTAAATGATTTATTAATATTTTCGGTAAACTGCGATTTGCTCAGAAATAATTGTGATAATCAAACTAATCTAAAATACTTGCAGAACTTAATAATAACACTAATAAATTTATTTTCTTTAATAAAAAATAAATAAAAAAATGGAGTTCTACAAATTAAACATAATATTAATTAATAAACGGTAATGTTTATTGTTATACGTATACCCCAGACGCCATAAGATAATATAAGTTTTACACTATAAATCCCTGAAAATCAGTCAGTTCCACCATATTTATGCAGTTTATCATTCTGTTGATAAAGTAAAGGAATACTTACAAGAACTGGCTGCCCTGCGAAAAGCCCACAGCGTTGAAACCTCCCTGAAGCTCGGAGTCCTCCTTCAGCAGCCGGCACGCTATGTCGATCTGGCGGTCCGCAGCCATGAAATAACCGTTCTCCAGATCCTGCGCCACCGAGTCTCCGATCTGCAGCGACTTCACATACACCCCCCCCACCTGCTCCTCCAGGAAAGTCTTGAAGGGGCCCAGGCTGTAGGGCATGCAGCACGCATCACCTGACAGTCGGAAGCGAACAGTGTATTTTTGATAGTAATATAAATGCAATATTATCGTTTTTCATTATGGTTTTGCAGTTTTAAAGATGTGAGAAGATTTCAGAAGAAACTCTGCATTATTCAATTATTTACTGATATTTTAAAGAAAGGCAATCTTTCCCAGATTACAAATAACCTGAGAATATTTAAATTCCTTCTACTACCATCATAATAAGAGGGAAATGTTGCTTATGCGATGATGGAGGACTAGCAGAGGATTGAACCCGCAAAGTCGTTGTGAAAACCCAATGCTTTGGACCTCCACTTAACCAATCGTTTTTATTAAAAAGAATTCATTAAATTTAGAGGATAACTTCAGAAAATCGTAGATACCAGTAAAATAAATAAAAATTGACTCAAAGTTATTAAAAACATGTCTGGGAATGGCATAAGAAAAGCACCATGTTGCCAAATTTAAAGCCTCGAAAATCTATATATTACAAAACACCATTATGCGTATTTCAGACCCTTCAAACAGCGGTGGTTCATAGTCTTTTTAACTGGGAGTTCAATCAAAAATTCAAGAGAATATATTATATTTCATCAAAATGTACTTGCGGTCCTTCGGCGAATCGTCCAATACAGCAGCAGTAAGATAATTTAATTTTAAAGTTGGTGGGAGGGGTACTATAATAACTAGCGACTTGAGACAATACGGCGTTTGTCGAAACTTTCTTCATTTAGGAATATAAAGTCTTAACTAAAATGAATTTTGAATACAAAAACCAAGAGTATGCATTACGATCTGTTCGTTGTTTTACTAGTATGTTTACAAATGCTATTAAAAGCAAACCAGTTAAATAAAAGGGAAAATAAAAACTTACGAATATTTACTACTATCTATAGAAAACAAAATAATAACATTTAACTTGCATCCCTATTGTGTATACTTCAGCGGCCCGGCAAAGTGACCGATAGAGCCATCTTGGTGACACTCGTCAAACTTCCGAGGTTACGTGTCTTCAAACATTCCTTCGTTAGCATTGGACACAAACTTCAACATGATTCGGACTAGGTTTTTTAATTTTACCATCAGGAGGATTATGTTGTTCTGGTTATTTTGTATGAAGTATTTGCTTGGGATCATGAGCCCGTATGTGCTGAATTCATTCAGCACAGCACCTATGGTAATATCGCGTTGCTCTTCGACCTTAGTATTCGGTCGTGTGGATTTTAAATGCAGAATTTTAATGGCGCGTCGTTTATAATGTGCATATATTAAAATGCAAATTAGTCTTATTTTTTCATATCTTTAATGGGAGTTCACTGCACAATTTAGAGAAAACCGCCACGGCCTTCAAATACTATGTATTGCAAACTTTGTCAACGTTTGGTTGTCTATTATATTTTTTTTTTACATAATAATTAGTGATTCTAGTCTTGTGTTGTAAAAGCGAAGCATGATTTATAATATTAGTGAATGAATTTGTAACTTGCGCTTATTGATAGAGATTAAAATTTATTTAACCTAAAGATAATTTATTAATTCCGCTTTCGCCAGTCTTCATTTTAATCGTAAATAAGTAAAATAACTTACCTGAGAGTTAATTAATTGTAAAAAATATATATGATATTGCTTACCCATCCCATGCCAAAGTACAATAGGTGTAGAACAATAACAAATTTGAAAACAAGCAAAAACTACAATAAATTTGAACATTGTCATTGCTAGAGAGATCGCCGACGATAACCTTTCTATTAATACAGTATTTGAATTATTGTAAACGGCTCAATCGATAACCAATGGCGCCACAAAGCTGACTTTTAAATGACAGAAGAAAACAATAAAGATTGTCAAAAATGTCAACACAAAAATCAGCTGTCGGTCACCGTTTGACACATAGATATACCATTCACGTCTGACATTTGGATGGGTGCTCTAGTGTTGCCATACTAAATAAATTATTAAATATGGCTAGATTTCGGGTCCCTTCGTAGTAACAAAAATTCCTGCAGTCAGTTTGATATAGCCTTTTGTAATCACCTAAAATAATTGACCGAATTCACCGAAATATTTAGATTTAAAATGTGCATTTTAAATAATAGGAATTCCCAGATTAGACCGGCCATAAAATGAATTTAGTACAAAGGCTAGCCGAGCCTATTGTTAGGAAAAATCGTAACTAAAATAATATAATCTTAACTGCTATTTTGGGAAAGCCCGCAATTCCGTTAGAATTTTATGGGACGTCAATAAAAGATAATCCCCTCAAGGGAATTGAGCCGCGGATGGAACGACCGCTGAACAATACAGGTAGACAGGTAGACAGAAGGACAGTGGGCTCTAGGAGACAGTCGATTGTAAGAGTCCGCCCAGGACGGAGAGTCGGGTGCAGTCTTCCGCGCAGGAAGCAAAGTCGCGTGTAGTCTTCCGCCAAGGAAGCACGAGTCGTGGTAAGAGTCCGCCCAGGACGGAGAGTCGATTGCCAGAGTCCGCCCAGGGCGGAGAGTCGCGTGCAGTCTTCCATCGAGGAAGCAAAAAGTCGATTGCGAGAGTCCGCCCAGGACGGAGAGTCGCGTGCAGTCTTCCACCGGGGAAGCAAAAGTCGGTTGCAGTAGTCCGCCCAGGACAGACGAGTCGGTTGCAGTAGACCGCCCAGGACACCCAGCCAAGTGAAACCTTCCGCCCAGGAAGGTTCCAATTCTCGCTCCTTTGAGAGGCCGCCCAAGTCCTCTGACGACGAGGGAATTCTACACTTCCATCCCAGAAGGAAGTAACTCTTCGCCCTTCGGAGATCAACATCGGAGACCGCCCAGGCCTCTGATTATCGCCGCGTTGCCCCTACTCCCGATCCGGAGGTACACGAATACGTAGTGCGAACGCGAGGACTCTACATACAACGCAGCCACTGGACTCTGGACATCCATCACCAAAAAGGGAAGTGCCTGACTATAATGATAATTCCTCCCACATTGCCTAAGCCAGTGAACCTCTAATTTTAAGTACAAAGACTTTAACAGTAGAATTAAGTAATTACCTAAGTCAGTGAACCTCTAATTTTAAGTACAAGGACTTTAACAGCAGAATTAAGTAATTGCGTATCTAGTTTTATTAAATTTATTATGTCTAATTAAGTTTTACACTAGTTTTAAGACTAATTCCACGTATATAAAAATAAATTACTTGTAACTACCTAAGATCGCATTTCTATTCCTCCCTTTTTGCGTTATTCCTAGAATAATACCTACTGCCCGACGAACCGTCATATCAAGTTGAATGAAAAGTAACATTTTTAAATAAAATAACATCTTTCTATTCAATACCTATTAAAGTGTTCAAGAACGTTTTTATTTTACTTAACAAAGCAGAAATCTGTTTATTTAAAGTAGCTTAAACTTTCGTACTTAACTGTCCGGAATTTCTAGCTACAAATTATTTTCATTTAGTAAAAACAAAATTTCCACAACGATCTTTGAAGTTTTAAAGTATCATTGTATCATATTGTAATTACAACTCATGATAAATAATTACCACGGACCGGTAAATTCACTTGATTTTGCAAGGTACTTACATAAATATAATGTATATTTATTTTAATATAAAGACAAAACGATACATTTGTTACAGTGAAAACAATTTCTAGAAATAAAAATTACAAAGTAGGTACCTATGATTTGCGATTTATACATATATTTATACCTGGTTACATGTGTAGTGTATACGTGTGTGTATGTGTGAATATGTTTATATACAGTTATACAACACATGTATATGGTTGGACTACTTCTCTATATTTTATCTATTGTCAATTCAATGTTAGAACGACCTGCGGGCCCGCGGGTCTCCGCCCCCTTACCCCGCCACTTTCTCCCCTCACTTGTGTAGATCATTTAACCAATTCACACCCACTATTTAAATTAATTAATATTATTTAATTTTAATTACCCACCTACAAACAAAAAATATTACATTATTTACGCATTTACATAATGATGGTGATAGTATAACAATATACATATTGCATTTTATGTCGCATTAGATTCATCAAATCGGCTGAGGAATGTTAACTTTCATCGACGAAGGAAAGTTGAAAATATCACCATTGCCATGTAAAAAAAACTATTATGACTCGGATGATTCACTTGAAACGTCAAAAGCCAATGAATTATCATTATTGTCCTCGAGTTCATCAACAATATTATCGACATTCCAAAATTTTTGCTCGATACCAAGTATATGTCGAACAAAATTACCCCAATGCTCTGGCGTAACTTTTTCGATTCCTGCTTGTACGAGTGTTCTCACATCACTTATCTTGAAGGAGGTATTGTTGACTTTTACGTGGTGTTTTACCATCGACCACACTAATTCGATCGGGTTTAATTCGCAATGATAGGGAGGTAATCGGAGCACAGTTTTATTCGCTTCGCTCGCAGTGACATATACCACATACTTGTCATATATCCCCCTGTACGAGCTGGCAGCTCGCAACAATTCCGCTTTGATCATTGTGGTGTCAACATTTACTTCTCCTTTTTCTTCAAGCCACTTAACAATGTCATATTTTTTTCCATTTTTTGGGTGGAGTTCACGTCTGGTTGTTCTTATGCTGGACAGACAATAGAGGCCTCTGGCACGATAAAATTGAAGTTGTTTAAAATTAAAAATAAAAATAAAATTGAAAAATGTTTGTTGCATTTCCGTTAATCTTCCGCCTAATTTAATTGGAATCAAAAGTCACTGAAGTATTCCTACCATCCACCTTTTTCGTATTCATGTACCTACGCTAAATTTATTTATAAGCCATGGAAATTCATCTTCAGTTTTAACAACATTGTGTAGTTATATTTCAAAGTCAGCCAAATACTCTTTTTGGTTATTTTGCTTTTTATTTCAATTGCTGTAAAACTACTGCAGGCTGTCTAACATATCCGCATTTTCAAAAGCATCTAAATCCTTGTATACAGTGGCTTGCAGCCCATAAAGTCTGAAACGATGATTTTCCAGATTTCTAAAAAAAAAAAATTTTTTCCCGAAATTTCTTACTTCATCATCGCTTTACCGTAAGAAATCGTTTTTGATTTGCTAATTTCTAATTCTTAGTTCTAATTTGCCTAGAGCGCATTATCGTCCGTACGTTATTGTGTGATGAATAATAATAATCAACACCTGAAAAACTATAGCCTACCTGTGTTTGCCTCTTCCGCAGTGCTTTTGACATATATTTATTTTTCGCTTGTATAAACTATGTCTATTTTATAAAGGAGTTGGGTCATATGGAGAATAAATGTTATTTTGCTGTCCGCAAACAACTCCCCTTTATACACGTATGTCCCGAACCCCCAACGTTTCGTAAGCGGCTTTAAGTAGCCTGCAAAAACCAGATTTAGCCAGTCAGCCAGCAACTCTGGCCCCAATAATTCTGCTCTACCTTGACTGCTCCGTCCGCTACGACTTCTGCACTAATCGCCTTGTTTTTTTCTAACCACCGCTGACCCTGGACCCCATGGGACAACTCCCTCCCACTGGACCCAGACCAAGCATCGTCACACGGATACGGCCCCGAGCTCTACTCATAATTCTGCATAAATTGGGTTTTTGTGCAGAATTACATTGCAAACGTAAAAAAAGTCGTTAATGAGGTCCTGTCGTCAGTGTCTTTTCCCCCTTTGCAAGGGATCGATACAGGTTGTGCTTTCTCCCCTCCCAGCCCTCTTCGCAGATCGAGATCAGCTGCCCACTACAGTTCGCCCGTGTGCCATTACGTCTGATACAGTACCCTTTGTTAAGGTGACATGCACGTCAATCTATATACGAGTATATAAAAATCAATGCAAGTTTGTTTGTCCTCGATGTTCTCGAAAATCACTGGACCGGTTTCGCTGAAAATAGCACAGTTTGTTTTTATTAGTACCGCGAGGGTTTAGAAAGTATGAATGAAATCCAATATGTAAAACTATTGCTATAACGTTTTAAAATTAGCATGAAAAATATTGAACCCGCCATGTTTTATTTAGATTAGCCAATAGATATAACACTCTGGTTATCTATAGATTGCATATTCAAAAGAAGGATGTTTTTTTGGATAGAATATTTTCAAAATGGAAAACACGAGTAGGTACCTACTTAAGAACTTTAGGATTTAGATATATTTTGAAAATATAAACGTTTGGTTTGGAATAAAATATTAAAATGAATGTTTCTTTATTTGGAGATAATTACTTTCGCTCTCAAATCAATTATGGCACTCCAATGACAAGCAGGAATTCACAATTTCATAGCTTTATTCCAAATCCCGAGCAAGACCGGGTACACATTAGCTAGTGATTTTATATAACAAACAAATCAAAGTCGAAGTTTGTCAATATTTTTTAAATGAGCCGAATCCATGTATTAATCTTTTCAAACACAGATTTTTTTTCTAGAGCTCATCGATTTTGGATTTGGCAGAATTTGAAAAGTAACAACAAGGTTTAGCAATTGGTATACACATTTTTAATAGAAATTATTGGGACAGGGGGAGAGGTAAAAAAACAAATATTTTCGTTCGTTATCAGTTTTATTTGGATGTGTACACTCGGACACTGTTTTATAGAAGTAAAAAACTTCATTACTGTAAAATCATACGGAGGTATTTACAATCTACAATATCATACATATAATTGTAAACTGGGCGTCCACCAAATTTCTCGATATTATCATAACCTAAAATATGTATTTAAATAAAGAATAATTAATAAAATGTTTGAGCAAAACATTGTAGTAATATTGAGACATTAAAAACTTTGAACACTTTTCAAACTGTTATTAATAACATTAACATTGTATGTTTTAAATTATAATACCTAAGCGACATAATGATGTCGCTCTTCTTGGAATGTTTGGTTTTAATAACATTTCTTAAAAATAGACGTATCCTTTCTATTATTAACAAACTTCGATCAATAATTACTGCTTTTCCAAAAAATTATAATATTTTCTCACATTAAACACTACATTTTATAAAAAAAAACATAAAAGGTAAAGTCTCAACAAATCAAATAGCTTTTCTGCACACACAACATTTTTTAAGTCTAACAAATATCTTAAACAGTCTATTTTTTCAGGTTTATAAAAACTACATCGTTATCTACTTTTTTTGAAAATAAACAATAATAAGGAACTCCAGTGAAAAATATATCATGACTTTACAAATATAGATCAGCAAACGCCGATTCTGAATATATAACTTTTATTATATATAATTATACGTAGAATTTATAAATCGTTATTTAAAAATGAATAAATAATCATCTCATCAAAACACCTCGTTATATTGGTACCACTGTATTTGAAACATTTGACTTCACGTGTGTATTCTGTTTTTATAGTACAAAGATTTTTATTTTTTGATTTTGTTTTGTATTTTAAATATCGTATATTTTTAGCTTTGACGAAATTCATACTTAATTTGGGTTACTTTAAGCTCTATAATTGTTGTTCAATATAAACATATTATTAATAACATAAATTAGAGTATTGACGAGCAAACCAATTGTCAATAAGGATATTTTGATAATGTTAATGCTCAATACTATTATTATTCTTCGAGTTAAAGTTTCTAAAAGGTACATAATGTTATTACTTATGTTCAGTTATGGTTTGAATAGAATATAAAAGTATGGAGGGTAAAGCTCTTGACATTTGACATTCTAATCTCAAAACTGATCAAAACCGATCGGCCATAGATTTGGAGCGTTTTGGCGGACTTTGAAAAATTGAAACTTTGAACATTATTTTATGTATGAAAATTAACTTTAGAAAAAAAAACGAAATGTACTGGTATTTAAGTTTGAACGTCACTAATAATAATAATAATAATAAATAAAAATGGACTGGAGTTCCTTATTTTAACTAAAACAATATATTACATTTATAATATGATAATATAGCGAATTGACTGTACCTATAAAAATATATATACTCGTATACATTCAACGATTAGATGCAAAATATATTCAATCTATTTTAATAACTTATTGAAGCTTATAAACCCCATCGTAATATTTAATCATTGAATAAGATAATATTAACATATCCTAAATGAAATACGAAACCGAAAAAAAACACAGAAAATAAAAAGGTATCAGTCGCATCTTGGAATCGAGCCCAGGTCCTCTGTCTTACCGGGACAACCGCTCTACAACTGATCTAATGAGACCAGTTCACTTTACGCCATCTTCATCGATATCGTACTCCATATTAAAGATTTGTCAATAATATCCTCCATTAAATCCCATATGATTGGCTGCTATTTGTTGATTACAAAGTTCTATCCGAATATAATTGGAATCTAGATGGTGTAATATATATTCTAGTTTTCATGAAATTGCATTTACTGTTTTTATTTGACGGCCAGTGGCAATATGGCCTCCCCAATTGTGAAGTATCGTTAGGCTAAAGTAAGTTTATAAGAGAAAAGATATGGGAAGAGCAAGGTTGGTTGGAAAGCACCTGCTTATTCAGATCTGGTCACTAAACAATACTAAACCATGTGAAACAACGCCAACGCTACGATTAGTTTGGTACACATATAATCGCCGTTATCAATAGTTATGCGAAAATGATCCGTATATCATATCATAACCATACATCATACTGTAAAATTTATAATTTGATAATGGACTGATTTCTAAGTCTCTACGATACCTGACTAAAGTTCTAATTTACAGCTTTTCAAGAAAATGTAGAAAGATAGAAGGCACTGCAAACGTTGAAATGGTTTTAAATGACAATACCAAGATTGTCGAAATGAAAAAAAGGAGAAAGTAAAGAAGAAAAACTGTCAAAATCGAAAGTCAATCATAACCTCACATCTGAATCTTCTATAATTTGTCCCAAAATCGGTGTTTCCATAGTAGTGAAAGATTTCAGTTTCATTTCATTAAATTTGTACATTTTCTTGACAAGCTGTACTATTTCTTAGAGCTAATTTTCTTGGACCAAAACATTTTTCAGCGAGATTTCATTCACAGAGAGTGCAATACTTAATTTCTATCGATAATAAGAGTGAGGCGGGAATTTGAAACTAAAAAGTAATATTATCATGTATTTATAATTCACGACAAAGTTCATGGCTGTATCTTATTGGTTGGAAAAACAGTTCTTCTTCTGGCAGGTCGTTATTTGGGGGATCTAGGAATAGGGTCTTTGTGGGGCGAAGAGTCGTCAGATCGCTCGTCTCTCCGAAGAGATTCTTGTTCAGTTGTCGGGACATGGGGGTCATCTTCCTGTAGCTGCTGTGTAGGATTCTTCTGGATGATGTCAAGCGTTTGGACCTCATGACGGGAGTGAAGGTTTTCGGGTTTGGGGGGGTCTTTTGTGTCAAGCAGGAGCCTTCTGGTGCACTGGAAATAAAGATAAAAAAATATTATTTAAATGCCAGAAAAGTCTAGAACGTAAAATAATAAGGAACTCCAGTGAAAAATATATATTCATATAGATTAGCAAACGCCGATTCTGAATATATAAATTTCATTACATATAATTATACTTAGAATTAATAAATCGTTATTTAAAAGTGAATAAAAAAACATCTCATCAAAACACCTTGTTATGTTGGTACCATTGCATTTGGAACATCTGACGTTACGTGCGTGGACATTAGTGTGGACATTTTTATTTTTCGATTTTGTTTTGTTTTTTTTAAATGTATTTTTTTATTTTTAGTATGCGAAATTTTAACTTCAATAATTGTTGTTCAATATAAAAAAAACTATTAATAATGAAATAAATTAGAGTATTCGTGAGCAAATCAATTATCAATGCGAATATTATGATAATATTAATGTTCAATACTGTTATTATTCTTTGAGTTAAAGTTTCTAAAAGGGTTTATAATTTTATTACTTATGTTTAATTATGGTTTACTATGAGTAGAATATAAAATTATATATGGTGAAGCTCATCCTTGTTTTGACATTTGACAGTCTAACCTGAAAACTGATCAAAACTGACTGGCCATAGATTTGAAGCGTTTTGGCGGGCTTTGAAAAATTGAAACTTTGAAAATTATTTTAACTATGAAAACCAAATTATGCTGATATTTAAGTTTGAATGTCATTAATGATAAAAAAATATAAAAAACGGTCTGGAGTTCCTTATTGAGATCTATTGTATTGTCAAAATTCAAATGTGAACAAATTTGAATGTGTAGAATAAATTCCAAAGACAAATTGAGTAGATTGATGTTGCCAGTCATGAAAAAAAAAGTTCTACTTTATTGAATGTCCACATTTTATTGCCAAGCTATGCAAACCATTTACTCGGTGGATTGCCCCTATATCTCATTTTATCCAAAATTTCCTTTCCTAAAAATGCATAATTATGTTGGTTTTCTTCCTCATTATCATGTTACTCTGAGATTTGTTCAGCAGATAGAGAGACACCAATAGCAATATTTTTTTTCTAAATTAAATTGCACGTAAAGCATTTGTCGCTTTCCCAACTTCAGGATGTTTCTTCATATTTCTGTAGTCCATAAGATGCCATAAAAATAATAAAACAAAAAACAAAACAGAAGTACAGATAAATAGGTTGGTATATAGCCGAACGTGCACATTACTATTGTTTCATTTACAAATGGTATGGGAATTGTAATAATATAGGACAATGTTAATGCCTTTTGAAAAACGAAGGTATTGTGTTATTTATTGATAACGGAAGGTCCGATGTTAGAATATAACTGACGCCATGCCTCCGTTTCCACTTCGAAGGGTAAAGGAAAATCAATAATGATTTCAGAAACTAACCATTTCCAGGTGGAATATTATTTACAATATACATATTGTACCAGACGTGTATTCATCCTAAATTTTTTGAGATGTTGATGCCACCGAGATGAAGCAAATACTCAATTTGATAAGGAGGCGTATCACTGTGCACCCATTTTTTATGGGTTCCTACACATTCGTAAAATGATACATCTTTGATAAGGGACCTTATTACTGTACACGTGCAAGATTCGCATTAATTAAATCAAGTCATTTGTATCACAGTTTTTTTTATCACGTTTTACAGGCCTTTCATTCCTGAAAAATGATTGCCCTCATTGAGAATTTAACCCTAAACGTGGAACAGATGTAAAATATTTCTAAATAAATAGAGAAACAACTGGTACAGACGTACATATAGTTAGTTGTCTACTAAGAGCCGAACAAGTGTATAATTTCTATTGCTTCGCCTTCCCTGAAACCCTCCACATCTGTTGCCTCGCCAATCCTGGGACCTTACCTAGTCAGGGGTAACCAGCCCTGCTTAGGTCCGCCAGGACCAGGATCAGGCAGAGAACAACCTCATCCAGTGCTCCCACTTTTAGCACTGGATGCGAGAGGCCAGAAGAGTGGCATTCCTATAAGGTATCCCCAGAAGAGATTGAGCGTATTTGGAGCCAGCACCCTATCCCTATTTACAGTTTTGTGCAGACAAGTGTCCAGAACCATATCTGTCGAGTACATCTGAGTCTTACTTAGTATTGTTGCCACTGAGTAGGTTTTGCGTGTGCCCCATCGTGGCTCTCTGAAATTGGGTACAAGGTTTAAGCCAATTTGGTCGGTAATTTAAACATTTTTGAATCCATTCATTTATCTATTCCTACCAACAATGTCACTCACTTGAGTTGTCGTTTACTTTTATTTAGACCCTTTGACAATGTTGGCAAATTAGTTGAAACATTAAAGGAATGTGTAAATAACTAATGAAATATGACGGAAGCACAGTGGAATGCGATATCGGTGCAGGAGAAACCACATTGAGACGATTGTCGATTATAGGAAATATGATTCACAGTATTATAACTGACTAACTGCCTACTAACTTACAAACGCCGTCAGCCGATTTTGAATAGAAATTGACAAAATAATTATTGGAGAAATTCCAACAATTTATCGAGAAACATAATATTAAAAATCCATTCCGCCGCTGAGAGCTCCATTGTACATTCAGTACGGTTTATCAGTACTGGATCAGTAGGTAATTGGAACTAGTTCCGGCGCTGTGACCACTGCCGGCTACTAGTGACATATCTCATTTCTCAAATTTGACATTTACGTAAATTGCCAACTTTTATCAGTGCGGACTTCAATGATTCATCGAGCGACGATTGAAAAATGATGATTTTTCAATCTCTAGCAGTCTGAACAGGAATTTAAAGATCCAACGTCAAAACATAGTTTGTTTGTTTCAGTTCGTCATAATTTCATGAATAATTCACAGATTTTTAAAAATATATATTTTTTAATATGAATACGGCACAGGAGTCCCAACTGCTCCCAACCGTCTGGAGCCAGTGATACTATGGCATCCTCAATTGGGAATGTTGACAGGCTGAAGGTATTGGGGAAGGGAAAGAGAAGCGGAGGAGGAAGGTAGGTAAATACCTGGCTGTTCAGATCTGGTCACCAAACACAATTACATTTTGCTTTGAGTAAATAATACGTGAACACCTTATCCGCTATTATTATTTTACGTAACTATAATGTTACGTGTTTTGTGGATAGCTTGCGTGTATATTTAGGAAGGTTTTTTTAAAACATTGTCCAAAACATTAAAGGCAGATTAGCTGCATGAAATTGTAGGTTTGAAAATAATGATCGCGTAAAGCAAATATTTTCTCTATGGATAACGGTATGGTTCCCATTTGGGGTTCGGTATGAATAAAAGTATCGTCTAAGAACCCCTGTTGTGAGGACACGGGGATCTCTAAAATTCCTCGATGACACATTAAATGGTATGTTTACCGAATAGATACACTTGAAATGAGATTTGTTGTATATAACTAACGATGATGTAATAATATGAGTAGTATAATATTGCGGTTTGGATTTCAGATAACAAATTGTATTGGTATTGGTACCAGCATCATAGGAAGGTATCCAATTTAATAATGAGTTTGTTTCATAAAACAAGGAACTCCAGTCAATTTTTTAATTTTCTTTTTATCAATAAACGTTCAAACTTAAATATCAGCATATTTCGTTTTTTTTTTCTAAAGTTACTTTTCGGAGTCAAAATAATTTTCAAAGTTTCAATTTTTCAAAGCCCGCCAAAACGCTCCAAATCTGTGGCCGGTCGGTTTTGATAAGTTTTGAGGTTAGAATGTCAAATGTCAAAACAAGGATGAGCTTTACGGTACATAATTTTATATTCTATTCACAGTAAACCATAACAAACATAAGTAATACAATTATGTACCTTTTTAGAAACTTTAACTCAAGAATAATAATAGTATTGAGCATTAATATTATCATAATATTCGTATTGATAATTGGTTCGCTCATGAATACTCTAATTTATTTCATTAATAATAGTTTTTTTTATTGAACAACAATTATAGAACTTAAAGTCACCCAAATTAAGATTAAATTTCGCCAAAAATAAAAAAAATACATATTTGAAATACAAAAGAAAATTGTCCATACTAATCTAAAAACAGAATACACACGTGACATCACATGTTCCAAATGTAATGGTACCAACATAACAAGGTGTTTTGATGAGATAATTTTTTGTTCACTTTAAATCACGATTTATAAATTCTACGTATAATTATACGAGTATATAAAAAGAGTTATGTATTCAGAATGGGCGTTTGCTGATCTATATGAATACATATTTTTAAAGCCATTATATTTTTCACTGGAGTTAATTATTGCACAATATAAAGAAAAGCAAATATTATTTTGATGACCTCCTTCAAAGAGCGGTAAACTCCCTGACTCTGAACCATAGGTCACAAGCATAAAACACACAATTTTAACATAATTAAATAGATCACTTCAGATATACAAATCAATTTAATTTACATAAATAGTGTTCTGTTGCAGGGTGGAAAATGTTCTTGTCTTGCTCTGGTAAGAGGTCACTTTCGGAATGCCGCTTGAAAATGCTTTAGCTATGTGTAGTGATCAAATTTGAATAAACGAGATTACTTCCTAACGTTCATCATCATAAAAAAATCATTTAAATATTTGGGGTAAAAACACATATTAGATGGAAAGTATTGAGGAAAAAGATTGCGAAAAATTGTGTTGTCGAGATTATTTTTAAGGATAAAGAGTAAAGAAATACGTGGAAATACCATGCTAATCAAAATAATCGTTTTACCGGGGCCGCATTTGCGCGCAGGCTATTCTTTTGAAAACAGAAGTTAATCAAAAACAGGCATCGAACGTCCATATTAGAAGAGAGGCTCAACGTTTTGGTTTTGCTCTTTCTTACATTGTCTATTGAACAAATATGATGGTCTACTTGATTGTACTCGAATATCTCCTCGATAGCTGCGGGTATCTTTAAAATGATATAAGTGCTACTATTGTATTAAGTCTGTCCTCACTGTAATAAAACTGCAATACTGTTTATTATTTCTTGAATTTTTTAATGATGCTGATATTTTGATATTTTCATAATATTATTTAAATCTGTCTTATGTAATTGGAGTTTAAAAATGGCCTTGAACGCCGAAACACCTGTTACAACAATAAAAACTAAAAATACTTGCAGAACTTAATAATAACATTATTAAGTTCTGCAAGTATATATATATATTTCTGCATTATTTGATTTACATCAAATTTTAAAAAGACCTCATTTTTTTTTTCAATTCTTTTAATCATTTCATCAACTTCTAAATACGGTATAGTAAATTTTTCTACATATTAAACAAAAAACTTCATCGGTTTTTAGTTAAAAAATTACTCTGCAATTCGGTTTTTACAGGTTAATTTTCAAAACAATTCCTGTTTTACTGGGGGTTATGAATTACCCATATTAGAGCCTGCACCACACGTTCAGCAGCGGGGTCTATAAATCTTAAATCCGGCCCTGCGTATTGTTATCTTTTGCAGTGCACTTGCACCTAGCCCACCTACTTGTATTGGGTGACCGCCAAGCCAAGTCTCAATACAAACTTGTATAGTCATAATATGTTGATGTACATATACGTATCTACAAATCTACATGTATTATTCTAAAGATCAGCATCACTTCCCGATTACTGCACACTACAGTACTACACGAGTACAACCAGTACACTAATACGTCATGACGTATTATTATTGTGATTATTTCACCTAATATGACTGTTCTATTTCCGATCGACTCATATTCTGTACCGTCAGATCCATTAAGAGGAACGGCTGCGCGACCTGTTTCATACAAAACTTAATTTTGGATTTGAGGCCAAAATATTCACCTAAAGCTAATGATATTTTTTTCATAAAAAAGTATAGTAAATATCTAGTACGGATTAAAAGTAATTTATTTATTTTTGTTTTACATTATGACATATAGGCAATTAAATGAATTGATTTTTCGCGATTTTAGAGGCATCTTTAACAATTATTTGGGGGATAACGGTGATTTGAGAAAAAGTTTTACCCCATCTGCTATGAAAATATAATGAAATATCTTTTTTTTTTAAATATTAAAATTAGCATTACGGTGGACTTTAAATTAAATTTAAAATGATCAATTTACGTTTGAACATAAATTCTCAGTTCACCCGAAAAAAATTTATTTTTTAAATGTTTTGTATTTATCTTTAAATTTACATAGCAAATATGATATTTAAAAAAAAATACCTTAAATCCGAAAATAATTTTCTAGGTTACCTCTAAAATTACGAAAATTGTTTTTTTTTTCATGGCGCATACTTCATAATTTAAAACAAAGATTAATAAAAAGTTTTTCATCCGAACTAGATATTTACTAAACCTTTAATTTAAAAAAAATATATCATTCAGTTTGGATGGGTATTTTGGCCTCAAATCCTAAATTAAGTTAAGTATGAAACAGGCAGCGCAGCCGTTCCTCTTAAGGACCTTGGTGTCACCTTAGACTGTAAGCTTTCTTTTGGTGACCACATCAATAATGTCACTAGTAATTCACTAAAACTTGCTGGCTTCATCAATAGAATTGCCTGTGACTTTAAGAATATAAATACCCTAAAAACTCTCTGCTGCGGTAAGGGGGAGACTGCGGGCGGGTTTTTCAAACAATTTCAAACCAATTTATACCACTATTGATTTGCACCACAACATAAGCAAGGATGATTTGCCTGTAAGAATAGCTGTTAAATTTATTTTTAAAATTCCACTTCCGTATTCTCAGTAGAGACATCTATTCACGTGTTTTTTTTTTAGTCCGTCGAAAATGCATACATTGCTATACGCGAACCTTATATTCCCATATATAGGCATACACGGCATGCCGCTGATAGCTCCGTTGTAACCTCTCTCATAAACCACACACTCAAGAAGCAGAGGTCACGCCGGAACTCTCAGTGGTAGAACTCGTACGATGTGTGTACTTGGCGGTCTCATGCGATCCACGAGCGGGATTAATCGCAATAATACATGAGTCACAACTCGGTCACACCATACCATATGTAGTGGCCACTGGTCAGTCAGCAGTGGTATTATTATACTGTGTTGTATATTATATTTACCACGGCTACATCGCTACATCGCTACATCGGCTGGCATTGAGCTGTGCTATAAATAGTTGTCGTAATAATCAAGTAATAATGATTAATTATGATACGGTTCAATCTCTATCTCTATATATAAAAATGGATGTTTGTCTTCTGTCTGTCCTCGATTTTCTCGAAAATTACCCGACCGATTTCGCTGAAAATATCAAAATTTATTCTCATTAGTGCCGGGAAGGTTTAGAGAGTTGTTTGAATGAAATTCAATATGTAAAATTGTTGCTATAACTTTTTAAAATTAGTATGAAAAACATTGAACCGGAATGTTGTATTGAGGTTAGCCCATAGATATACCACTCTGGTTAGTCATAGATTATATATTTAAACAAAAAAAGGTTTTTTTGGGTAGAATATTTTCAAAATGGAAAAAAAAACAAGTAGGTACCAACCTGAGAACTTTATTATTGAGATATAATTTGAAAAACAAATATTTGTTTCTTTATTAATTGATAAACTAAAGTTTTTAAGACAAGATTTTTGTGCATAGCGCAAAGGGTAACAATTATTTTTATAAACAATAATTATTAGCCTGAAACACTCATCAAATTGAAAAAAACCTTTCCGAGCAAAGATAAATGTCGCCGACAGGACTCGAACCTGCACCCTTCTGATTGCCGGTCAGATGCTCTACCATTGAGCTACGTCGGCTTATCGCTGACCGGCAAGAAGGGTGCAGGTCATCGGCATTTATCTTTTTCTCAAGTGAGTGTTTCAGGCTAATAATTATTGTTTATAAAAATAATTGTTACCGTTTGTTTCTTTGTTTAGAGATAGTAATAGTCGTCACAAGGCATTACGTTGTCTGTTAAATCAATGATGCCACCCAAACGATAAGCAAGAATTCACTTCATAACTTTATTTAAAAAAAAAAAACACAACGACCGTGTACACATCAGCAAAAAAATAAATAAATTACTCACTTTGCTGATACAACATCATCAAACCAATAAAAAAATACTAATTTTGCTGTGTACTCGTACATAGCCCTCGGATGCGGCCTTCATTTCATCTTCATTAGTAAAATTTCCCGGGGTATTTATTTTTCCAAATGTGACAGGGACAAATCTGGGCTGAAGGAAGGATGAATTTTTTTTTCACCCCTGTCTCCCTCAAAGCACCCTTCTTCATTTAAATTATTTATTATATGCGTCTATGATAGTTTTACCCCGAACGCGACATGAATATTAAATGTGCCGAGTTTAGAAAATCGAAGTCGTTAAATACTAGAGTAGAATGAGGGAAAAGTTACTTCCTATTGCTATCGGAACTGTGCATTATAAATGCACATTTAATTACTATAAGCCGTTAGAGCTTCAAATAATCGATGTACGAGTATGTTTGTAGCAGTGGGATGCAGTCTACAAAGGCACTAGTTGGGTTAAGTCAACAAAGAGCTATTTGCTAGGACCAGCACTCAAAAATAACCCTAAACATCGCTTTGTTGGTTGCTAACTCAAGCGTACTAGAAATGATTTATCTGTTAATTCTATAGGTTAATTAGTAAAATGTATTAGGTTTCAAAACACGAAAATCTTATAAATGTAATTTTTTAAATTCCATGAACTAGATACCAAAGTGTACGAAGATAGGTGCAGTTTGAAAAGCAGAAAAGGCAAATTTGTTCGTTTTACCTAAAATTCCAGTACGCATTCCATATTGAATTAAAAGATTACAGTGTGTGGCTTTTGTCTTTTGAAACCATATGCATTTTTCTAGCTACTACTAAATAATTCATAGCGTTTGTTGAGTTAGCAGACTACAAACTGTTTATTTTCTGGTGCTGACCACAGACCAACTGACGTCACTTGTGTTGACCGACATATTGATAATGATTATTGGAACATGGTATATTTTTCTTTGCTTGTCATAATTTGTACAGATATTGTAATATAATAATAAGGAACTCCACTGAAAAATATTATGGCCATAAAAATATATATTCATATAGATCAGCAAACTCCGATTCTGAATATATAATATTTATTACTTACAATTTATACATATAATTTATAAATCGTTGTTTAAAAGTGAATAAATCTCATCAAAACAGCTTATTATGTTGGTACCAATGCATTTGGAACATCTGACGTCATGTGCGTATTCTGTTTTTTTTTTTAAGTATGACAATTTTTTTATTTTACGATTTTGTTTTGTATTTTAAATATGTATTTTTTTAGTTTTTGCAAAATTTATACTTAATTTGGGCAACTTCAAGCTCTGTAATTGTTGTTCAATATAAAAAAAACTATTATTAATGATATAAATTAGAGTATTCATGAGCAAACCAATTATCAATACGAATATTATGATAATGTTATTGCTCAGTACTATTATTATTCTTTGAGTTAAAGTTTCTAAAAAGGTACATAATGTTATTACTTATGTTTAGTTATGGTTTACTATGAAAAGAATATAAAATTATGTACGGTAAAGCTCATACTTGTTTTGACATTCCACATTCTAACCTCAAAACCGACCGGGCCATAGATTTGAAGCATTTTGGCGGACTTATTTTAAGTATGAAAACTAATTTTAGAAAAAAAAACTACATATACAGGTATTTATGTTTGAACGTCATTAATGATATTTTTTTTAAATTAGACTTGAGTTCCTTATTATTGTGTAGATTATTATTATTGTTGGAAGCGTTGGCAGTTTGCACAATTATTGATTACGGTAACAAATTTCAAAATCGATCGAGATTCCAGCATTTTTGCTCGATACCAATAATATGTCGAACAAAAATAATTGCAATACTCTGGAATTATATTTTTAATATACACATTAAAAAAAACTTACACAATACAGTATCGTATACAGGGGACAGTCACATCGGCGCCGCAGCCTTGCGCGGGTGATGGGACGCAGGCGGAAGGGTGTGTATGCGCATTAGAAACCAAATTTGGAACTCTACCAGGTCGATCTTAAGACGAACTGAGAATAGCATAATATATGTCTTTCAATGTATGGTATAAGCAAACAAAAACAACTCACACATTCAAACACTGAATTCACGTTCTACACACACACACCATACATACACAACATGGCAAGCAATATATTAGCTACGAGGGTGACAATTTATATAATTGCTTTCCAGACAAAATTAAAAAAGAAAAAAGTCTAGGTATACTTAAAAAGAAACTGTATACAAGTTTTAAGTAAATAAACTAATAATCTTCAAAATTATCATAAAAATATATAATTTTTTTAGCTTTAGTAAATTCTTGCTACCAACTTTAGGTTTCATAGTTGAGGGAAAAATGTAATTTTCTTTGTTGAAAAAAAATAAAATAATAATAACTTTACATTACTTTATTTTTTTTTAAATTACTCGACCTTCAATCAGAGTGAAACGTACTAAGCGTCGGAACGTTGCTTGAAATAGCTTTAGCTGTATTTTATAACCAGAGCAGTTATTTTGAACAACCTTTATGCTCTGAAACTTGATGAAAACAAAACATGTGTTATGTTATTTAGCTTTATCAACATACAACAGCGCTATTGCTACTAACTGCCAAGTTGTCATTGTGTACTCAACTCATAGTGGAGTGGAGTGGTGAATAGACGCTGTAGACACTATTGGTTGAGTGCATTGGGTGCGAGTCGGGTGCATTGGGTACACTATTACGTCATTGGCTTGAACCAGAGAAGGCAATCGTTACCAGGGCTGACACCTGCCCTAGATTCGATTACAGGTAATCAGTAGCATTAGAATTTACGACATAATTTAAAACGTGTGATAAATATTACTTATCAGCAATATACTCGTACCAATCAATATCTTTCTATTTGTCATAGGTATGGACGATTTCCTCCAAAGTGCGCAGTGTGTTCCCATTTCCTAATCGATTTGCAATTATCACTAAAGCATATTTGTGGTTCATTTTGTTTTGTTGAACAATCGTATTTACCGAAATATATTACATTACCGACATACATCATATTTTTCCCAGAAAAACAGACGGCGTCCGTCAAAGATTTCCATGTATGTAGTATGTACGTACCTACCGATCATATACCTATGCACGAGTATAAAATGTATCGAGAGCATCTGCTGTCCCGATCCTATCTTCCTCTTCCTTTCCCCCATTCCTTCATGTTTTGTTTTTTTTCAAAAAAAAACATCTGTAGTAAGCCACTGGTAGCATAATAACCTCTGTTGGCTTACCTTGTGTTAAACTTCTTTTGTGTATAAATCTGTATTAAAAGCTGTTTGTTTCTTACAAATAAATAAATAATTATAATATTAAAGGTGCGACTCTGAGCATTTTAACGATTTTCGCATATTTTGATGTATTTTCAAGTTCCCCATAACGTTTTGATTCTACTTATCACAAGGTCACAGCCGCTGTTAACAGCAAGCATTCGTACGTTTGAAAAGTGTAATCTGTGCACCATTGCTCGTGAAGCATGGTTAGCTCTCCCACGAGAAAATTACCCTTTCCTGCGTAGAGATTGAAACTAATGATGTCAATGTAACTTTAATAAATAAAATAAGAAAAATTATCTATTCGCAACTTCTTTATTAAAACAATACAATTCTAACAAATAATTTACGGATTTACCACCCATTTAAAATCATTGCCTTGATAGAATTCACGTCACTATAAAACGCTTCAGAAAAACCTGCCACCGTTAAAAGCGGGGAAAACAAGTTTTAACTGTAAGCACCTCACAGAATAGAGAATCTTAATTATCACAATTATTTTTTGAGTAAATCGGTGTTTACTGAAAATATTATCATTTCAAACACTATATAAATTAAATTTGGGTGGGGGTAAATAAAATCATTAGTAAGTCTGACCACAGTTTGAAAATTGCTTTGAACGTTTAATCAGCCGTCGCAATGTGGCCTGACCACAGTTTTCAAATTGCTTTGAACCTTTAAACAGCCGTCGCAATATGGCCTGACCACAGTTTGAAAATTGCTTTGAACGTTTAAACAGCCGTCGCAATGTGGCCTGACCACAGTTTGCAAATTGCTTTGAACGTTTAAACAGCCGTCGCAATGTGGCCCGACCACAGTTTGAAAATTGCTTTGAACGTTTAAACAGCCGTCGCAATGTGGCCTGACCACAGTTTGCAAATTGCTTTGAACGTTTAAACAGCCGTCGCAATGTGGCCCGACCACAGTTTGAAAATTGCTTTGAACGTTTAAACAGCCGTCGCAATGTGGCCTGACCACAGTTTGCAAATTGCTTTGAACGTTTAAACAGCCGTCGCAATATGGCCTGACCACAGTTTGCAAATTGCTTTGAACGTTTAAACAGCCGTCGCAATGTGGCCCGACCACAGTTTGCAAATTGCTTTGAACGTTTAAACAGCCGTCACAATAATAAAAACTAAAATATGTGCAGGCTTAATAATAACATTATTAAATTTATTTTCTTTAAAAATATACATTTATATATTTCGCGTGAGCACAATACAAAATGTGATTCTTTCACATTATGTGTTTTATTGCATTTACATCTCTAGAAAAACACATTTTGGAGTTCAAGTAAGTTGGAAAATTCTGACATATTATAATGACATATAAAGAAATTAACGGTTTTTAAATGATAATATAAGAATATTCCAGTTAAATACTGGTTAAGCAATGACACCACGAGACACAGAGAACGAACCACCAACCAACTAGATCTCGGCAAACACTTCTTGCTTCATTTACATTCATACATTCTCTTATTTTATTCCGACTTCTGACATGGCCCGACTCGAGTATTTGATTCACTTCATCGTGCCATGTCTTCCTCGGGCGTCCCCGGCTTCTTCTTCCATACACATTCGCGTTTTATACCCCTTATACAGATATGATATAATTTAGACAAAATAATATATATATATATATATATATATATATATATGTACATATTTTTTTATTTCTTATAAGTAGAATTACAAGTAATTTACAAAACACATTTTATTAAAGGGTATTCTTGGTCGTGTATACCTTATCAGAAAAGAGGAGTTCTCTCTTGTGTCTGCTAAGGGAGCCACGATTCTTAATTTGGTAGGTACATCATATTTAATTTAGTTCTATTTATAAAATGTTTTATACGAAATATTTACGTATGCAGGTTTTTTTAAAGAAGAGTTTAATTTTATTGATTTGTTCCGATTGGTCATTAATACTCGTACAGCGCAAGCAATCCAATGGGGAGGTTATTGTAGTTTTTTATGGCTTAATAAATACAATGGTTTTGCATTTGCGTTGTTTTAAAATGAGGTGTAATGAATTGTTTTCCATTTCTCATGAGTTTGGAATATTCCTGGTTTTCTTTACACATTTTTATAATATAAACTTACTTAAATATACATTCGTGCCAAAGGATCATCAAGGGGAAACGGTTCTTTGTAAATACTCGTAAATGAACACATATAAAGATTACAGGCAACCCTGTCCATGCAACAACAGGCCAGACGTGATGGAACATGGAAGTGGTAGTTAGGTAGTTAGGTAGTTAAGGCTGCGGCTGGGGGGAATTTAGGATTCACACTTCTGACACTCAGCCGTCAGCCAGCAGCAGAATTCCTCTCAAGGTAACGTCACTGCCACTGAATAGATAATTCTTAGAAGTGTGGATCTACACCGATTTGACGGAATTCTGATGTCGCCAATGAACGTAAGATCTTTTGACCCCGGCGGCACACAGATCAGTGAAATTGATTATCGGTTCGAAACCCACCTACTTCCTTCTTTTATACTTCTGTTGTTATGGTACTCGTATGTACTAGACACTAGTTTTATTATACTCCTTTGTATAACTAGGTGATAAATGCATCAACACGGAAAAGCCTTCTAGGCGTCAAGAAATAAATAAATAAAAAGGAAATTCGATATTTGAAAATGTTTGATCAATTTCTACGGCCTCTGTGGTAGAGCGGTTAAGATACTCGACTACGAATCCAAAAAACGCGGGTTCTAATCCCGGCGTGCGCAAGTAAATTTTATTGTTTTTTTAACGTGAATATCGCACAAGACTCTCAACTGCTCGCAACCATCTGGAGCCAGTGAGATTATGACATCCCCAATTGGGTATGTTCTAAGGCTAAAGGTAGTGGGGAGGAGAAGGATATGAGAAAGAATAAGGTTGTGAAGTATCTGGCTATTCAGATCTGGTCAGCAAACACGATTTAAATTCTGAATGGCGGTATTTCACCGGGGCGATACTGAGAGTATCTTCTACTGTGGAACGTGCCACAAATATGCTATATATTAATTGCGAAACAATATAAAGTAATTAAATAAAATTTACTTGCCAACTCCGGGATTTGTACCCGCGACCTCTGAATATGTTATTTCAGATATAATCAATATAAAATAACATATACCAAACGTTACCAGAAATGGAAATAGCCGTGTTTAATGACCAGATCTGAATAGCCATGTACCTCGCAACCTTTCTCTGTCCCATCCTTAATCATATAGTTACTCTAAGGTCCCATCTCAGTCCCGTCCTCACTCTCTTCGGCCTTATAACTCACAACGTAGGTACCCTAATTGGAGATGCCGTGGACAATAAGTAAGAAAAAATGCAGCTAATTTCGGGCACACCGACGCGCCAAAAACAGTCTTCTATCATTAATTCTTTTTGTGTTTAATTCGTCGAACTCAAATTAAATTTTTTAAAAATGGAATGTAAATCAAATTCTACAAGTATTTTAAGTTTTTATTATTGTGACAGCTGTTTCGGCGTTCAAGCCATTTTCAAACTGCGTTTAATCCACATTGTGATGACTCATATAGATGATTTTATTTACTCCCCCCCCCTATTCTAATTTAAACGGGTTTTTAAAAATAATGATTTATTATCGGTAAAACAGATTTAGTTAGAAAATAATTAAAATTCTCTATCCTGTGAGGTTTTTACATTTATAGTGTGTTTCCCCGTATTTAAATGATAATCGATATAATGGGAACATACTGAGAAGCGGTAAAGATATAGTTTTACTTACTTTATTACTTAATGTTAAATTAGGATCATTCGTTCGTTTATTAATTTCTAATTGTTCGAGTAAATTTAATCTAATATCCTTTCTTTCTATAAGTAAGGGTTTAGGCTCGTTGTCAAGCGGGACGTGATTATTCACAAGAAAAACATATTCAAGAAGAACATATATGATGTTATAAAAATAAAAGCACTTACTCAAAATTAATTATGTTTCATTGATTTAATAAGGATTATTTATTATTTGAATATTTACTCAATGGTTGATCCTACGACATAACTTTGTAAGAAACGTCTTTAATGGATAATAATATTTTTAAGTGTGTTTATATCAACAACGCCATATTGGATGAAAGGTGCCAAAAATTGTTTTTTACAAATATTTCCTCAACGGTTGATTCGACGACAAAATTTTGTAAGATAAACTAAAAGAAGATAAATAGCTTAGATTTTATATTAAAAGTCTACATTTTTCACATCAAAACATATTTAGACATAAAATGTAAGTAATTTTATCTTATTTTAGTTTGTACTTTGAACATTATTAGTATGTCATTCGTCGCATAATAATGCTATTAAAGTAACGGAATTAACGAAACTGCGATGTACGAGTATGTAAAGTACCTATGCCAAATGCCCGAAATTTCAGAAAAAGTGTATCTTCTATTCTAAAAAATGTAATAAACTACGAGTGTAAATTAAGTAATAATAAATTACACCTGTTAAATATTGATGCACCTATAATTTCTAATAATGCTGCGATAATTATACCACAAACTCCATTAAAAATGTACTATCATTGTCATGCAATCGGAATCGCTTTTCAACCCTAAAGATAAAGACAATGCCTTATCCTTAAAAATAACCTCAGAGCGACACTGGAAGTATCATTGTTAATGTCTGTGTGTTATTTAGCCAATGAGCCATTAATTGTGTCGAGTGTTCAATCTCCGGCACGATATGCAATCAGTAAAACAATACAGCATACAGCCGCAGTGGTTAGTGGTCAGTTGGTACATTATTTAATGCAAAGGAGTGAGAGTTTCCCTTATTCGTGGTCCGTATCTGGGTTACGATGCCATGCCAATATCGCCCCTGTCACTTGCGTGTAGAGCAGGCACGAGGGCAAGCCACGTGACCCAAAAAGGGCTAATGATATGCTATGAAAATAAATATGCTAACTTCATCACTTTCCGGGCACAGTTCTGCAATCACGTTTAAGTGGAAAAGTTCTGGTAATGTTCTGTTTTTAAACATCGAAATATTGAAGGGCGTACAATAATAGAAAACTTTTTATCATAAGAAGAGTTTAAATATTATTATTATTATTTATAACATATGTTTTTTATTGTTCTCCGAAAATTGTATCCTGAACAGAATAATGAACTCCAGCGAAATATATTATTGTTTCAAAATAAATATTCATATAGATCAGCAAACGATAGAATTTATAAATCGTTATTGAAAAGTGAATAAATAATCATCCCATCAAAACACCTTGTTATGTTGGTACCATTTATATCATCATGTGTTTTGACGCCACATGTGTTTTCTGTTTTTCAATTAGTATGGACAATTTTATTTTTAGATTTTGTTTTGTATTTTTTAACTATGGCGAAATTTAAACTTAATTTGGATTCCTTTAAGCTTTATAATTGTTGATCAATATAAAAAAAAACTATTGTTAGTGAAATTTTCATGAGCACATCAATTATCAATATGGATATTATGATAATATTAATGCTCAATACTATTATTATTCTTCGAGTTAAAGTTTGTAAAAGGTAAATAATGTTATTACATATGCTTATATGGTTTACTATGAATATAAAATAAAATTATCTACGGTAAAGCTCATCCTTATTTTGAAATTTGACATTCTAACCTCAAAACTGATCAAAATCAACTGATTTGGAGCGTTTTGGCAGGCTTTGGAAAATTGAAATTTTGTTTTATGAAATTATGAAAAGTAGCTTTAGAAGAAAACAGAAATGTGCTGGTATTTAAGTTAGAACGTCGTCATTCATACTAAAACAAATGGACTGGAATTTACATTATTTAATAGTAGCTGAAGTACCCGGCGTTCCCCGGGGGTTTTAAACCCACCGAAGACAAAAATTTCATTTTCATTTTTTAATCCAAATAATGTCAGGAATCACTGGTTAAAGTAAGGCAGGTACGTCTCTTAACACCCTGTATAATGGGGAGGGCAAACAAGCCCAGGAATTCCCCGACTGACCAGTGACCAATAATAATAATAACAAAGCATTTATATAGCGCAGTTTTGTGTTATTTCACTTCAAGTGCGCTTTGACATAAATAAACTTAAAACAATGATTAAATAACTCCATTCAGTGGTATTCTTACAGTGCTACTTTTACATTCTATTTATACATTCTTAATATATTACATACATTCTTACTTATTCTTAATATTATCCTACAGTACTCCTTAGGTGCATATTCAACTAATAATATCAATCTCCGGAGACCGCGCTTCCCCCGCAATGGGGAGAGGATTACGTTAAATACCAAATTAACTTACAGATGTTGAGATTTACAGCACCGACTCGCCAACATGGAAATTCACCTTCGTCAAGTTACAAGATAAGTTTACTATCTGAAAGATAAGTTTACTGATGACATTCCTGAGTATACAGAAATACAGGGCCTATATCCCTTTGGATAAGTAACCAGATATTACAAAATTATATTAGGTCTAACATTAAATAAATCCATAAATACATGTCCATATTCACTTCGACATATAAGAAAAAAATTCAAAGAATGCACAGTAACTAATCACATATCCTCAATCAATGGTTATTTATTTTATTCATAAGTGATTAGTTTTTTTTTCTACCCAAACGAAAAACCTATTTTATTTTATACTTAACTACCTGATGTGTACCCGGCATTGCTCGGGATTTTTTTTTAAATTACGCTATCAATATGTTAATACTTTCTTTTCGTTTGGGTGCCATAATTGATTTCACGGCGAAAGTAATGCCTTGTGATGACTATTACTATCTCCAAACAAAGAAACGAGGAAAACTTCATTGAAAATTTTATATCATTCCAAACATTTATTTTTTTCAAATAATAAATAATAAAGTTCTTGAGTAGGTACCTCCTTGTGTTTTCCATTTTAAAAGTATTCTACCCAAACAAACCTTCTTCTTTTGAATATGTAATCTGTGGCTAACCGAGTGGTGTATCTATGAGCTAACCCAAATAAAACATGGCGGGTTCAATGTTTTTCATACTAATTTTAAAACGTTGTAGCAACAGTATTACATATTGTATTTCATTCAAAATACTCTCTAAACATTCTTTGGACTAATAAGAATAAACTGTACTATTTTCAGCGAAATCGGTCGAGTAATTTCCGAGAAAATCGAGGACACACAGACAAATAAACATATATTTTTTTAATATATATAGAAACAGAGGTTGATATATTTTTCAAAAACTTGAAACTGTACTAGCGCATTATTTAGCATCTCCGCCGACGTAAATAGTTGTAAATATTTGTAAATAGTTGTAAATAGTTGTAAATAGTTGTAAATAGTTGTAAATAGTTGTAAATAGTTGTAAATAGTTGTAAATAGTTGTAAATAGTTGTAATTCAGTTGAAACAAAATGTTATTTGAAGAGCCTGAAATGTAATCCTCTAATAGATGAAAAGACACGAGGAGATTACAAAAACAAATAGCTACCTGTAAATAATCTGAAATATTAAAACTCTTACCTGTTATTTTCCAAATATTCCCAAAGCAATCTGAACTTCCACGAAACAACAACCAGCACATAATATAGAGATTCCCAAACTCTGTTATAAAAACTCAACTCCATATTGTCTATTGTTGGATCCTTTTTCACATAGAACAACAATACTAATTAACTTATATAGTTAGCTACACTTATGCCACTGTAATTAAACCTGACACGACGTTGTGTCGAGACAGGTAATACGTTGAGTTGCAAACAAAGTACGGACACGAAAACAACAAATGAACCGTCGCGTGGTAATGAGTTACATTGAATACAGTCGGTTATCGATATTTTACAGTAGTTGTGCAATATTTCTCCGCTTGATACGTGATACGTGTTACCGGGCCGAAGTGTGGGCGGGAAGTGGATTGGGCTTGGGGAATGAAGCACGAAGAGCGCATTCGGGAAAGTGATAAGGACATTGAAGCGATATGCACTGAAGTATTTCGAAGCGGTGCGAAACATTTTATTAAGGTCGACATTACTCAGCGATGAATGTTACAACTATTTATTGGAATTGATAAAATATGGGTTTGAAGTTTAAAACTCTACCTCTATATATAAAAATGAATGTTTGTCTGTCTGTTTGTCCTCGATTTTCTCGAAAATTACTCGACCGGTTTAGCTGAAAATAGTACAGTTTGTTCTTATTAGTGTCAGGAAGGTTTAGAGAGTGTTTTGAATGAAAACCAATACGTAAAACTGTTGCTATAACGTTTTAAAATTAGTATGAAAATCATTCCGCCATATTGTTTTGAGGTTAGCCCATAGATATACCACTCTGCTGGCTAGCCGTAGATTACACATTCAAAAGAAGATAGTTTGTTTGGGTAGAATATTTTCAAAGCGGAAAACACAAGTAGGTACCTACTAAAGAATTTTATTATTTAGATGTATTATGAAAAAAAAAGTGTTTGGAATGAAATAAAATTTTCAAATTGTTTCTTTGTTTACAGTCGTCCCAAGACATTACTTTCCCTGTCATATCAATTATGACACCCAAACGACAAGCAAGAATTCACAACTACAGAACTTTATTCCAAAAACAACCAAAAAATATATGTATTTATACATCGTCCCAGTGGAAGTTCCCTCAGTATCGCCCTGTTGAGAAGTAACTTTTCAGAAAAAAATCTAAAAATGGTTTTAGCCATATTTAATAACCAATCCGAAGAGCAAAGCAATGTGTGATGTGAGCGTAATGAGTAAGATTAAGAAAGGGATGCTTAGATGGTTTGGGCTTGCAGAGCGAATGAACGATTTTGAGTGTATTTTTGATATGTGTAGTTTGTGGTGTTGTCGTGTATTGTATTGGTGAACGTCGTGATTACAGGTAAGTTTATTATTACTAAATATTACAATTAAGTTTAGAAGCTTTAATTCATAACAGGTATTTATAATATTATAATTAGGTATGTTAGTTGTAAGACTCTAGTTTTAAGCCACAGTTGAAAGTCATTGTGCAGTATTGTGAATAAAATATACATTTGGTCATAGATATGTATTAGTTTTAAATATGTGTTAGGTTTATATTCTAGTTATACCTACTTAATTCTAAATTGTAAGTCACTAGCTATAACTTTTAGTTGGTAAGTCACTAGCTATAAGTCATAGATGTAAGTCACTAATTATAAGTCTCAGTAGTTAATCCCTAGCCACTAGTCTTAGTTGTAAGTCAATAGTTATAAATCTTACTTGTAAGCCATAAATTGTATCTGTAAGGTATTGGTTGTACGTCAAGTGATATGTTATTTAATTGATGTAAGGTATTGGTTGTACGTCAAGTGATATGTTATTTAATTGATGTAAGGTATTGGTTGTACGTCAAGTGATATGAATTAATTGTAAAGCGCCCTTGAGGTGATTTTCCCACGAAAATGGCGCTATCGAAGTAATCCAATTATTATTATTATTATTATTCCAATAAATTAAAAAATATTTTTATTTATTACCTAAAAACAACAGCGTCAGTACTTTTATTTTGTGAATCGGAAATAATTAAAAATACCAATAAAATTATAAAATGTTTTTTTTGTTTCCTATTAATGTTATTGCGATTTTTGTAATCAACAGTAATATATTTAATTTTCACGAATAGCTTAGATATGTTAATCGAGAAATTGTATAAAACATCGTCAATGGAAATCAGTCTAGGGAAAACCTAGCTATCAAATTATATATTCAAATTATTATCATGTACTTCAGTTATTTGGGCAATAGCAGAAACATTGGTATGTTTCCTCTGATAACAGCTGTAGATGTCACCTAGTTTTAACTCATTACGTTATGATTTTTTTCCGTTATTTGAATTTCTTATCTTTGAAAGCAAATATGTATTCACTGTGTTAAACAAGCATATTGCCACAGGCCAAATATTTGTTTAAAAAATACACCTGGAAATAATCCTAAAAATAAGACCGAATATACCGACAACCTACATGTTTCGTAAGTTACAGTTAAGTGTTTTTGACAATATATGAAAACCTCGTACTACCATCGTAATGAGTAGAATACGTTGCTTGTTCAATGATGGGGGGGCTTAGCCACAGCGCCCTCAAAACATCCAAATTATTATTATTATTATTATTAGCGAGCAAAGGATTGAACCCGTGACGCCTGGGTGGGAGCTGGGAACCCATAGTCTCGGATCACTCGGCCACAAACCGAACACGGAGCTCGCCAGTTATATGGTATTATCAGAAGCAAAGGTTGAGAGAGCATGCTTCAGTATTTGTATAGATAAACCCACGTTAATAGTAATTTAATAATCATTAATAAATTATAGGAGCCTCACTTCAGCCATAGCCGACTGCCACCTAACCGCTAGTATAAGTCACTCTAGGCACGTCAGTGACGCCAGTGACGTCACAGGACACAGGACCCGTCGTCTGCAAGTCCATGGAATTACTAAACCGAGTGGCGGCTCGTGGGCTTGAATATGTGTGGGGCACACATGTACCTCCTATCTACCCAATGAATATAGTTTAACAGCGAAAAAAGTAACAAATCTCACGAATGTGTAAAAAAATAACGTAATAATAATAATCACAATTTCTAATGTAGTTTAATCATATAAAATATGACTTGCCAACCTTTTTAAGCTATCCGTATCCATTGATTAATGTTTTCATGTAATAATAAGTTATTTTAAGAACAAATAAATTATTACTGTATTATTAAGTATTTAATAAACATTAACTGATAAACTAAAGTTTTTAAGACAAGATTTTTGTGCATAGCGCAAAGGGTAACAATTATTTTTATAAACCATTAGCCTGAAAAACTCATCCAAATTGAAAAAACCTTCCGAGAAAATTGACCGGCAATCAGAAGGGTGCGGGTTCGAGTCCTGTCGGCGACATTTATCTTTTCTCGGAAGGTTTTTTCAATTTGGATGAGTGTTTCATGCTAATAATTATTGTTTATAAAAATAATCATTTAATAAACAAGCTATTTGTAACGAATACGGCACGAAGACATTGTTTAAAATATTTAATTCTCATTTTTTATTCCTCCGTACAATCAATCTGCGGCTAAAAATGTACGTTTAGCAAAGTAAAAAAGCTATATTGATTCATACCTACGAGTACATTTCGTATCGGCCATCATTTAAAATGGGCCCCGCTTACTCGGAACAGTTTATCAGTGTTCGCTGGGTGAATGTCTCTATTAATTATGTCAAGAAATGGCAGAAATTAGTTGAAAAACTACATTGTAACTTTGCCGCTAAATATGATCTCGATTGTTTGAATTTATATATTAGTATTATTTTAAAGAAGTATTTCGGTCAAAATTAGGTGGCGCGCATGCCCGGGTGCCTTATTCAAAAACCACCGCCGACTAAACCACACACCTCACCCATACATATATTATACGGTGACCGGATAATTCAACAGACGTATGAATCGGCAAACTTTTTAAAAGTGATATAAAGTCATTAAAAGTAAGAAGAAAAAAAATCCCTGAAAACCCAATTAATCGTTTTTTTGTTTGTTTTTTAATTACATTTTATTTTATATTTCGTGGGATGAATAAGTCGTTCTAGGACAATAATTCAATAATAACCAAACTATTTCAAGATTGTAAACGCTCCCTCTCCAGACGTGTCGGAACCCACGCCACTAGCTACAATGGTCAGAGAGACAACTGTTTTGGATGCAGGAAAGGAGAAGTAGAGGTCGCTCGCAGATGAGAAGAATGACTTTAAGAGAACTGCCGGTTTCGGATGAGTGAAAACCGCCAAGAATTGGCAAAACTGGAGAAAGTTGTGGGAGGCCTATCCAAAACAGGACGCCGAAGGCTCTCGAAGAAGAAGATCAGTAATGGCATGACTTTAACCAGTTATCGCTTCAGATTAGGCTGTTTCGCCCACTTGCAAAAATCTAAATTTAAAAAAATTGTTTACATATAAAAACGCGCTTTAAAAAAACCTGTTAGATGGTAAAAAAAAAGTCTGAACTCATAATTCTTGTTTACATTATTTCCTATCAGACATAAATTATTACAGGTTACATAATATTAAAGAGTGCAACTAATCTAGATTCGTGTGATAAAGATAACCTGTGATTTTCCAGTCATCGAAATTCGGTAAAATGTGGAGTCGCAGATTCCTGGATATTATAATTTGAACTGGTGACATTTATTCGTAGAAATTATTTGATAAGTATAATTAGTGGTATTTTTGTGATTTATTCGTTTATCGCTTAATGTCCCGGATGTCTACCAATAATATTCAAGTTGATGTAATTATCCACATACAGGGTTATTCAAATGGAATCAATTTCCCATGTTCTCCTCTGGCTTTTTTCTTTACAGAGACATCCAGTTTGTTCAAATTGGTGACAACGACAAATGCTCTTTCTAGTTGGAGGTTCAATGTTAAAATGAAGACGAGAGGTATGCTACATTACAGTTGCTGACTCAGTTTTACAGAACTCACGAACACAAAAACCTTGTCCTGCAGTAGCCATTTTATTCACAAATGATGCGAAATGGCTGCATGGCGACGCAAATATTTTAGCGGCCGTTTGCGTAACTATGGGTGATCTAGCGGTGGTATTCTAAACATTCGGACCTCCTCTTTCAATCGCTATGTAAATCATTCACAAATAACGTATAATTCAGTAAATAAAACGGCACAAAATTAAGTCTATAATTTTGAATAACTCTGTACATTAGATATAACTTACGTTACATTTTACCATGCATGGTGCATGGATACAGTATTATAAACATCACTTAAATTAAAGATACTTCACAAATATTATTCTATTTTTTCATCTTTGTGAGTGCTCTGGACATACAGTACATGTTTTTGAGGCGGCCATTTGCTAATTGTTATTTGCAAGGGAGTTGGGTCATGCGGAAAATAAATGTTATATCGCTGTTCGCAAATGACCCGACTTTTTTCAATGTTTACTGCACGGTCTGTGGAAAATGTGTTCCCACCGACCGCTTGAAAAGTGGAATAACTGAATAAAAGCATCAGGGGGGCGGCAATGTGAGAGAGACGGGAGTACTGGTTCATTCATGCCCGAATTCCAAACGTCACGCAGGCGACGTTAAATACCTTGCAAAAACTGAAAATAGCCAGTTAACCGGTAACTGCCCGCTCGACAAGAACCTCTGTTTTCTCTCCTACTTCCGCTCCGAGTTCTGCTCTACTCGTCTTGTTTCTCTCCCCCTTTTGCAAGGGATCGACACAGGTTGTCTTTTCTTTCCTCCCAGCTCTCTCCGAAAATCGGAATCAACTACCCCTACAGTTCGCCTGTGTGCCATATCTAGTACAATAGATGGAGTAAACATCAGTGTTCGAAATATGGGCAATCAAGATGATTGACAGCATAGAGATAACACGGGCTTTAACCGATTATAAGTGCTCACCGGGTATGGAACTCCAGTGATAACTGCAAAATGCTTACAAGACAGTACATATTGTTCTGGAAGGGATACAAAATCAATGGTGTAACCTTTCATCGGTTTTACCATAATCAATATTCCTTTACATTGGATTTTCTAATTTTAAACTCCAGAAGCAAGTTATGAAGTAGACACGTCGGTAACTCAAATGTTTTGGGCCGCGGTGGTCGGCAGCTGGCTGTGCGGCGCTGCTTCTCCATTCATTGAGTTTGTTCGTGGACGGAAGGATTCAGGCAACGTCAACAGCCACCTCTCCCTCTTCCTACTTCAAGCGCAGGAACAATATTTTACGCTGATTTTGCAAGGAATGTAGACTCTATATACCTAAATGCAATGCCTTTCTCAAATGTCTCTAGTTTTTCCAATTCTTGGCGGCTCTCACCCATCCGATGCATTGGCATTATTATGATCTATTGAGATCTATTTAGTCATGGGCGACCTCTGTTTCTCTATCGCAACTTGGGAGGTTAATGAAGTGGACTGACCATATTATTTATTTAAATAACATTAAAAAAAATAACTCACTTTTTTAAAACAATCAGGAATGTCCTCAGTACAAAAGATGTGATTAAGATCTACATGGCTCTCTGCCAATCACTATTAGAATATGGCATTATCGGATGGAGCAGTGCTAATGATAATATTCTTAATTATATAATTGAAAATACACTTTAGTAAAGTGTATTTTCAATTATATAATTAATAATGATGCCACAAAGTTATCAAGCATTTGAAGAAATTATATAATATTCTTAATTTACTCCTTAGAACACAAAAAACCGTAAGTAAAATTATACTTAAAGTCCCTGTATTCATTTTGCAAGTAAAATCATTATGTTTGTTTATTGCGACTACCTGAGAGTTTTTCTTGAAAATTCATACCAATTTTAACAAATTTGTCTACGTCATAGTAATAATATAATAATAATACTTGCACAACACAATGTCATTGGCACTTTGGTGATTATTTCTTCAGTTATTCTGGAAGCGGAGGATTTATAATGATACCTCAAACCTGTTATTTCTTATGATGCGTAACATATTTAGTTTTATTTCAAGCCATTAAAGGTACTACAACATATAAAAATTTGCATATTTCTCTCGCAAGACTATCTACTGTCATTTTTTGTCACGTCCGTGACAGGCGCGTGCATGGAAAATGGTTAGGGATTATTAACGCAAGCGATTATAATTTCCCATTCATACACAATTCAAAGCACTAAATGTTAAAATCGCATCCAAAAAATTCTAACCAGATGGAAACAAAGTGCAAAAGGAATAGTTCTGTATCATTCCCGTTTTTTGTGATATTACCTAATATTGATATATTAGTCTGTCGGTTTTATGTTATCCATGGTGGGTCCTTTTTTCACTTTATTTTTGCATTGATTAATTCTTCTGAAATTTACTTTCGCATTATGAATTCTCCTGACACTCCATTTTTTTATGCGAATACCGCACAAGAGTCCCAACTGTTCGAAGCCAGTGGGACTATGACATCCCTTATTGGAGTATGTTGTAAGGGTAAAAGGTATGGGGTGGGGAAGGCGATGGGGAAGAGGAAGGTGGGGAGGTACCGGGCTTTCAGATCTAAGCACTAAGCACGGCTAAAGCCATTTCAAGCACCTTTCACTTTGAAACGCACCATAAATACACTGTACACATTATTTCTAACGAATTAATTGCAAAACTTCGCAGATTAATTAAATAAAATGTACATGTGCACGCTGGGATTTAATCCCACAACCTCCGGATTTGTAGTCAAGATTAAAAAAAAAAAAATTCGAACTTTCTTCCGTTTTTATCGATTTTGAATCCCGAATAACAATTTTTTCGGGATAAATCATGTAATACAAGTAGACACAATTTGGGTACAATTTGAAATCAAAATGGTCTCTGTAGACCTAATAGGGTCTGGGACATAATGGTTTAAAATTTCGTAATATTTTGTCATTTCTAGCTATTTTTATAGTTTTTCCATTGTTGACAACGAATGAATAATTTTTATAGAAATATCGGCAATACCAAAGATTTATTAATATTAGATAACGATGAATATCGAATGAATCGAGCACGGTCAATAACGCCAGTATTTATTATCGATATGATAGACTGTCTATATTTAGTGATAAGATAGACAAGATAATATACCACTAGTACCGTTATGCTATATGTTAAATATCCTACGTCACATGGTATATTACGTGTATTATATTATGGTTTTAACTCATAAAACAAAAATTGTCGCTACGCACTCCATTTTTTCTATTAATTAAACCACCAACTCTGTAATATAATCATGTAAACCATTTTATTATTATTATTATTATTATTTTAAGCATCTTCTTGTGACACTTTAGGAAACATTACTGTGTAAATATATAACCATCTGAACGCAATACGTACACTCCGCTTCTCTACACAAGCATTGATTAAAAGAGAAGTATAATATTGCAATGAATTAAATTGTACTAAATTTCAATAATGAAAAAAAGAGCATTGGGTAAAAAACATTGGTACAGCGTCCTTTATGTGATTTTCGTCAAAATGGCGCTATAAAAATCATCAAAATATTATTATTATTATTATCACGTACCAAATCATTATTCAATAGATATGAATACCAAAATATCGTTTAATATCTCGGAACGATCAGAACGCTAATATCTGTGGACCCGGTATCGATATATCAGATATGCGGCGGTATCATAATACGCATTTCTGTTACCAACATATGCCCTAGTCTTTCAGTTTAGGTTTTAAAAAAGTTGTAAATAAACTTTCTTTGAACGCTGATAAATTGTTAATTAGTTGCGGATATGAATGTATTTTTGCACTTTGGTACAATGCACCTACAATAGTAACGAGACTCTGATATTCTACAATGTTTCCTTCAATTAAAAGCAGTTAAAATTGAGTATAAAGTTCTCGAAGTTTTGTATGAAATCCATACAATATCGATTACTGCCTATTGAACCGCTAATCCGACTGGCTCGTGTGACGTCACACTCAACAAGCCATAGATTTCGTGCGTTTTGGTGGGCTTTAAAAAATAAAAAAATAACAGAAAATTAAGTTAGGATGTCAACATTAATAAAACTGGACTGGAGTTCCTTATTATGCATTTAAGATGCCAAAACAGGAACACTAGTAGATCTCAGAGTCAAAAACACATACAACAAGAAACCACAAAAACAACATTTGGACAAAAAAACTTCTCATTTGTACGACAAAATCCCACTATCCTTCAAAAATTACAACAGCCATAATAAATTTAAAAATCAAATAAAACACTGGATACGTTACACAGGAAGATCTGAAATAGAAAAAATATTACCACCAAATACAGACTAACGCCGAAACTACTCAACTGCACTTAAAACACCTCACCTTCAATTATTTAATTTTTTTCATCAATTTAGCACGGGAATTCCCAGTGGTGATATGATTGTTTGTATTGTGTTAAAAAGGGATAATAAAACATTAGTATTATTATTACAATGGCATTGGGTTTCCAATGGTTATCTGTAACCTGACCCGACCTGACCTAAACGGATAAGCTGGGGGTATTACAAAAATAAGAGAAACACATTTGGGTTGTATTGAACAAACAAATAAATAAAAATAAAATAATTATGATGTTTTGAACTGTTTCTTTAAAACGATCTGTCAAATTCGATTGTGAAAAATTTTTTTATTTGAGGAACAAAATTTCGAAGACATAGTTGGCTGCTTGGTATTGCCATGGTAATGAAAAAATGTAGTTCCACTTTATTAAATGTCTAGGTTTTATTGCCTACCCTCTTTCCCAATTATTGGTTTATCCGGTATCAGATATATTTTCGATTACAAATAGCGATGTATCAATTACTAGCTGATGTGTTTTTTTGGAATAAAGTTATGAAGTTGTGAATTCTTGCTTGTCGTTTAGGTACCATAATTGATCTGACAGCGATAAGAACGCCCCGTGATGACTATTACTATATCTAAACAAAGAAATATTCATTTGAAAATTTTATTTCATTCCAAACATTTATTTTTTCAAAATATATCTAAATAATAATGTTCTTAAGTAGGTACCTACTTGTGTTTTCCATTTTGAAAATATTCTACCCAAACAAACCTTCTTATTTTGAATATGTAATCTGTGGCTAACCAGAGTGGTATATCTATGGGCTAAAATCAATACCAAAAGGATTTTGAAGAGGAATAAGCCATTGTTCAGCATCTTAGTTGGTCAATCGTTCGTCACTCTAATCGAATTCTGATCAATAACTCTTTAGTTTTTATATTCCTAAAATGGATTCCTAGAATCAGACTGCTTACCAAACAAGCGGCGAGTAACATACCCTGGCATTACTCAGTACCTACCCACGGTGCAGTGCACAGGAGAGTAGGTAGGTACCTACCCAAAGTGCAGTGCACAGGAGAGTAGGTAGGTACCTACCCACAGTGCAGTGCACATGAGAGTAGGTAGGTACCTACCCACGGTGCAGTGCACAGGAGAGTAGGTAGGTACCTACCCACAGTGCAGTGCACAGGAGAGTAGGTAGGTACCTACCCACAGTGCAGTGCACAGGAGAGTAGGTAGGTACCTACCCACAGTGCAGTGCACAGGAGAGTAGGTAGGTACCTATCCCCAGAGCAGGGACTTGTTGCTATGTGAGGTTATTACTATTATTGAATTACCTATGCAATGAGCGGAGAACGGCCTTGACGTGATAACATTGAATATTTCTTGTTTGGTTTTGTCGACCATATTCATTAAATGCGAGGCTAGTCTCGACCGATTAATGTTTTAAATAAAAATGCCATTAATAATTGGGTTACGAGAAGCTGTATTGTTTATAATAACATGGGCATGTGAACGTAGTTATAGGATTGACAAAGTGTGTGATGAAATAGAAAAGAGGTACCGAAGGGCTTATTTTGAGAATATAAGAAGGGAACGCTACGTTTTTTTTAATGTGAATATCGAACCAGAGTAGTGATGAGTCGTTCATGAACGAGCCGTTCCGTAAACCGTACCACGACTCAATTGAACTGTGACTCTTTTTGACAAACTTTGGAACCATTGAACCGCTCATCTCAAGGCAGGATTGTCCTAGTGAGATGAGTGGCTAATGGTTTTGTTTTCATAATTAAATTTAAGAATAAATAAATTTAAGAAAGATTGTATATATATCTAAAAATAATAATAATATTCACTTATTTGAAACACACATTATTTAACAACAACATTTAAGAAAGCTTTGGCTGCCCAACTAGGAACAAATCCCGTTTTAGGACAGTCAAATTGACAACTTTAGTTCATATTAAGTGCCATTATACAAAAATAGAAGGGAAAAAAGCTAGTATTGACATAGTATGGTAATATAATATATCTAGAAAAAGGCCTAAAGAGATTATGTATATGTGTTTGATAAATAGGTACCGGTTGGTGCTATGAGGAAAAAAATGCGTTTAAAATTGAGTATTAAAAAATAAGATAATATTATTGAGAAAAATTAATAAGATTGAGTTACGTATCACTCAGCTTTATGAGCCGAAGATGAAATTCAGGGACGCAGCAAGAAGAGGATGCAGCAAATAGTTAACAACATATTAAATATATTGTATTCAGTAAGTACAAAAAGTAACTTTAGTAAATTATTTGTCCTTTTATTATATTTTATATTTAATTTTTTTTTTTTTCCTTGATTATGGTTTTTAATCCAGTTAAGATCTTTTCCCAAGGAGCACAATTAATGTAACATAAATTCAGTCGAGTAAATCAAATCGTGAGATGGTAATAGTACTAAGGCCAAAGCGCCGTATTATACAATTCCAAATAACCGCTTCCTTTATGCATATTACAAGCCAGTTACTGGATAGGTATATAATTTTATTTTTTCGACCGCATGAGAAGGAAAGAAAGCCAATGGAACAATATGATTTAATATTTCGTTAGTAGAGTTGTACTAATCAATAGAGATATCAACAAACGGCACTGGTTGCTACATTTGTAATCTGTACCGATAGGCTAACTAATACATAAACCAACATGTTATACTTCACAAACGTATGCGTTAAAAATGTGTTAAAAATAAAGTCTTAGCTTGACTTTTGTTAAAGCCGCGAAAGCACATTTGACGTTTCTCCTCCGTGAAAAAACAAGACAAAACGTAGCTTATAATAAGTAAAATAAGTTAGTTCCCCAGTTTTATTTAAAACATCCAAAAAACATATTACGACGTTATAAAAAGGAAATAAATCTTTTTCATTCAATATTTGAATCACGTAAAATAGATCGCAAACCAAAAATGACATTTGACATTTCGGTGACGTTTTTTCACCCTGTTGGCACTTTTTATAACTAATTCTTTGTTGAGGGGAACTTGATCCACAAAAAAATGGTGTTGAAATTTTTCTTCTTATATCCTTCCCGCTACTTTTTTTCATTTCCTTGCCGGTGCTGTCAACTGGTTTGACATGTCTCTAATTATGTTAATATCTCTGTAAATATACTATAGACAGAAGTCATATGTTCGATGTTCCGAAAACATAATTAAAATATTAAAGTATTTATTGAACTATTCTAAATTGATCGTAAATTTGATCGAGTATTTCGTTGGGAAGAGCGTATTTGTGCATTTGAACAGTGTTGGCGAAGAACGGCCGTAGTTCCTGCTTTTGACACGTTATAGTAGGGCGATCGGCGGGGTGCACGCCGTGCTGCGATTCGGGTAGGCACTACTTATGTGCCTATATGGAATGCACGCCTCTGCTAAACACGACCAAAGTAATTTCAAGCAACGATTCGCTTCTGGGTGGTGGTAACTGTGAGTAGCTACTATCTACCACGCAAAATGACTGTAACGAGCAATACCTTATATATTGAGAATCGAAGTTACCAGATTTATGATAAAAATGCTTTGTGAATCTGTAAATATTATCTAATTATTTACACACCGACAAAATATGACATACCTCTGATACACGAAAGGTGAAACACAAATCTAGTTAGTGATTCATTGATGTACCTATCTACCAAATTATATACATACGAGTATATGAATTATTTTTGCCTGAATAATGACCAGTTATCAGTGGCAACTATAGTAACAATTTACCTGTAACATGACGTGTACGGAAAAAACATAATTGCCATATTGCTGGCTACAGTACCTACCTTATATTTTGTCGAACTTTATAATTTTTCCTGAAAATCTAAACTTATCAGTGAGCAATAAATAATCGTAAAAATAACCAAATGAATACTCAATCTTCTGCGATCCTGGTATATAATATGTATATTTTTTTTTCTTTTTTTTTCTTTCGGAAATTCATAAAATTTAAAAAAAAACTGTTATAATTTAATTTGCCTAATCATGTCTCGGTATCCGGAGCGCAGAAGTCGGAAGAGTAATTTCGTAAAAATTCACGCGTTATTTTACTCCGCCGAATTCTGCGCTCCGGGTACAAAAACGCGAAACGTTGACGATTCGTCGAAAAAATGTTAGAACATTTTACGTTAAATTCTAGAAATAATTTCACCTCTCTTCACACGTTCCTGGTAGAATCTATAAATAATTGTTAAAATTTTATGCAGTTTTTTTTATTTTATTATTATTTTAAATTCGTTGTACAGGAATGATGAACGCCGAAAAGAGTAAGTGATGTGTACCCGGCCTTGCTCTAGTTTTTTTTTTTTTTTAAGTTTTTGAAGTTGTGAATTCTTGCTTGTCATTAGAGTGCCATGATTTATTTGACAGCGAAAGTAACTATCTCCAAATAAAGAAACATTCATTAATTGATAAACTAAAGTTCTTAAAAACTTAAGACAAGATTTTTGTGCATAGCGCAAAGGGTAACAATTATTATTTTTATAAACAATAATTATTAATCTAAAACACTCATCCAAATTGAAAAAAAACTTTCCGAGCAAAGATAAATGTCGTCGGCAGGACTCGAACCCGCACCCTTCTAATGTCCGGTTAGATGCTCTACCGTTGAGCTAAATATAATAAAAACAGTAATTATTAAATGGAACACTAGTATATATTGATTAACTTGGCGGGTTTGCGATAAGCCGACGTAGCTCAACGGTAGAGCATCTAACCGGACATTAGAAGGGTGCGGGTTCGAGTCCTGCCGGCGACATTTATCTTTGCTCGGAAGGTTTTTTCAATTTGGATGAGTGTTTTAGATTAATAATTATTGTTTATAAAAATAATAAAGAAACATTCATTTGAATATTTTATTTCATTCCAAACGTTTATTTTTTGAAAATATATCTAAATCATAAAGTTCTTAAGTAGGTACCTCTACTCGTGTTTTCCATTTTGAAAATATTCTACCAAAAAAAACTTCTTCATTTGAATACGAGTATGCAATCTGTGGCTATCCAGGGTGTTATATCCATGGGATAACCTAAATAAAACATGGCGGGTTCAATGTTTTTCATACTAATTTTAAAACGTTATAGCAACAGTTTTACATATTGGATTTAATTCAAACTACTTTCTAAACCTTCCCGGCACTAATAAAAATAAACTCCTATTTTAAGCAAAACCGATCCAGTGATTTTCGAAAACATCGAAGACAAACAAACTTGCATTGATTTTTATATACTCGTATATAGATTGACGTGCATGTCACCTTAACAAAGGGTACTGTATCAGACGTAATGGCACACGGGCGAACTGTAGTGGGCAGCTGAGAAAGCACAACCTTTGTCGATCCCTTGCAAAGGGGGAAAAGACACTGACGACAGGACCTCATTAACGACTTTTGTACTTTTGCAATGTAATTCTGCACAAAAACCCAATTTATGCAGAATTATGAGTAGAGCTTAAACAAACAAACAAACTTACATTGATTTTTATATTTATAGATTTAACTTAAAATAGAACACAATTGGTTACATGTATTCTAATATGAACATAATATCTATACACAAACAATTATACAATTTATGTCACAAAATACAATTAAAAATAACAAATTATATCATTAAAAATTCCACTTTACTTATTTCGTCACTTCCATCATAAATTTCAAAACATTTTCCTCTTCTTTTATATTGGCCGGTATTTCTTGGAAGATCTTCATGGCTTTATATGTGTACGGAACATACAAATATTATATGTCGGAGGGAACACCGGTACACATACGACACTTTAATCTTTCAGCAGAAGTTTTTTGTAGGGGTATAGAATATAGGTCAATAAAGGCCGATTAACTTTTTCACAATGCTTCTTTATTAAAGTAACTTCTCTATTTATATGATTTTTCTTTATGAAACAATTGACGCATCTTCAAAGTGATTGACGCCTTTGAGATTAATAGAAACACGTCAGTTAGGACGTTTTTGATGATTTAGTTGACGTCATTGGTGTATGTCCTAGAAATAGTGACGTTAACAGCTGTCATTTACGTCTTTAAATGCGTCATCTGAATCGCAGAAGTACGTCACCTTGATACGGTGACACACTTTTTGAATGTGATTACTTAGGCGCATCTGTGCCGTTATATGTAGGTAGTCTGATTTGGACGTCCTATATAAGATGTATAGGTAATGAGTTTTGCGATTTTATTGTCTTTCAGAAGGGAAGTCTTATGTCATTTCTTCTTCTTGTAGAGTGGTTATGTCTGTGTTGATATTTATTATTTTTTCTCAAGAATTCATAATTTGGTTGGCCGTTAAACATTTTAAAAGGAAAAAAAATATTACATTTAACGGGGAGAGGGACGTCGGAGAGTTATTATTTATAAATTCAAAATAATGATAGTATTATTACGCAATACGATAAATATAATGTTTCTAAATAGAAAAATATTTGTTAAATATTTAATAAATTTACATAGGCTTAGCATTTATCAAAATCTCAAATCAAATGTTTTTTTTTGTAATGCGAATTACAAATTTTTGGTTTCGTTTATTTACAAAAACGCAACAACAAATTATTAAACATACTTTTCTCCACTTTAAAAATCATATTCGTATGTTAAATATTTTGTAAAACATACAATGGAACGGTCAAAAAAAAGTAAAATTTCTGATTCTATTCTTCTGAGTAGTGAGATTTCTTTAGCGATTTTCTTTATAACATATTGTTACGTAACGAAATTCAATACTAAAATACTTCTATTCTCTCGTACATAGACATCTAGCCGTTTGTTAAAAAGAAGGGGGAATTGTCAACCGGCGCGGCTTGCCGCCCGAGCAACGGCAATTTTTGCCCCAAATAGATACCGGCATCAGTACAGAGTGGTGGTGTGATCCACACGCGCTCCTTCGCCGACACGCCATTTAAAATGGCGTCTTGTTACCATAATTTAAAAGCCCTAACTACTGTTAACCATTTACCTGTGCGGTCCCTAACTAGTGGACCGGGTTTCTGCCTGGAGCTGTCTCAACCCCTGACCGATGCCCCAATGTAAGCTGTACTTAAATCCTCTTTTTGCTGTGCTGTAAATAACTGTGTTTTAGAGTAACTTGTCCGATTTTAGTGGTACTAGAGAGAGAGAATTTTAGATCAATAGATAGGGTGTGTATTGCCAATTGTTAGTGTATGATTCCTCATATGTACAAACTGTGATTGCCGTCCCGTAAATAAACCCTGGCTAGAAGATGCATATCTTTTCATTTGGTAGTTGAGAACCTTTTCACCTGAGCCGGTATGAGGCTGTAACGCCGACTCCCGACCTTTGCAGAGAAGAGGTTACATGTCCCGCCGACTGAGCTAACCATGTAAGCCTGAAGCAGACGCCCCTCGTCTGGCCTCAAGGTGAGTTTAACCTAACTTTTCCTAACCTGTAACCTCATGCAGTACAGCTCCCCATATCACTGCCGCCCTAGAGTGGGGCTCACTCCCCATATCAGTATATTGTAATTAGAGATAGAGTCAGTCTGGAATCTAAAATAACACTCAAATATTTCATTTCAGATACTTTCTTTCAGAAAAAGTAATATTTCTGATTAGATTTTGATAAATGTTAAGCCTGCGTAACATTATGTTTATCGTATTGCGTAATAATACTATTAATATTTCGAAATAATAAATAATTCCTCTCCGACATCCCTCTCCCCCTTAAATGTTGTTGTTAAATAATGTATGTTTCATAAAAATAAATATTATTATTAAATCAAGTACAAACATATTTTTTAATAATTATTGGTTTGAACCGAGTCCCAACCAATCAGAGGGCGGTATCAAACTGACTTGGATCAAACCAATAATTTCGAACTCGTGTATATTTTCCCTTTCGAAGGGAAATGTATCAAATTTCTTCTACAAAATAAAATGTTACACCTGTGCCTGTACGGTGTAAAGACAGGGAAACTATATCACTATCCGGATGGACAGCGTTGTAAGGCGGGTAAAGGTAGGGCTGTAGGAAGGGATTTAGGAAGGGAGCTTTAGGCTGTAGGAAGGGATTTAGGAAGGGGTATGTAGGCTGTAAGAAGCGCCTCGTGAAGGAGGAAAAACAGATTCCGGTAGCTCGTTCCACATGCGAGCCGCCTTACACAAAATGACTTAAAGAATTGACCTGTTCTTATGAAGCTCGCTTTTTTTCCTCCGAGAATTAAAATTCTCTCAGATCAAAGTCGATGGGGGTAGATCAGACCCCGGTGTGCCCCACACACGTTGCACATGTAGGTGCGACGCGTCTGTTTTTGATCTTTCGATTTTGATTGATGGCCTTTTACCAGTGCGATCTTCTACTTCCATTAGTATCAAAAAATCTGATTCACAAAAAAAAAAAATGGTTTAAAAGTAATGATAAGGCATTTACCGGTGCACTCACCCAAATTCTAAATTATTGATTTAACCATTTACGAAGCATATCTTAATATAATTGTATATTCATAGATATTATAAAATTTTAAAATAATATGCAAAATGAGTGCCTCAACACAGGCTAGCCAGGTGCCTAGTGAGGCGGGTTATGTGAAACTTCAACTTATAACTATGTATTGGTATTTACATATTACGTGCTGTTATTATATTATTTCCTATTTTCCTTTTTATGTATCTACTTTATAAACCACTGCACACTTATATTATACACGTATTTTAGTTGAGGTGGAATGATCATATCGAAATGTCGGTAAGTAAAACTAGGAGACTGATCTATATATTTAAAGATCTCAGACATGTACTAGACAAGGAAAAATTAAAAACTGTTTATTTAGCTATAATTAAGTGTCTACTTTCGTATAATATGGTGTGCTGGGGTTTCTGCCTGAAGACTGTAATTGAACCACTTAATATTGCCCAAAAACAGATACTCAAAGTTATGTACAAGAAAAAATTTAGATATCCTACACAGTTACTTTATAGGGAATGTAATATCATGAATTTAAACCTACTATTTATCACACAAACGCTGTGCAGATTTGTAACAATATTAGTTCTGCAAATTCGTACTACAAGAATTGGCTCTGGTCTGAACTTTATGGCAATTCACCCTAAATCCTCATTTGGGCAACAACATTCTTTGTACCAGGCTCCACTTCTATTTATTAGCCTCCCAGATCACATTAAGTCATCAAACTCCTTGTTTACATTTAAAAATAATGTTAAATTATGTGTGCTATCCGAGGGATTTCCATCATATTCTTTCATCTTTGTCCATTTAAATTGTGGCATAATTTTTTTGTATATGTATATTTTTTCATCCTTTTCCTATTATAATTTTTTTTTCTCTTTCTTTCTTCTCTCCTTTTTAAAATAATAGTTTTAATAAATTTTTTCTTGCAATTAAATTTGAATGTATTTCATGGTCACCCTGCATGTTTACTACTATACTTTAATGAATTGTCTGGAATTAGATTAATAGGTTACCATGTTGGTAGGTATCATTGATAACTCCCCAATAAATATTTCAGGAAGTGACATTACTCCGAACACATGTGTCAAATTACTTGGTGTCAATCTGGATGCAGACTTTTCCCTCAAAAGTCAAGTAAACAGAACTGTAAGCACAGGGTTCTTTCAATTGAGGCAAATCAAAGCAGTATGGATAAACCTGCCAACAGGGGCGCCTAAACTGCTTGTCAATTCGTACGTTGTGTCACGTCTAGATTACTGCAACGGAATATATGCAAGTCTCCCCAAATACCAAATTAACAAATTGCAATCAGTTTTCAACGCTGCAGCAAGACTTATCACCGGCGTATCGAAATATTCTCACATTTCAGAGCATCTCAAAAATCTGCACTGGCTCAAATGCCCTAAAAGAATCCAGTTCAAGCTCTGCTGGATGGTAAATAAGTCACTTAACGGAATGGCTCCGGCTTACTTATCAGAACTGTGTATTCCTGAAAATACCAATTCACGGCAGTCCACCTTTAGGTCAGCAGCGTCATCAGCTATCGGGAGGTTACAGGAACCAAAGCGCACACCTAATACTATGTTTGGTGATCGTGCTTTCGGAGTATCAGGACCTAAAGCCTGGAATGAACTGCCGCATGACTTAAGAATTATCAGAATTCAGTATTAAACTTAAAACTCATCTTTTCAAACAACCATATCCATAAATTGAAGAAATTCACCCGTAAATTGCATAGCTAGGCTAGCCGGTCGGTGCTCACCTAAAGTCACTTATAGAAAAAGTTTAAAAAATAAATAAAAAATGGTAATATCCATTAGAAGCTTCTTACGCTTTTTAAGGTCATTTTATAAACATTTTCCAGTCCTAAAAATTAAAAGTATTTCAAATAAATGGCAACTCTTCTTGTGCCACCAATCTTCTAATAAATGTAACATCAATAGAAAAATAGAAAAGGAGGATAAAATAGCAACTGTAAAAATATCATCTCTATTCTTTAATTGTCTAATAAAACTGTGATTATGTGAAGCGACCTGCCAGGTAAGCATGTTTTTCTGTATCTGTTTGTGCATACTTAGATAAAGAATAGGAATTAAGATTTGTACAGCGCGCTCGAGGTGATTTTTCTCAAAAACAGTAATAAATACAAGTAATCCCATTATTATTATTCTCAGTACTCAATTGGTAGAAAGGTTAATGTAACAATATAGTTATCTTAATATATAGTCTGTGTGCTATTTTATTTTGTAAAATGATTAACCTCAACACAGGCTTGTCCTAGTGAGCTTAAAAATTCTGACGTTCAAAAGATACAATGTAAATAAACAATAAATAAATAGTTAGGTACTTTAGGCAGCAAACTCAAAACCACGGACCACCGCGAGCCGGCTGCAGGATCGCTTTGGGGAAATGGGGGTAATGTATGCCACGCCGGATTGGAATGAAAAATGTTCATCGTATTGATGCAATACAAAACAAAAAACAATTGCTCTATATATTTTTTTTGTTTATTCGATGTATAAAAATAAATGAATAGAAGCTTGACAGACTTAACTTAGCAGTCCAAAAAAGGAGGATTGTTTTGCCGCCTACTGCAAAGTAAAGTAAGTGGATCTGTAGGTGTAGGATAGGGTAACTGATGAGAATATGTTCTTTGTTTAAATTATAATGTATTAATAATTGACAGTACCCATACAAAGTGCCTCCCTTTTACAAAAGATTTGTTTTGTTATTATTAACGTATTTATTACTTCACCACATAACCCTTTATTTGGAAATGTTGATAGCGAAGGAATAATTTTTCGGCAAAGATCATAATTTTTTAAAGTGTATTAAAATAATAGAACTTAAAACCAAATTGGTCTACAGGAACCCAATAGCGTCCGAAAAACAGCTGTTCTAAACAACGCAATGTGTTTTCTATTTGGCCATTCCTCGCATTTATTATGCGTTAGATCCGATTTCAGCGCACCTCAAAACTCCCGAACTCCGATTTTGAACGAAATCCATAAAGAACCAAAGAAATTAAAAGTGACTGCTGAAATAATGTATTTTGACGTTCGATTTGAGTTCAGCCAATGTACTCGCATTGATAGAAATCATTTAAAAGCTCTAGAATTTCGAAATGTTCGCCGAAATTATGTATTTTAATAATATTATTACTTTAGTCGTCTTTTTTTCCCAAGTTTCAAGGTTCAACGGGTTTCTTAATTTCTGAGTTATACACATGTCTCTTTTTTTTTCATTTTGAATAACTGAGAATTTTTTTTTTGAAAAGTCTATTGCAAATTTATTTTGTAGGATAATAAGAAATATTTAATTTGTAGTTACCCTCTGCCGGTAGATTGAATAACGCCCGCTTCCTCTGAGTATCTCATAGAAAGCAAATAAAAATATCTCGTAGCCGAATAAAAATAATGTAACCGAAACGTACGTATTATCGCATTGGGAGTCGGCTCTGGAATGAACGGTTCTCTAATAATTTATTTGCGCATATTGTACACGGCACGGCGTAATTTATTCTCATACAATTTTCTATGGCGTAACAGAATAAATTTTTTCACAAACTTTGAATGAATTACAGCAAACATTTGGGTGTTCTGTAGTGTTCCTAATTAACTACGTTTGTTCTTCACCTTTACCACTCTGAGATTATGCAAGAATTTTTATTATAAATGTTTGTAATATGTGCAGTTAACAAAATAGTGAAGGCCCTTTGAATATTTTTCTTAAAATTGCAGTACTTGTTTCATATAGAAAGGAAAACATTAAAGTTTAATAATTATCGCCATTGGAACCTTAGATATGCCCCTAACTACCCAAATAGAATTTATAGATAAATAATTTGTTATATTTCTGACGTTAGCAACCCGCGAAGTGACGTTTAGCGCCTTCGTTAAGTCTTCGCCCTTAAAGAAAACAAAATGCACTAGCACCATTGTGTGTTTTTTTTTAAATAGCAGTTATTTTCCTATGAGCCATCTTTGTGGTACCATTTAAAACTATTACAGCGCCCTCATTTTTTTGTGTACTATTAAATGTCAGACTGTACAGTCTAAAACGCTTTAAATAACAATATCAAGATGGCTCATAGGAATACTATTGTAAGTTTAGCACAATGGTCCAAGTGCATGTTTTTTTTTAATTTTACTTAACGGTATCCAGAAATTAGTGATTTTATTACTAATCTTATTTATTGTTAACGTCCAGTAATGGTGGGCGAAGCGGCTCGGTTTAGTGAGCCGGATCACTAAATCAGCTCGCTGTAAAGACAATCCATATGAAAACTGGACGAAAAAAGTGTTGTGTAAGAGCATCTTAAGGACGTCTTTAGGAGGGCCAAGGGAGCGAGGGAGAGGGCATGGTGCGGGGGGACGCGAACCGTCGTTCAATCGAGCCGGATCACCCAACCGGTACACTACAAAGAGTTGATTTAGTGATCCGGCTCACTAAACCGAGCCGCTTCGCCCACCACTAACGTCCAGTACTCATTTGTCATCGCTCGGAGTATTAGTAGCTTGGTATTGCCATAGCAATGAAAAAATGAATTACCACTTTATTATGTCTGCATTCTATTGTTAAACTATACTTGTACATCTTCGCCTCTTCTTCGATGTTTGGCGCGGCAATGGTTTTATTTATTTATCAACATAATTATATTATCGGCACTTATATGGGGTCGGGACCAAGCGGAAAATAAATGAATGATGTTCGCAACTAGCCCGGCTCCGGTAGTCAAAAGCCACGTTACCCTGTCATTTTTTTTTTGTGCAAATTATGAAATATATTGTGCAGGTGGCGGAGAGTATCCCGCCACTGCTTTTTAAGAATGACAAAATAAACGAAAGAGTGAGGCAACGCGGTCCGAGGGAGATAGGTGGTATCGGATAAATTTTCGTAACGCTACCGGCATGGAAATGTGCCGATAGCGTTGTGAAATCCCAACCAGAGCGGTCGGGTTAGCGCCTGGCTGGGGGTACAAATAGACCACAAAAACGGCTATTTGTGCTGACAAAGCGATAATGACTGAGCCAGCAACTCTCGCCCTGACAACACTTCTCTACCTCGACTACCCCGCCTCGCTCTGCTTCTACCGACTTGCCTTCTCCATCATTTCTGGACACCGCTGACCCTGGAACATCCCCGGACAACCACCACGCACCGAACCCAGACCCTCGTATTGACCACAGACAAGGCCCGCAGAGCATTCGCCAGAGTTTCTAATTTGTGCAAAAGTCTAAAATATTATCAATATCGTTCCTCCTTCGCAAGGGAACGATAGGTTGTGTCTCCCTCCCCTCCAGCCCTCTTCACAGATCGGGATCAGCTGCCCCCTACAGTTCGCCTGCGTGCCATTACGCCTGGTACAGTTACGTATGCTTACTCTAGATTATGGCCGGAGAGCAAAAATTATCTGTTTTTTTATTTGTTTATTTTAGGGGGTACCTACAGATTAACATGGTTAACTTTGCAGTCGGTGACGTCGCTAGTGTTGTTTTTTTTGGTACATGAATACCTTCATGTATTTTTTAAGATGGTAACCATTTGAAAAAACAATAACAGATCGCACAAACCAAGCGCCGCAGGCGAAAATTCTTATATCTTCAATATCAAAAAAAAATAGTTGTCGAATTTTATCACTCTGAAATAACATAAAATGTTTGTAATTTTGTGTGGGTGAAATTTTAACTTTTTTTTTATTATGAGTACCGCACAAGAGTCCCAACTGCTCCCAACCGTCAGGAGCCGGTCAGACCATGGAATCCCCAATTGGGGTATGTTGTGGGGATGAAGGTGATGGGGAGGGGAAGGAGGAGATGGGGAAGAGGAAGGGGTATATCTGGCTATTCAGGTCTGGTTACCAAACAAGGCTAAAGCCATTTCAATTAACTTTTTGATGTGAATGGTGTTCTTTCATCAGGGCGATGCTGAAGACGTCTACCACTCTGGAACGTGCCACAAATATATAACATTTATTTTTTATTATTAAATTGAGAAATAATACGAATTAATCAAATAAAATTTGCTTGCGCACGCTGGCATTTGACCTCCGGATTCGTAAGATCGCAACCACTTAACCACGATTGCAAAAATAAGAAATATGTAAATCCATTTCTGTTACTTACATGTTTTCAGAAACAACATGTGGCCGCATACCCATTCAAAATATTCGTCATAGCACGGACAAAGAGAGTGCCCCTGGTAAAAATTTTGCTGGACCTAACATCAAACCAATAAATGTTTTTGATTTTTACAGAAATACCGTAAATATATATATATATATATATATATATATATATATACTTTATTTATAAAGGCTGCCTGTTCATGTCATGGTGACCAATGGGGTATAGTTACTTTGTATGAAGTTTAGTGTAAACATATGAATTTACTATATAAACATGCCGAAAATTGGAAAATTATAATAGAAAGTAGAAGATAGAAAGGAGAAAAAGACATGCATTAGGATAAAATTATAAAAATATACATAACTTTTTTTATGTGCATGTATGCATACATGGGCACATAGGTACATACATACATACATTAACACGTTAACACATACACACACATATACACACATCCATATGCATATATACACACATATACATTACACATATATCCCCACACACGTATGTTAAAAAAAAAAATAGTGTAAAAATCTAATCGAACCTAACCTTACTAGGTTAATTAACCGCCCTACCCATACAAACGTACGCGATACGGCCACTATATTATCGCCCGAACGCAACGAGCCGTATCTCGTACGTTCAGGTACAAAAAAACCATACCCGAAACCCACAAAACATTTGTATACGTCAAGTTTGTTCCTGCGTCATCTCATTTAGTATTTATAGGTGAGCCGAAGCTAACGGATGTGTTCGGGTATTTTTGACTCCCATGCAAGTTGGTGTATTGTAAACATGTATTGTTAATGAAAAAAAAACTGATGTTTTTTTTACCTAGTTTTTGAATAATAACCCAAAGAACGGGGTAACTAAGTTTTTTTTCTCATTATTTTTCATGACTTTATATCACTTTTCAAAAGTATGCCAATTTATCACTGTGCCGAATTACCCGGTGACTGTTTGAAAAGGCCCGCGGTTTTCCATCACTGCTTTATATAGAGTTACTGGTGCTGAGCCCTACTTGTATCAATTTACGTGCTTAGTACGCACGCCCCTGCGCAGGGCTTAAGTTTCCCGGGGGTAGTTAGTAATATGAGAAAGACAATAAAGTACAATAAGGATTTGGTCAACCTTAAACAACCCTCCTTTTTGGCTTCACTGAAAATCAACATATTTCCACCTTTAACTTTCTAACATTTCTAGTTTTTTTATGTGAATTGTTGTGAGGCTGAAGGGAGTGGGAAAGGTAAGGAGATGGGGAAGAGGAAGAGGAAAGTGCCTGACTATTCAGATCTGGTCACTAAAATTGGCTGAAGCCATTTCAAGCAACATTTCGATTTTGAATGGTTGTCTTTCACTAGGGCGATACTGAGAGTCTCTAACACGGTGCATAGTCGGGAAACATGTCAAACGCGCGCCCAACATTTGCATAAGGTTGACATTTGTCACATGAGAACGGGTCGCTTCTACGACTCGTTCTTGTGTTCAACAGCTCGGCTGTGGAATGATCTGCCGGTCTCTGTGTTTCCTCCTATAACATGGGTCTCTTCAAGACCCGAGTTCACTCCTTCCTATCCTCTAAAAGACCCTACGCACAGCATCCCCAAAGATGATATAGGCCTTGAGGGAAATTATTTTCTTCACAAAAATAAAATCAGAAGAATATGCGAGTTATTCAATCAAAACCAGACTGATGGATCCCGACATATTCTTTGATACATGCTGTACTTTTAAGAGAAAATTAAAAGCTGTTTTCAACAAACATTGTACATACATTATGTATACACATTATGGAAGTTTTTTATTATTTCTTTGTATAACAATATTTTTATTTTTTATCTAACCGTTATTTTTTTTCCCTTTACATTCTTGTAAATTTTATTTACCTTCTGTTGCTTTATTTATTTCTTTCTGTATAATCTTAAATTCCTCAATTTGTCTAAATATTATTTTAAAGGTTTATTTATCTGTATCATATTAATCAGTGAGAAACAGTTAGGGTACGAGTGAGTTCTCCAGATACTGTATATTGTTTTAATATCACCGTATGTATCTGTATTTTCTCCTTAAATAAATTTAAAAAAAAACCTATTTCAATGGCTTAAAGCCCATTGCATCTCCACTTTTAGGTAAAAATGAGTTATGAACTAGATTCTACGAGAACTAGGCAGAAATTCTGTTCTGTTCATTTGTATGTGTAAAAATACAGCATTTTAACATATTTTTTACATTAATTCCAAACAGGATGACTATCTTATCTTTGGGGATGTTTTGTGGAGGATTTTTAAAGGAGTGGAAGGAGAGGAAGTTCTGGGAAGGATAAAGATATGTGAAGGTCAGTGTGTCCAAGAGCGTTGGAGGTATTAATACATCTCTCCCACTGCGGTGCTAGACGATGGGTCGAGGGAGTCCGGCTGGAGAATTCAAGGGATCTCCCTCAACCGGCCTGCCACACAGTTGGTGGGTAACTGCATCTGCCGCCAAGATCCGGACAAATATCACCCCTTGAACCCGGGCACCCCTGCTAAGTCACCAACCGTAGCAAACCACTTGTGGTGACCTATGGCAGAGATGTTGGTTATCCAATGAATGACTCCCGGGGCGGCAGTATCCAAATTTGATAGCAACTGAATAAAATACAAAGTTTTTGAGCAAATATATTTTTTATTGCATAAATTCATCTGCGTACATGTATAAAATTACTATTTCTGTTTTCATATTATAAATATAACTTGGTTGACATTCTCATTATTCATTTAAAACGTACGTAAGTGTTGTGTTGTTTATAAAAACTTGTCATATTTACATATTTCTCGATATTATTATATAACAAAATAAACATAGAAAAAAATCCCTATTCAAATTAAAAAAATGCTTTAAAATACAAATTCAACAAACATTTATATGACTAACACACATTAATACTTCCGCGAATAAATAAAACAGAACCCATATAAAAAAATATCAAACATAAAAAATCTACATAAATGGTAATTTACAGTGAGAATTCATATTCATTTTATAAAAAAAAAATTGTTACTTAGGCTTTTTTTGGTATCGCCGCATGAAATATTATATCATTACAATTAAAAATGATTCCACGCTAATTACTAATACTAGTATTCACTGGCATAACCCAGAAGAGTATTGGTTGCACAAATATTGCTGTCCCTATCTTCAATAAGGCTTTTAACGAAATGGCATCACATTCATTTGTAAACTGCAGAGCCTTGATATTTATATACATATATACAAGTATGACACGGCAATGACATAAAAATAACAGCATTTGCCAAGGCCTGAAACATTCAAAGATCCATGGTTCATGTTGAAAATAAAACTACAAGTTGAAAGTAATCGTTTCATTGACCTGAGACATTTGGAGAGAAAAGGCTGTGCAAATTTCATTATACCAAAGATCACTGTTCGATCGTTTTTACTGCTCTAAACAAATAGATGTTATAGAAATATTTATTCTGACTAAAGAAATTGTTTTAGTAACTCATTACGTCCCAACACCTTATCTCTGACCGGTCCGGGTTCAGCTAGTGTCAGTAATTTAACCCTATGTACATATTTCTAAAGGTAACTCATTACGTCCCAACACCTTATCTCTGACCGGTCCGGGTTCAGCTAGTGTCAGTAATTTAACCGTATGTACATATTTCTAAAGGTGCATTTAACCTTTGTAGTATTACAGCTGTTGGGTAATAAATTGTTAAGCCATTCAGTACTCAATAGGTCAATTGAAGCAAATAGGTTACAATGCAGTGTAACGAAATTATGAATTCATTTTTATGTAAATTCTCACGCAAGTGTTCGGCAATACATGGATGCTGCATTTTTTTTACATCATTACCGTGCTTTGTGAATTATCGGTGAAATGTTTTCAAAGATTATCATCACTTGATTATTTAACTTCTGAATTCCTATAAAACAAACGTATATGCAATTCTGATGCATTTGTTGAAAAGACAATGTAAGAATTGCTAACTATCAGCTTCTGTAAAATGAGGATTAAATATTAGTTCACTAATTCAAAGTATTTTTATAACACCGATTTCAAAGGTGGATAATCTTCGGCAATTCGAAAACCTTAACAAATCTAAAACTCGTAGTTGTGTGAATTTGGATTGGAATTGCAGCATCACGTCCATAAAATGTACTTAAAACAAATTCCCGAAAACATTTATCAAAAAGAAAGTGCATTACCTCATAGTCAAAAGATCGCAAGAAGCGTTACTTGTTACCTTTTGTTGGTATACATCGAGCAAATTTGTCTCCCAACAAGTGTGTAACAGAGTGGCTAACTTTATCAAAATCATTTTTAGAAAGGACTTTATTATTGACAAATTAATTAGCTATATGCAAAATTTCTCCTAGCCGTAGTTGCATGGCGATATATGTGTTTGTAACGTGTGAATGTATTCAAGTTACAACAGTAGTTTTATCAAAAACTATACTTTCAACAATGGCTTTGCGTACGTAAATTACTCAAATCGTCATACTTATTTGTATGGCATGCCAAATCTTGTAGTGATGAATCGATGATTACAACATATTAAATTTCAAAAACACAAGGCAACAAACAGAAGTGTGTTGTGGGCACACAGATCTCCTAGAAGTCCATTGATTAAGCTCACTTCAGATAGATGTATTATCTCTTCAGTGGTTGTGGGCGTGTCCTGTGTGCCCGAATTAATCTTATTTTTACTTTACTTTGTGTGAAATTGATAAAATATTTCTTAAACTGATTTTGGCTTAGGAGTCGAAAGGGTCTTACTTGTAAATTAGTAATATCAGTTTTCTTTCGCATCAGCAAGGGTATAAAACACAATTCTAAGTATTTTCTCTTCAGTGGTTCAATATGTCCTTTCATGGGAATAAATACTATAAACCAGTAACCGGAGAAAATAAAACGGTGACAAAACAGAACATAATAAAATAAGAGGTTTGGTTACATTTGTCATTTTTTGTTTGTTTGTACTTTTTGTTGTCTAGCAGGCAAGGCCTCCACCTTCGTTCCTCCGGCACTCTTTCCTGACGTAGTCCAGCTGCTCGGGACTGAGGCCTAGGCCGGGGGCCTCGGCCTCCAGCTGGGCGGAGCCCCCCACGCCCACCAAGTAGCCGTTGAGGCGCGCCGCCAAGTGGGAGTGCTGCAGCATGGGGCCCGCCTTCAGCCCGATGGAGGCGCACAGGTCCTTGTGGCCCTGCAGACGGTACTTTTGGTGATAGCTGAAAATAAAAAATAAAATTCGTTAAGCTCAAAATCAAAGTAATACAAAAATTGCTTACGACGATTCTGTCCCTGTCAATCCTGCGAAGTATACGGGAGGAAGTACTGCAGAAATAATCCTGGTGACTACAGTCCTGCTAAATCGGTATCTATTGATTTTTTTTAGCAAGTTACAGGGAGAACTTAACCCCTTTGTCTTGCAAACTGTAGTAATGTCACCTGATGGATTTGTTTTTTACGCGATGCGCAAGAGATATGGGGCTTAATAATATAATAATAATGTAATTTTCTTTTCTTTGTTTGTTTTTTGCATGTGTGTATGGTATACACACTGTGTAAATATATATTCAAACAAACACACCCATGTGTATATAAATGTATAGAACATGCATATGATATTTTGACATACGTAAAGGTAGTTAAAACACATAAGCATGTGTTATACCACCAAAAATTGTCACCGCGAGAGAGGGACACCCGCCCTGCCGGGCGCCACCCCGCGCCCGTATTACGATAGTAACTCAGAAACAGGGAAGTCACTCTCTCGCTCACTCAATTTATATAGAACAATAATGTGTGAGAAAAAGACGACGAGAGCGTCGGTTCGACCTCCAGTCAAGTTATTAGTTAAGTTAGCGGGTACTCGTCAGCGGGGTTAAACCATTGCCTTTATGTAAATTTGAAATTGGCTCCTAGTTACTCGCCTTTTCGAAAATGTTAATTTTGCTAGAGCAATTTCTCGAAATGGGTGTTTTTGAACAAAAATGTCATAACAAAATCACAAATTAGCAGTTTGCGAAACGGCTCGGTTTAGCGAGCTGGATCACTAAATCAGCTCTCTGTAATGTTCCGGATCGGTGATCCGGCTCAATTGAACGACGGCTCGCGTCCCCCCGCACCATGCCTTTCCCCCGCTCTCACGGCCCATCTAAATATTTAAAATATTTCAGGCCTGGAAAAGGGAATCCCAATATTATTGGGATCTCCCTTTCGATCAAACGCTTACCCAAAAAAGGCCCAACATGACATTATCAAAACTATCCAATGTTTTCTTTTTAAATTATAATCTATAAAAAAGTGCTTTTGTTAATTTGTTGTTGTTTTTGTTATTCATTAAAAATCAAATCGGTGTGTCGTGTTAACTATCTGGAACAATAAACAAACTAAAAGAACAATTATTGATTGTGCCATAAATAATCGTATCCAAAATTTAAAAAAAAATGTGTTGTGAAAAAAAAAATCGTTGGGAAAATAATCGTTCAACATCGTGTGTTATACCTTCAACAAACACCAAACATTATTATACCTATGTAATTACTAAATACTAAAACAATTTTTCAGCTATTATTAAGATCGCAATGATTTATTCCAAATAAATAATGAACATAATACTTTAATTGGTGTTATTGTTAAAAGCTGAACCTTGTTCTTGTTAGAATAAACAATACAATGTAGGCCGAGCGCTGACGCCACGACTGAAGTGTTAGAATTACGAATCCCTATATTATGACGTACTCGTATAATAAATTTCATGTATCTGTGATCGAACGATCAACCCGGATCAGCAGTGATCTGCGAGCCGTAAGACTCGTGGATTCAACAAGATCACACGGATCGTGGCTCACCGGATCTCGCAGATCACTCGTTCGCAAAGGTCTGCGATCCACGAGCCGTGTAGATCCGCGATCTGTAAAGGTCGTTCATTGCGATCCGGATCGTTCAATTCGTATGGAGATCCGGATCACCGATCCGACTCGTTCGCGATCCACTCGCTTCTATCACAAATCATTCTCTTTATGTTTTCTTCAAATTTGGACGATGTTCAAATGTTATTATTAACGTTTTTATAAATCGTCATCTGTTTTATTTAATTTTGTATTTAAATTGTTGCTTGTTCTGTTTTTCACATGAAATTGTATTTAAATTGTTGCATGTTCTGTTTTTCTCATGAACTTGTTTTGTTTTCAACATTATTAACTCACAATTCCCATTTATTAACGTTTTTAAGTGCGTACCTGTACCTGTCTCAGAATATGTCGAGCATATGTCGAGTTTGACAGGTCGCAGCCCTTCCCTTGCTGGTTTGTTTTACGGAACGTGATTCAAGCAATGTCAAGTGAAAAGAATCCATTATAATAGAGATTGTGGAAAACATTGTATACTTTTGAAATATGAGTTGGTAAATCAGAATTTGTCAAACGTATCGGTGACCATCCCGATATATCAATACTTTACGTGGGAGTATTTAAATAAAAATAAATAACAATAATGTTTTTGTAATTAGTTGCGATTTCCACGAGACTGTCAATCAAGTTTGTCGTAAATCTCTTATCAAAATAATGTTGCATATGAAATTTGACTATGTCAGAAAAGGGTTTATCCGGTTAAGGTTACGAAGGTTGTGATAATTTTCCTGCATTTTCAGCCGAAGAGGCGAGTAGCCATTTCTTCCATCTACATGGGGTCTATAACTGGTTTCGTTAATCAATTTATTAAATAGCAGATTAATAAATTAATTAAAAATTACTTTGTAATCACCACTTTATTAATATCCATATACCAACATGTTTCAAAAGCGATGCTTTCTTCACCAGAAATATATAGAATACTTAAAGAAATTCTTGATGAAGAAAGCATCGCTTTCGAAACATGTTGATATGTGTGTATTAATAAAGTGGTGAATACAAAGTAATTTTTAATTCATTTATTAATAATGACGCCACAAAGTGAACACCAATCTTTTGAGGAAATTATAAATAGCAGATTGATTGAATAAAATGTTAATTCTTTACATTGTTTGAACTTACATAAATATTTGTTATTGAATATGGCTAAGTAGAACGTCAATACTGCCGCGGGAAGTAAAAACACAGTATCTTCCTTGAGACTCCTAAGATACTGTGTTTTTACTTATGACGGCAGAATAAAACACACTCTCTTTTACACAGTAATAATGTTTCCGATTAGAACCGGTGCAGCGATAAGCCTGGAAGTCCAGTTTAGTAGGTTGTGGTGTACAGCAAATGCTATCATATCTACATTTCTACATTACATTAAATAATTGAGTCGGGGATTTGCATAACCCATTTTGGAAATTTTTGAAATCTGTAAATAATCGCGAAAAAGTGTTTGGAATACCTTAAATGTAAAAAGAATTTTCATTTATGCCAAAAATATGAATATTGTATTTAAGTACTTTTAACAAATTTTCAACACTTTTTGTGAACGTTTTTAACTAAACCACCAATAATTTTCAGCGAATTTTGCAACTCAATGACTCAATTATCACGTCTATTAACCTCTTTCTGGGCGAATTATTTTAAAAAGAATCTATTTATCTAATGTTATTAATTTGTAGCAAATTATAAGAGGTAATTACATATATTATTTTGTGTAAATATGAAATTCCTGAAAATTCCTATGGTCCGCATTAAAAGCAGGATTTTTCTTGTCCAAAATGGAAATATTCATACATGATTGCCCGGAATTTATTTCACCTTCAAATTCATGTGTTTTCCTTGTAAAGGATATCACACGCATTTGCATGATAGCCTGAAACGGTTTCTTTTTCACGTGTCACACCAGATGACCCCCGACATTTCAATTTGACAATCCGCAACATTTTATTTAAATTTTTTTCCATGCTACCTACATTAACCACTTCATGGTTATTTTATTTTTTATTTAAAGAGTTTACATAATTTAAAAGTTGTCCAGTTCAAAAAAACAAAATAGAAGCAATAAAAAAATGTAAAAAAAATTAACCTAATATTAAAATAAATAAAAACACTAGTCTAACTATAATAATAATAAAAACAAACAATAAAAAATAATAATAAAACAAATCTAACTATGATAAGTTCAAACAGAAGAAACGATTTGCGTAAACCTCTACGAGTGTCAAGTGGCAACTGCCGAGTTCAGTTCGTTTGTTTATCTTATGTAACACAAACAAGTCGAAACACGCGAGCAGTGCTCGGGTTGGCGCGATACGGCACATGCGCCGCCCGCGAACACTGCTCATTCAAAAGCATGAAGTGGTTAAAGTATCGCCAAACCTCAGCTCGTGATTTCAGGCTGCCCTGGGGAAACTGGGCGAGTAATTCATTTAATATTTCTCCAAAGTCACGGTCTCAGGCAACAGCACCTTCTCCGAGTGTTTTAAACTATAAATTAGTAACAATTATTATTTTTATAAACAATAATTATTAATCTAAAACACTCATCCAAATTGAAAAAACCTTCCGAGCAAAGATAAATGTCGCCGGCAGGACTCGAACCCGCACCTTCTAATGTCCGGTTAGATGCTCTACCGTTGAGCTACGTCGGCTTATCGCAAACCCGCCAAGTTAATCAATATATACTAGTGTTCCATTCAATAATTACTGTTTTTATTATATTTTCACCTGTAAACAACCAACTTTATTAGTATGAGAAAGGCTTGTAACGGCTAAATCCCTCAAATAGATGGCGTCGAGACAAATTATGTCTACATTTTATTGGTGAAAATTGCTTTGACTTGTCAAATATTTATTAATTGATAAACTAAAGTTCTTAAAAACTTAAGACAAGATTTTTGTGCATAGCGCAAGGGTAACAATTATTATTTTTATAAACAATAATTATTAATCTAAAACACTCATCCAAATTGAAAAACCTTCCGAGCAAAGATAAATGTCGCCGGCAGGATTTATTATTATTATTATCACATTTATTATTATATTATGATTTATTATCACATTTATCTTTGCTCGGAAGGTTTTTTCAATTTGGATGAGTGTTTTAGATTAATAATTATTGTTTATAAAAATAATAATTGTTACCCTTTGCGCTATGCACAAAAATCTTGTCTTAAGTTTTTAAGAACTTTAGTTTATCAATTTATAAATTAGTAAGCTGTATATATAATTACATTTAATAAATTCAGTTACATCTGACAGTAAACCCTCTTTATTTAACATGCATTCTCACACTAATCACTCAAAGATGATTATCACACGTTTCATTGTCCACGTGTCCCAAGTTTTTTGTTGTTCATTTCTATCTGATTGTCAAAGATTTTGCTGAAAATAGAACTTAAAGGGATGCTCCAGTTTTACAGTTCAGACGTATCTGTGTTAACAAATATTGCCTGTAAGATGCTCAGTCAATGCATGTTGATATTATAAAAGTTTGTGGTAGTGACATACTCTTCCGCAGGATAGAATTGTCCGGCAGGCGCAAGCTCAGTTCTGAGTCTCTCATTCGTCTCGTGTTCCATTTTCTTATAGGACGCCTCGGCTATAGTCTTCTGCTCCTCGTCATGGTACAGGATCATGGACATGTACTGGAACACAAAATGTATGTTTCAATTAACACTCGTTTGGCACTATGACCCTCGGAGAGCTCTGTCCACCTATAGGGAATAACTCCACTCCTGCAGGGCTCCTGTCTCTCTCCAGTTACTTATATTCAAGGATGCAGTGTTGGCCTCCACATACACTTAATACAAATAAAATAAAATTGTTGTCGGATATCTTTCATCCGCTACATGTTCTATCTTGTTGATGGCTCATCAAACAAATGAGAAAGCAAATTTAAAAAATATGCTAACTAACTAACTAACCATCACGCCGTTTGGGTAGGCAGAGAGGACGGACCGCCAAACAACTCGATCTTGGCATACACTTCTTGCTTCATTCACATTCATACATCGTCTCATACATTCTCTTCTATTATTCCGACTTCTGACATGGCCCCACTCAAGTATTTGATTCACCTGATCGTGCCATGTCTTCCTCGGGCGTCCCCGGCTTCTTTTTCCATTCACATTCGCGTCATACATTCTTCTTACACTCCTTTCTTCGTTCATTCGCTCCACATGCCCAAACCATCTAAGCGTCCCTTTCTTAATCTTACTCATTACGCTTACATCAGCCTTGCATTCTTTAAGAATTTCAATATTTTTCACACGATCATCCATGGTTTTACCACACATTCGTCTCAGAGATCTCATTTCTACGGCATTCAGTTTACTCTCATCCTTCTTCTGCCAATTCCATGCCTGGCTGCCATTCATCAGGGTTGGTATCAGCACAAAATATTACCATGTGAAATAAAGAAATGACAGATTACTTAGTTTTTGGTAAATATTTCCGATTGGGAGTCAGTAGAAAAATCATAATTTTTTTTTAAATAAAACGTTTTTACATTAATTAAAATAAATAAAAAATATTTGCATATGCGGAAATACAAAATAACGCATATTATTTTTTACTTTCTTTACATAAAATCGCATATATATTGAAGAAGAATTGATGCCGTTTTTAATGTTAGTATGAATAGTTGGACCACAAACAAAAAACCATCTGAAGATACTTATGTTAAGCGAAACCGGTCGGTCGTAATAAAATTGAATAAAATTTTTGTGGTTATAAACAAAGTTATTGTTTTATTTTCATTAAATATGTCTAACCGCAAAGTGACTGCTTTGTATCAAAAAAAAAATTGTGGAATTTCGTTCCTCATCAGCCTTACAACTAGAAATGTTTTTCTCTGGTAAAGCCAAGGCTTTATATTGTGTAGCACATCCCAAATTTGGAAAGTTTAAGACAATAACACACCTATTCATAAATATAGACAAGACATATTGTATGGAGTTAATAGAGAAGTGTTCAGTGTTTTGAGTTCTACAATATATGACAAAATGAAACCATGAATCTGTGATTATGTGATTATTGTTTAATATATAATAAGTATGTATGTGTAAGGAAGTCTGATTGTTTTATTAATTTGTATATTTTGCAATGTATAAAATGTTATAAGGTAACTGTTGATTTCCCTCAAATAAAAACAATAAATAGTTCATCAAATTTTATTGTTTTGCTTTACATATAAATATTACACAAATAAATGGCTGACAACAAATCTTTTTTGTTGCCTTTGAAATACATGTATAAGATTTGTAATGTGCAGTACTTTATATAAATAAGTACAACAATCTAAGCAAAAGGGCTTATAAGAAGGTAAATCTATTTATTTATTAACATCAACTAGATTTTAAGCAAGGGCTCCTGTAGGTTTATTAGCCCACAAGCAATATTTATTACATAATCTAACAAGCCAACATAATTAACATCAATGCATGCGTGCATTGCTAGCATTTTGTATTCCCTTATTCTGCTTATTGCTCGTTCAAAATTAATCCGTAATGCGGCCCCACTCTTAGCCTCCTTGACCTCTTCACAAGAGAGGAGTACATCTGCCCTCACACTCGGTGGGCGAACCAGCTTACATTGTTTAAGCTCAAGTAAGTGGGCTATGTTTTTAAAGCCTCGGTCTGCCATAACATGCATACCAGGTTTTAAATGATCTAAAAACCCGCATACCCCAAAAACTTTTGTATCGCTTGTTTGTCCACCATATCCTTTGGAGACAAAATTTATGTGTCCGCGCGGTGTACAAGATACAAGATATTTTACAGTGTTGCACTTTTTGTAGTCTGACCAAGTTGTGGCTTGTCTGATAGGATTAGAGGGTTTGTCTATTTGTATTTCCAAATAATCAATTGTTGAATGGACATAACTGTACCTGCAATGAACGATAATGGCAAATGAAGCCAAACAGTATATTGGTCTGGCCAAAAAATTAGTTCCTGCAGACAAATTGCAATAAGTTTTCCTGAAAACTTTGCTTATAGTTGTCTCCGACAATCCAAATCGCATTCCAAGAATAGCATTTGATTCATTCAATCTAATTTTTAAATAAGGTAATTAAAATATTGAGGTATGTACTTTTTCACAAAGAACTGTCAAGATATATATATGTCATATCATCTGGAACACCAAGACACAGTCGATGATATCTTTCAATGCTCTTTAATGTGGCCTTCCGTAAAGAAAGATTGAATTTGTCAGTTTCATAATCATCAGCATTATCGTCAGATGAATCCACATAAGGGTAATAGTCATTATCATCACAGTTATCATTCCATTCCAGTATTTCATCACTATCCGACATTATTAAAGTGTTAGTCAGGTCTTGCGCCGGTGAAGGAAAATGAATAGGTGAAGTTCCTCTAGTGGTTGTCATAAGTATGACATTAGTAGATGTTCCCTTGCTGCGAACATTCACTTTTTTGACTCTAAAGTTTGCTCGAGTCATTTTATTAGATCTTTACATGTAGCAAACACTTTGTGGGAATACGTAATTATAAAAAAATAAAAAAACTTTGTTTTAATTCCACTTTATTATTTTTTCATCCAACCGGTTTCGATTCAACCTGAACCTTCCTCAGGGGTGAATACACAATATATTAAACATAATACAGAAATACATGGTATTTAATAGAAAATTAGAAGAGAGAGACAGAACATCAACTTAGGTGGGGGGCAAGGAAGGAAGAGCTTCAGAGGGAGGGGTGAAAGTGGGCGGAAGTAATGGAAATATTTAAAAAATGGGGGTGTTAGACAAATCTAGCTGTTTATTAAGTAGATTGGTTTTATTGATTTTTAATGACTTTTTTTATTTCAAGGGCTTCAAGATTATTAAGGCGTAGACCTATCCCATTTCTATGTAATACATCTATCCCGGAAGATTTATTAAATGAGTGATTATTATCGATAAGGTGGGTGGCGAATTCTGAAAATCCGACACTGTTTAGACATCTCAAGTGTTGGACCACCCTTATTTGAATATTTCTAGCCGTTTTACCGATGTAAAAGGCTGGACAATCGTTACATTTGAGTTTATAGATGCCAGAATGGCTTAAGTTATTTTCTTTATCTTTAGAATTTATTAAAAGTTTTCCTAGGTTATTATTAGTATAAAACGCAGCTTTAATTTCTGTAGGGAATTTAGAAACACTTGAAGATGAACAATTATTTATGAATAAAATTCTACGCCAACCCTGATTTATTTTAAGTTTTTTTGAAAGGATTTTATCAATTAAGCTATGGGGTATCCGTTATTTATTGCAATAGATTTGATTTTAGAGAGTTCTTCAGTAAAGTTAGCGTTAGATAAAAGAATAGTGACGAGTCTGTGAATCATTGAATGAAAGGCGGAATGTTTATGGGAGATAGGATGGTTAGAAGTACTGTGAATTGCGGTGTCTGTGAAAGTAGGTTTTCTATAAATATTGAACTCAAATTTATTATTAACAATGGATAGGGATAAGTCTAAGAAATTTAAACAACAATTATTTCCTATTTCTAAAGTAAACTGAATTTTTTTATGAAATGAATTAAGGAGGGATAGGAAGGAGTTTAGTTGACGCTCGGTACCTTGCCAAATACATATTATATCGTCAACATAACGTTTACACAAAACCACATTTTTAAGAAGGGTTGAATTAGAATTAAAAATGTTCTTTTCCAAGTTATCCATAAAGACATCAGCGAAAAGGGGGCTCGTTGGTAGGCCCATTGGGAGACCTTCATTTTGTTGATATATAATATCATTGAATTTAAAATAATTTTGATTCAGACAGATGTTAAACATCCGGGTCAGGTCATCAGAGAGGTCTTTTGGTAAGTTAGAATTTGTTAGTAAATTATGAATAATATTTTTGCATTCGAATACAGGGACATTTGGAAATAAATTAATAACATCGAATGATACTAATTTGCAGTTATTTGGTAAGGCTAAATTCAAATGGGTGACTAATTCATATGAATTTTTAATGGTATATACTGGGGAAAATACATTGGAACTATTAAATAGGTTAGTGACAAAAGAAGCTAGCTTGTAATTCGGGGAATTACAACATGAAACGACGGGCCTAATTGGGCTATCGGGTTTGTGGATCTTTAAGAATCCATATAATCTACTAATTTTTGGGTTTTTTGTTAGGAATTTCACATTATCGTATGATAGATCTTCAAAAATAGGGGATTTAGAATCTTTTAATGCGTTTTTAACGTGTTGTTGAAATTTATTAGTTGGATCAGTTAGAAGAGGTTCGAAAGTGTCACTATTAATAAAGTTTTGCACTTTAGAATTATATTCTGAACGGTTCATTATAATTATTGTGTTGCCTTTATCGGCTTTCGTTAACACTCATTTTTCACTGGTTAATTTTTTGCGGATATTGTTCGCTTGTAGGGTTTCTGGATTAAACTTTGGTTGGTATTTAGGGATTAAATCCTGTAAAGTTTCAGCACTCTTATATTGGAATGTAGTTGGGAAGTAATGGAGGGCTGTCTGGATGTCTACTGCAATGTTTTCGATCGCACTATTGATATTATTTTGAGTGTAATGTTTTTAAAATATTTCCATTACCTCCGCCCACTTTCACCCCTCCCTCTGAAGCTCTTCCTTCCTTGCCCCCCACCTAAGTTGATGTTCTGTCTCTCTCTTCTAATTTTCTATTAAATACCATGTATTTCTGTATTATGTTTAATATATTGTGTATTCACCCCTGAGGACGGTTCAGGTTGAATCGAAACCGGTTGGATGAAAAAATAATAAAGTGGAATTAAAACAAAGTTATTTTATTTTTTTATCATTTTATTAGCATACTCAACTGTGGATGAAGCAATACCGATATTATCTTCCTCAGTTGCAACTTCCATAGATGAGGACGTACAGGGTAGTTCGTCCTCTTGGACTTCTTCGGACTTTATTGAACTTTTTAGATTATCTAAAAATAATCTTCTAGGTCCCGTTTGTCGTGGACAGACAACATTTTCCCTTTGATACTCAAAATTGTGTGGAAGAATGTTTTTTTTTAAAACACTCTGCCTCCCATGAGTTTGAACCTCATATAATTATCAACATCTTCTTCAAGCTGTAAAAAATAACACCAGAATATTAGAATACACCAGATAATGGGTGCTGTCAAAAGAGGTTATGATTTTATTATTACAATTTATCTATTATTAATAAACAAAGGGGTATAAAATATAAATATGTAATGCATACTAACATTGAAATGATCCTCGCAACAGTAAATTCCGGATTTACAGCTTATTTTGTCAAATGTCCTCTTCATTGCGACAAACCATTTTCTTCTAAGTTTGGGATCGTGTGGAATGGTAATAAATTTCTTTCCCGGTGTCGTATGTGTCGTATTAACACACCTAGGAACCGAACAGTATTTGTAGCTGGGCATTATTCAATAATTAAAAGAGAATAGGCTATAATTTAAATATTCCCGGTAGCGTAAACAGAGCAAACACATGTCCAACAGTACTAGTCCTGACAGATACGGTTTGTCTATAGCGAAGTATGACATTATGCAGCAGAGAATCGCAAAAGCGAGCGTTTGTGCGCCAAATTATTTTTTTTAAATTCAAAGCTGTCATACATAGCTTTATCGAACTGAAAAAAAAAAATTGTACCGGAATTTTTCTTTTTTTTTCTCTATTTTTAAAGATTAAAAAAAAAAAGCTTACAAGGAGCCCATTGTTTCCCCTTTGGGAATTGAAGATAATACATGATCAGTTGATTCACTGATTGCCTCACTTTCTGATTGGTACGTGTTTAAATATTGTACGTGTAAAACGGGCTTTTTTGTGTTCCAGCGCAGAACCATCACCTGAAGAGGTAGCGAAATACTAATAAGTCCCGGCCGTTCTGCGCGTGGGAAGGGACCAGCGTCTGCGCATGGTTTTTTTCTTGTGGTAAGAAAGAAAAAACCCAATCTAAGAACCTAAAACATATCCTTTTATTTCCGCATATGCACATATTTTTATGAATCTGAAAGTATTTTTCTTATTTAAAAATGATGAGTTTTTCAAGCGAGTTCCAACTTGAATTATTTACCATAAATTGTAAGTATACTCGTACAGCATATTATATGGAGAGTATGTAAGTACGAGTACAGTGAAAATATTCATTTGTCGTACAGCATATTATATGGAGAGTATGTAAGTACGAGTATAGTGAAAATATTCATTTGTTGTACAGCATATTATATGGAGAGTATGTAAGTACGAGTACAGTGAAAATATTCATTTGTCGTACAGCATATTATATGGAGAGTATGTAAGTACGAGTATAGTGAAAATATTCATTTGACGTACAGCATATTATATGGAGAGTATGTAAGTACGAGTATAGTGAAAATATTCATTTGTCGTACAGCATATTATATGGAGAGTATGTAAGTACGAGTACAGTGAAAATATTCATTTGTCGTACAGCATATTATATGGAGAGTATGTAAGTACGAGTATAGTGAAAATATTCATTTGTTGTACAGCATATTATATGGAGAGTATGTAAGTACGAGTACAGTGAAAATATTCATTTGTCGTACAGCATATTATATGGAGAGTATGTAAGTACGAGTATAGTGAAAATATTCATTTGACGTACAGCATATTATATGGAGAGTATGTAAGTACGAGTATAGTGAAAATATTCATTTGTCTTATTTTGTTTTATTGATTTGTAAGTCATTATTAATACTATTATATCTAAAGTAGTAGAATGGGAAGTGCTGAAGCATTCTTTATAAATGCCCAATAGATATTAAATAACAAAAACTATTTTATTTGTCACAAGTTCTGCCAGTTCTAAAAGTTGTGTTAGCAGAAACTAAATATGCAGGTATGTAATAAAAATATGATTCATTAGTAGTTACCTACCTAAAAAATATATTTTAAAAGAAGCATACCACTTAAACCTCTCTCTCTTTCTTTGATCCTTTCTTTCATTTACTGATGTGTCATATATTCTTCTGACACTTCTTCCTCCATCTGTCCACTCCATTATCATCGTTCAAATTTGGTACACATATTTGAAGCGTTTGTTGGCAAGTTAAGAAAAAGTTGTTTACCTGTCTCTTGATCTTAGCGGTGAGTCCGTACTCGTGGTTGTGCCAGAACATTTCTAGGAGTTCATCGTATGAGATTTTCTTGGGGTCGAAGTCAATCTCTATTACTTCTGTGTGATCGGCTCTGAAAACACAACAATAATTATCATTAGAGAGACAAAATGTAATAATTCATATAATTTCTGCAAATTATGTTGGAAGGTGTAGAGAAATAAATTAACTTTTTACTGTTACAAAAGTAGGTACCCATTTACATGGAAAATTTAAGATTTCACAAACTATTTATAAATAAAACTTTTTACAAAAAAGAGCACCATGGTTTAACAATCTAACATTCTTATGTAAATATTATTCCTGAATTTGTTCATGAGACAAACGAAATATTTAGTTATTGTATTTCGTGAAGGCTATCTATTTACCTACTGTGATGTGTTTTGCACCTGTCACTATTGTAATTAAAAATTTTAAAACAAAATATGTAAATAGCTGATATAGGGTTTATACAATAAAATAAATAAATGAAAGCAACAATTTTTGATGTACTCGTATACTCCCATTACTGTATGTACAGTTAGGATTTTTCACTGCCATAATGCCGACAGGTATTTTTGATTGCTTACGTAAATCTATTGACTTTTATAGCACGGGTGTCAGGTCATTACCCATCGCCTTCCCCGGGACACATTCACTGAAGAGAAGTGGTCTTGAGCCGCACATCAAATTATACCTTATATTGTCACCATTTAGGCAAAGTCACCAAAAGACAAGTAGAGTTGAGTATATCACCCGAAGCATAAAATTATGTTCTTTGATGTAGAAGTCACCATGGTACATTAGTTAATCAAATGTTGCTGGGACAGTACTCAAAAATGGCACTTTTAGTATTGCTAACTCAAGCAATACTAAAAGTGATTTATCTGTAAATTCTATATGGGTAGGTAGGAAAAATTATAAGTTTTAATTTTTTTTAAATAATTTTATGTAAATCAAATTTAATAATGTTATTATTAAGTTCAGTAAGTATTTTTATTATTGTGACAGCTATTTCGGCGTTTAAGGCCATTTTCGAACTGCCTTTTAGAAGGCAAAAATCCTCAAACTGCAATTTAAAAATTTTACGAAACAAATCCCAAAATGTCTGAAAATAGATTCAATTTGAAAACCAGAGAAAGCAATTTTGAACATTCAATCTGAAATTCCAGTACGTAATTCAGTACGTATAGAATTTAAAAGATTTCAATTTGAGGCATATTTTCTTTTGAAACCTTATTCATTTTCCTAATTACCCATATAGAATTTATAGATAAACAATTTATAGTATTTCTTCAGTTAGCAACCTTCAAAGTGTATATTTATGGGTTCTGACCGTTAAATCCGAATTACAAAACAATAAAATCTGATCTCTAAATTTTCAAATCGCGATACCTCAAAATGATGTTTTTAGGGTTGGTGACATTTGTCTGAACAGCGATGACATATTACGTATCCCCACTCCAATTTGTTCCCACTCCACAATAATCCCCAATTGGGGGTGCCATCTTCTCAATGGCTCCAGGCAGCTACTTGCAATGAGATTTGCAATACAACCTTCCCATCCCACAATAATCCCCAATTGGGGGTGCCATACTCTCAATGGGCTCCAGGCAGCTACTCGCAATGAGATTTGCAATACAACCTTCCCATCCCACAATAATCCCCAATTGGGGGTGCCATCCTCTCAATGGGCTCCAGGCAGCTACTTGCAATGAGATTTGCAATACAACCTTCCCACCCCACAATAATCCCCAATTGGGGGTGCATTCCTCAATGGCTCCAGGCAGCTACTTGCAATACAACCTTCCCACCCCACAATAATCCCCAATTGGGGCTGCTGAACTCAATGGGCTCCAGGCAGCTACTTGCAATGAGATTTGCAATACAACCTTCCCACCAATGCCCGATAGTTTCTTGATGTATTACCGGTATATAATAAATTTCTCATTGGAGAATAAGTTTAATGAACACTAATACATACATATTCCTATAGGTGGGGCTGTCGAAGATGCCCCCTGCATAGCCCACGCGCGTGCGCACTATGCCCAGGCGGGCCCCGAACAAGCTGTCGTTGGACCAGAAGCAGCCCATGCCGAAGGTGGCCTTCTTCACCGCCACCTCCACATAGTGGAGTGGGTTGGAGCCCTGGAATTAAAGCAAGAAGGCCGTGAGTTATGGATGGCAGTAGATACAAATTGGGCAGTGGTATAAACTATACAATGGTTGACAGTGGGCAGCGGAAGAACAAGTACATGTATGTTGTGGATAACAAATAAGAAATTGGGGAAAGTCTCGGTGTCTTGATAACGGGACCCAACCTTCCTCTACTTCATCTCCTTCCCCTTCCTTCAACCTCACAACACATCCTAAATTTGAATGCCATAGTACCACTGGCTTAAGATAAATACTTGAGTCGTGTCATGTCAAGAGTCTGCATAACAAAACTCAAAAGTGTATGGATGACTTTGAATGCCATAGTACCACTGGCTTAAGATAAATACTTGAGTCGTGTCATGTCAAGAGTCTGCATAACAAAACTCAAAAGTGTATGGATGAATTTGAATGCCATAGTACCACTGGCTTAAGATAAATACTTGAGTCGTGTCATGTCAAGAGTCTGCATAACAAAACTCAAAAGTGTATGGATGAATTTGAATGCCATAGTACCACTGGCTTAAGATAAATACTTGAGTCGTGTCATGTCAAGAGTCTGCATAACAAAACTCAAAAGTGTATGGATGACTTTGAATGCCATAGTACCACTGGCTTAAGATAAATACTTGAGTCGTGTCATGTCAAGAGTCTGCATAACAAAACTCAAAAGTGTATGGATGAATTTGAATGCCATAGTACCACTGGCTTAAGATAAATACTTGAGTCGTGTCATGTCAAGAGTTTGCATAACAAAACTCAAAAGTGTATGGATGAATTTGAATGAAGGAAGGAGAATGTCGCCGCCCTAAAGCAAAAGAGGGTTATCTTGAAAATACTATTCTGAAAAAAGATATCGTACTGTTGCTTTGGGGCGACGATGTGTCAAGATAGAAATGTGTAGTGTTGGATTATCTCTGCCTACCGCTGTAGAGAAATAGCTAGAAAGGGTTAGTTATTTAAACAGGGTCACATGAAGTGGATACGAATGCGATATAGTACAAAAGTGGTCAAAAGAAGATTTTGGTAAATTTTAAACATGACATACTTGTCTGTATTTATGATGCAGTAATAAAAGATTAGATTGTTAATAATACAATCTAACGGCATTATTATTTATATTAGACATAGTCAACCCAGTATTCATGTATGGGGAGTCATGGACAATGGTTATAAAACATTAACAATGACAATCTTCTGTTTGAAAATAGAATAGGTACACATTTAGAATAATTCTAGGTCGGAGACAAGGTTTAGCAGAAGAAATAGGAACATAAAGAGACAGCAGTAAACATTAGGCTCTTTGTATACAAGTATCTTGGTGACTACCGCAATACAACTGAAAGGAGGTTCATACACAGGAATACGTCTCCGACATTTTATCGACTCCTCGGCAACACCAGTCTCCGGTGACCAGTTTGTCGATGTGTTCGCCACTCAAGTCATAGACTTTGTTATATATTCGTTCCAAAATGCAACATTATTTTTACCAGTATATTTTGCGATTTTCAAGTCACAATGCGTGTTTTACATCAATGCCACGATAACAATATATATCTTTGTCTCTAGGCATGTACAATACTATTTTTATTTTCATATTTACTTTTACCACTTTAAAAATATTATTTATAGAATTACACTTATATATTTTAAAACTTCTGTGGGTTACTAAAGGAAAATTGTATTACTGTATTTAAACTGTATATAATTTATGTACCTCCGTTTGGACATGGGAAATTATTACTGTATTTAACCTGTATATAATTTATGTACCTCCGTTTGGACACGGGAAATTATTACTGTATTTAACCTGTATATAATTTATGTACCTCCGTTTGGACACGGGAAATTATTACTAAATTTAACCTGTATATAATTTATGTACCTCCGTTTGGACACGGGAAATTATTACTATATTTAACCTGTATATAATTTATGTACCTCCGTTTGGACACGGGAAATTATTACTATATTTAACCTGTATATAATTTATGTACCTCCGTTTGGACACGGGAAATTATTACTGTATTTAATTTATGTACCTCCGTTTGGACACAGGAAATTTCCCAGTGAAATAAGCACCGAACAATCAATTATAATTGTTTTACCTTGATAAATATAAATAAATAAAATAAAATAAAATATTATTGGTGACCATGCGGGTGTGACATTTCAGTAGCGTTGTGCACAAACTGTTCGTGATAAGTTGCTTGCGACTTGAGTACGCAACTTAGGTATCAGATACTTGCGCAACCTTGTGTATGAAGGGTCAGTTGACTAGAATAATATGTAAACCGATCATAAATGAGCCAGAGACGATAGAGCCATTAATACGGTAAATATTTTTTTTAAAGAAATAAATGTCATCTCAATATAAATAGATAATTCAAAAATAATAATACATGTTTTCTTTGCATACCTCCATGGAGAAGTGCGGCTGGTCAAAATACATAATAATCTCAATTCTTGAAAAACTTTGTCAAATAAAACAAGACAGTTGATGTTGCATTCAAAATGCTTCTGTGATTAGAATAAAAATAATATTTACAATGACACAAGTCTCTCTCAGCACAAATAGTGTGAATAATAAATAGTATTGTTGTAAGTATTTCAAGGTACCCTACCCACCATACTGAACCATGGGTAGGTACCCAAATAATAACAAAACCGCTCTTGATTTCAATAATCAATGATTTACTAGAAAAAAAACAATATGAAATTAAATTAAAATAATAAAATCATCGGCCGTAAAATAAGAAAAAAACCATTTAACCTTTTGAACGACAAGGCCACTCTCTGACGGTCCGGTGAGGAATGAACTTTCACTCGCTACTGGAGACACTGCGCAGAAAAGTCCCACAATGGACTGCGTTGCAAACCGTTACCTTACTTTAGCAAACTTGACTTTTCTGTGCAGTGTCTGCAGTAACGAGTGAAATGTTCGTTCCTCACCGGACCGTCAGAGAGCAGCCTTACTTTCGTAATGTGTCGGGAGTAAACTTGAGCGCAGCCCGCCTGAATCTATTTTAGAAATAACTGACTTACTTTTTGCAAAATTATGTTTTTGTAAATTGTCTTACCAGATAATATGTTCATATATTTATTTATAAAAGTGGTATATATATATCATAAGTAGTTTCCACAGAATAGCTACTTATATTCAGAGAAATTATTTTTTAACATTGCCGATCGGGTACGCCGGCATTCAATGGATACAAATTTTGGTTATTTAATGCGCAATAAGGAACTCCACTGAAAAATATGTATTCATATAAATCAGCTAACGCCGGTTCTGAATATATGACTTTTATTATAAATAATTATATATAGAATTTATAAATCTTTATTTAAAGTAAATAAAAAATCATCTCATCAAAACACCTTGTTATATTGGTACCATTTGGAAAATCTGACGTCACGCGCGCATTCTGTTTTTGGATTAGTGTGAAAAAAAATATTTTTCACTTTTGTTTTGTATGTTTAATATGTATTTTTTTAGTTTTTGTGAAATTGTAACTAAATTTGGGTGACTTTAAGCGCTATAATTGTTGTTCAATATAAAAAACTATTATTAGTGAAATAGATTGGAGTATTCATGAGCAAACCAATTATCAATAAGGATATTATGATAATATTAATGCTCAATACTATTCTTTGAGTTAAATTTTCTAAAAAGGTACATAATTTTTTTAGTTATATTTAGTTATGGAATAGAATATAAAATTATGTACGGTAAAGCTCATCCTTGTTTAGACATTTGACATTCTAACCTAAAAATTGATCAAAATCGATTGACCATAGATTTGAAGCATTTTAGTGTGTTTTAAAAAATTAAAACTTTGAAAATTATTTTAACTATGAAAAATAACTTTAGAAAAAAAAAACTAAATACTCGTATACTGTATTTAAGTTGGAACGTCAATATTGATAAAAAAAAATAAAAATAAATTGGACTGGCGTTCCTTATTCCGGCACACTAGAAGTTAACTCCTATTCAGATTGGGAATAAAAAAGTGGTAAGTGTATTTTGGACATTTTTTCGAGGATGTCATTCGAACTCCTCTAACGCGGCTGGCGCTCTAAAGTGAAAACGGTGCCGACTCCAACAAGAGTCAAAATAGAAAAACTACAAAACGATATTGTGAGAAGTAAGTATGAAAATTGTGTAGAGATGAGATTGAATGAGAAGGAAATGAACGATCTAAGTATAGACGAAACATGGAACCACATAAAAGTGAATCTCTGTGAATCTGCTAGAGAGGAATGTGGAATAAGTACGCAAGGTAGGAAGAAAGGCGATGCATGGTGGGATGATGAAATTAAAGCACTGGTCTCAGAGAAGAAGAAAGCGTGGTTATGTCTGATAGCGACTGGCAGTGCTCCCAGTGAAGAGCGGAATAAAGCGAAAGAAGTATACAAGGGATGTAAGAAAAGAGTAAGTGTTGGAGTGAAAGAACGAAAGAAACGTCTGGAAGAGGAAGAAGGAATCAAAACAACAAAACACTTTCAAGAACATATTAAATTGTTTTGGAAGGAGGTCAAAAAGTCCCGAAATGGTCCAGAAAGCGGATGTATGAAAGTGATAAAATCAAAAGATGGAAAAATGTTGACGAATGAGAAGGAAATAAAAGTGAGATGAATGAAATACTTTGAATAATAATAACAACAAAGCATTTATATAGCGCAGTTTTGTGTTATTTTACTTCAAGTGCGCAATACTATAAATATACTTAAAACAATGATTAAATAACTCCATTCACTGGTATCCTACAGTGCTACTTTTACATTCTATTTATACATTCTTAACATATTACATACATTCTTTATTATTCTTAATATTACTCCTACAGTACTCCATATACTGCATATTCATCTAATAAAATTACAAAATATTATACAGTGTATACACGGCTATACAAAATAACACATTCACAATAATACTACAAAAATAGTAACATTTTAAGACAGGAGTCGGTTTATGTTCAGCAATAACCTACTTCACATAAAAAATTTAAAAATATATATTCCGAGGAAACCAAACAACTACCAGAGGCTTGAGGAGTTGACTTTTTATAATAAATTGAAGAGAAATTAAAATTTATAGACAGTAGGATTTTTTTAATAATTGTTTTTAAAGCCCGTTTAAATTAAGTCAATTTCTGGATATTAGTAAGAGCTGGGGGAAGTTTATTCCAAATGAGAGGGTTATTTACACGAAAAGAGCGATCATAGTAGGCGGCTCGATTTGACCTTGAAAGTTCAACTAGACGATTAGTAGCATCTAGATCTGCTGACCTCAGAGTAAGCTGTCTATTACTTAAGTCCTGTAGGATGCATAGTTCAGATATATAGGCTGGCGCCATTAACTGCAATGCTTTGAAGGTCAGTAAGCAGATCTTGAACTCTATTCTTTCAGGGCATCGAAGCCAATGAAGGTGATTCCTTAGAAGTGGTGTTATATGACAATATTTAGATTCACCAAATTTCATTCTCGCCGCAGCATTGAAGACGGACTGGATTCTATTGAATTGTTTTCGAGGGAGGCCAGCATATGCACTGTTACAATAGTCCATACGTGAGACAACGAAGGAATTTGTGAGTGATTTTGCTCCATCAGAGGGAAGACACCTCCTGATTTTATCTGCCTAAGGCGGAAAAAGCCAGATTTGGTTTGGAGATTGAAATTTAACGAATAAAACCAATAAAAGTGAACTATGACAACCTAGGAATGTTGTTTTAATGAAATTGTAGACTAATTAATCTAATTACCTATGTATTTAATATATTTCTGCGAATTTGGGTTATGGTGCAAGCGGCGGGGGAGGATAGTGGCCGGGGGGATTGATCCATTGGGCCCTCAAAATCTTCTTTGTCTTGGTAACGCGCCTGGGCGGCGTGACGGGACGGTTGGTGTTGGTCTGCACATACGCCAGGTGGCGCCTGTCGGCCGGCTTCAGGATCTGGAAGGAGCACTTCAGCGTGTCGTCCACTGACATCATTGCTCCTGCATTATCGAATTCCCGCAGTAGTTGGGCGCCGAGTAGTAGGTGACCAGTTGCTTCTTGGCAAAGAACTCATACCCGTCCTCTACCACCTGATGCACCCGACAGATCAGGTCAAAGTCGTGCTTGTTGAGGAACTTGGCTACTATCTCAATGACGAAGGTGAAAGTGAAGCTCATTCTCGCCCCAGCTGGCGGTGTCCTTGTTGGGGTCGGACCACCACAGGGCGCAGAGCATCCCCTGGTCGGGCACTTCCTGTTTGTATACAATATTTTTTACAACCACGGTAGCCCGAATAGTAATTTCCTTTCTTTTCACTTTTGGCACTTCACTAGTACATGTGGTGACGACCGACCGCCAGATGTGACCGATGCCCGATGCGTTAATTCGGAAGAACGAAGCAGATTTCAACTAAAAATATTTGAAATATTTGGTTTTTTATTATACACTTGATTTAAGCTCGAGACGACAGCACTAAAATTATGTAATTTTTATAAATGTAACCTAAAAATTATTGCGGTTATTTTATGCTATTGTTACATTGGGAAAATTAAGAACTTCCCAATATTTCCAAGATAAACCAGGAGCGACTATAAAAAGCAGCCGGCAGCCACGAGGGCGTCTAGACTGAAAAAAATAATCTGAGAAAAGACAAATTACAAACATAAACGAAAATTAACTAGTAATTAACAATAAATGTTAAAATTATCGACAAAATTAAAAACATATTTAAAAAAATAAAATAATAATAGTTATTAAGGCCGTATAACCAGACAACCGAAATTTGTGTTTTAATCAAAAACGGTTATCGCGCTCGGCGAGAGATGGCGACACCGCTGTTGGCTTCTGTCCCGCGGTGCCAACGTATCGTACAGTGTGATTCCGATAAAATTATTGATGAATTCTCGGTTCCAGCATTTTTAGCGAATAAGTTATCATTTGCGTTTTGGGAAATGGAAATGGAAGTGCGTAAACATGAAAAGGAAAATAACCAAAAATACAGCATTATGCATCTACCACGATTTATTTTATTCAAAATTTGCAACGATATGTACCTACGTTTAGAATGGAATAGCAGGAAGATACAATTTTTTGTTGTTAATTTGTTGAAAAGTATTTAGAAGAAAGGGTTATGATTACCATCTTATATTATATAGAACATATCCGAAAGAAATAAAATACCGTAAGTGTTTATACAGACTCACCTAGTTAAATATACATTTACAAAATCAGTTCATTAATTATAATTTATGTGAAACGTGAGGAAAAAACAAAAAAGAAACCCTAAACGAAAATGGGTCTAGCAGGAAAATCAAAGCAAGCAATTGAAGACTTTTACATATTTTACACGTTATTTAATTCCGCCATTTTGGATTTTGGATATGAATATTATAAAAATAATAAGTGTGCTCTAAGGCAGTCATATTTTGAAACAGGTCGTATGTTTTTGGCTAATTTAATTAATATACATAGTTTTGAATTAGTATGAAAAAATATTTTTCGCTTTTGTTTTGTATTTTAAATACGTATTTGTTTAGTCTTGGCATAATTTTAACTTAAGTTCATGAAAGGAGGTATTCACGATCAAACCAATTATCAATACGGATATTATAATAATGTTAATACTCAATACTATTATTATTCTTAGAGTTGAAGTTTCTAAAAAGATACATACTTTTTTACTTATATTTAGTTATGGTTTACCATCAATAGAATATACAATTATGTACGGTGAAGCTCATCTTTAATAATAGTTGGATGACTTGTATAGCGCCGTTTTTGTGAAAAATCACCTCAAGGGCTTTGTTTTGACATATGATATTCTAACCTCAAAACTCATCAAAACTGACCGGCCATAGATTTAGAGCATTTTTGCGGGCTTTGAAAAATTGAAACTTTGAAAATTATTTTTTCTATGAAAACTTTAGAAAAATTGTCCTGGAGTTCCTTTTTATTTAGAATAGACAAGCTATACAGGGCTCAAGGTTTGCATCGCACGTGTGCAAATAAAAATCCATCAAAATTCTGAATTCTTGTAAAAAATTAATAAACATCAACACAGACATAACCATTCTATAAGAAGAAGAAATGAAATAAGACTTCCCTTTCGAAAGAAAACAAAATCGCAAAACTCATTACTACATAATGAAAACTCATTACTATGGTATATAATGAGGAATAAACTGCGCATGATTTGAATGATCAAAGAATCGACAGAATTCAGAACCAAACTTAAAACTCATATTTTCAGACAATCATATCCATAAATGGAAGAAATGCATCAGTAAATTGCTTAGCTAGGCTAGCCGGTTAGTGCTTACCTAAACTCACTTATAGAAAAAGTAAAAAAAAATTCACGCATCGGTGCGCAAATGCGTCCATAACCCGCATACTGTAAATAATTAAAAGTGTCGAAAAAATAATATTATGTTATGTTATATGTTATCCGTTTATTTCCATTTAATATTTTCGGCATAGTAAAAAATCTGACTGAATACCATTGATTCGTTCGGACTACCCTATACATATAAGGTACATACATTATTAAATATATCGCTTATCAATGTTTTTCTAAAACATATTAATTCCAAAAATGTTTTTGATGTTGTGACTTGTGTTTTCTGGTGAAAGATTTCTCATTTCGTCTTTTTCTGTCAATTTCTAATCAAATAATTCGTAAAAAATGTTGCTAATCAGAGCGCCGCGAAGACACGTTCACCCCCGCCCCGCCAGCTCTCGGCAGCTAGTGGCGATTTGACCAGTGTAAATAAGTATCGCGCTAATTAGATAAAATAGGCAAAAGCGAGTTCGTAAATTAATTAAAATATTGTACTTTTTCAATTATTTTTATTTTTTTAAATATGTCTAATTATTTAATAATATCTAAGTACAGTAAAAAAATCTGAAATATATCGATTAGTACGTGCGTAAATAAATAGACAAATTGAATGAGTTTCGTAGCAAAACACGTGCTCGGAATTTTTTAATAATGATTTTATTTAAAGTAAAATTGACTTTCCGAAAAGTAGCCAAGCTAGATAATGTATTGATTTATAATACTGTATCATTAGGTGATACGAAATATGTGTGTTTTATAACAAACGTTCGTGTGAATATGTAAAAATCTGCGCAACGACCAACGGAAGAACTTTATTACATAAAAATAAAAATTTTCAAAATTTCAAACTTACTATGCTAAATAAAATAATCTATCAAAATCGATTTTTGTTTTGTTGTGGAAAAGAGTCGACACGTCTAGAATTCGTTTCAAAAATGATAAATTTCAGTTGTGTCTGGTTATATCGCCTTAATGATTAATTTAAAACTGTAATATATACTGCCGTTCCAAGATGGCGCCACTTTAGTTCATAGCTCGCTTATAAACGCTTTCAGGAGGTCGGTATAGGGTCGGATTTAAAAACTTTGGTTATCGCTTCTCGGCCTGTTGGCTAAGATCAAAGTGTAGTATCTGTTCTTATCAGCTTAATATCTGATAGTTCCCGCAATGCGGGACCAGTATATTAAACTGATTTTTGGAATGTGACGGGATGTTCGGGGCTTGCTCCACTCCTGTCGCGGGTTGGCCCGGCATTGCAGTGCCGCCGGGATCGGCCCATCTTATTTGAAAATCGTATCGTACATCAAACCAGAAGATGTTCAGTATCTGTACATTTTACGTACTTACATGTAATTACATATATATATAAATCATATTCTACATGTTAATAAAGATGGTAATGCTAGACAGATACTTCTATACGATTAATTTTTTTTAAATGTTATGAGCGCCAAAAGGGGAAGGAAATTTTTACCTATATTAATATTGCGTATATGTTTTATTGTTAGTTTTATGACATGGATGCAAAAAGTGTATTTAATGAATTATCTGGATTTAAAGAAAAATATACATATTATGAAATTTATTGTCAATCAATTAGAACTGAGTCATACCTGTTCTTTTGCGATATTACCCATATTTGATATATTCGTTTGTCGGTATTAAATGACCGGTATTAATGAAACTAAATCGTACGTAAAATAATATTTCCTATTTATCTAATACAGATAGTTTCTTTCAGCTAACCAAGTTTTCAACTTATTTATTAACTGTTTAATTTTAATACATTTTTTTTTATTTCAGTAGGTAACATATTTAAACAGCCATGAATCATGTGATCTAAAGTTCTTGTCCATATTTGTTTGTATGCTTAGGTAATACATGTTAATTAAAAAGACAACCAAAAGATAATATTACACTTTGTACATACTTCAAATGTTCGAGTGTGCTACAAAATATTATGTTGTGATTTATGACGAATGTATTGATCCAAATATAATGATTTGGATTTAGCCGTTGACGAATAAAATGTCCCAGACATTGGGATTCCCATAAAAATCATCACCGCTGGGTCGTCTGTGGCCTCTGGCGAAAAAACACGAAACTAAATGTCAAAAACTATGTTCCAGAATTTGGGACTTACCGCAAGCGGACACAGATCGAGAAAGGCCGAACTTTCCGATATGGTTGTTTCAGCATTTTTTTAATCCTTGTTTCTTCGATGACATTTTAAAATAAAGTATTCAAATATTGTGTTCACGCATAATACTTGTGATGCTTTATAATTTTTGTAAGGAAAATAAAGTTTTTAATCAACAAACTCTTACAAAATCTTTCTTTATCAAGAAACCATCCAACTGCAAAGTCATCATCGCACCGTTTCCCTGCAGGATTATGCAGAGAGGAGAGACCACCAAACAACTCGGTCTTGGCACACGTTCCTTGCTTAATTCGGATTCATATATCAACTTATACAGATTATTTTGTTATTTCGACTCTTGATGTGGTCCAACTTAAGTATTTGGTTAATTTGATCATGCTTTGTCTTCCTCGGGCGTCATCGACTTTTTCTACCATTCACATTCATGTATACTCTTTTTTAGTCTTGACTCTTGACATGACCCGACTCAAGTATTTGGTTCACTTGATCATGCCATATCATCCCTGGGCGTCACCGACTTTTTCCGCCATTCTCATTCATACATATTCTTCTGTTTTTCTGACTCTTGACATGATCTGACTCAATTAATTGGTTCACTTGATCGTGCCATGTCATCCTTGGGCGTCACCGACTTCTTCTGCCATGCTCATTCATACATATTCTTCTGTTATTCTGACTCTTGGCATGATCCGACTCAATTAATTGGATCACTTGATCATACCATGTCATCCTTGGGTGTCACCGGCTAGTCAGCGATGGGTTAATTTAGAACAACGTGACAGATTTGAACTTAAAATATTTGGGTTTTTATTTGATTTTTTATTATAAACTTGATTTAAGCCCGAAACGGCCACACTAAAATTATACGATTTTTATAAATATAACCTTTAAATTATTGCGGTTATTTTACGCTATTTTAACACCGGAAAAATTAAGAACTTCCCAATATTTCCCAGATAAACTAGGAGCGACTAAAAAAAGCTGCCGGCAGCTACGAGAGCTCCAAACATATTGTTAATATCTATTAAAAGCTTCTTACGCTTTTTATAAAAAAATCTTCACTGCCTCAGATGTCCTGAACGAATCCAGTTCAAGCTTTGCTGGATGGTATTTAAATCAATTAACGGGATGGCCCCGGATACCTATCAGAACTCTGTATCCCAGAAAATTCCAATTCACGACAGTCAACTCTTAGATCAAGATTGATTAAAGACTCGACAGAATTCAGAGCAAAACTCATCTCTCCGGACAGTCATATCTATGAATGGTTCAGTTACCTAATAAACAAATAATTTTAATATTTGTAAATGTAAATAATTATCATTGTACCAGACGTGTTGAACTTATTGTTCGATCGTCTATTCTACTCTCCGCCACCGGTCACATTCCTCAGGATTGGGACCACCTAGGATGTTTGACTCCGACTAGGCAAAATACCGTGTTGTGAACTCCCTTTCATTCTTGCATTATTATCTATTGACGTTTGCATTTTATTTCATGTTCTTTAATTTTTGACATTCAATAACAAGTTTACTGCATAGTCATTCCATTCCTGATAAATATTATCTTAGATGGCCCAAGGCTTCCCAGCTCAAACAGTGGTCCAGATGACCACCCCCGGAGCAGAATACCGGCTCTACCTGGCCCACTTCGGCCAGGAAACAAATATGGGCCAGATGAAAGCCACAGTGGCGTACCTATACCACTGCCGCATAACAATTACTAAGTACCGTAGCAATCACCTAATGCACGGTACACAATGCCACCGATGCCAAAATTTCGGAAATGGGTCCAGAAATTGCGCACACGTCGCCCGATGCGTTAAGTGCGAAGGGGCCCATGCGACGGCTAACTGCACAAAAACAACGAGAGAACTGCCGGCCGCCTGTTGCGACTGCGGAGGTCCGCATCCTGCAAACACGGGGAATGCTCCAAAAGAATTGAATATGTAGCGGCTCTGCAGCGTAAAGCAAAATATAATGATGTCCCACAGAAAAGGGCGACAGAAGCACAATCCCAAACACATACCGCCAGGGTAGACGGTCGCCGAACATGGGCCAATGTAACAAGCGGCAATACCGCGACCCCCACGCTGGGTGAACATCGCCAAGAACCCTAACCGGAGAGAGCCAGACCGGAACCGACCGTTAATAGCTCCTCCGACGACGATGACATTATGTCACTCCTGCACGGCCTCATCAGAGTACGTAGCAGACCGGCCACCTGCAAAACGAAAGCCGAAAAGCTAATCATTCTCATGGAACTTCTAAACGACACCATCGATGGATAATAATGCATCTGTGGTGAAAATACTAATGTGGAACGCACGCAGCATTAAAAATAAAATTGAAGATCTGCTAGACATGGTCAACAGTCTACAAATCGATATAATTCTTCTCAGCGAAACAAATCTTACTGAAAAAATCAGACTCAGAGTGCCAGCCTTCGACATTTACAGGAATGATAGGGTACCACCCGAGGACAGGAGGACATGCGCAGCAGGCGGAACAGCCATCCTAACACGCCAAGGACTCCAAATTACCAGATTACCAATACCTGTACTGGAAACCATGGAAGCTACTGTTGTCAGAATGGAGATAAATCATAAAGCAACCACAATTATATCGGCATACTGCCCATCGAACTCAGCTAATATCACAAGAGGCGATCTCAATAAATTACTTGCGCTAGGTACAAGAGTACTCGTAGGAGGTGATTTAATCTCCAAACACCGACATTGGAATAACTTCAGATCCCATAAAAACGGAAATATACTTTTCAAACACCTGGAAGATCACGACTACGTAGTGCTCGCGCCGGACAAGCCGACACTCTACAACACGAGAACCAAATATCCGAGCACTCTCGATATTGCGCTGATAAAGAATATAACATCTATATCTCCACTGATAACACTAGACAAACTATCATCAGACCATCTCCCGGTGAGTTTCTCAATCGGTGGAAACATAACGAGAATAACTAGGACTCAACTTGATTTCCAAAAAGCCGACTGGAAAGGGTTCAAAAAAGGGATAAATGAGCAAATCTACTTAACATCAGAAACTGTCACCTCGTCAGTGCACATTGACGAAGCGGTCAAATCACTGACGCAGATCATTCAAAGAGCTCGAGATAATTGCATTCCCAAGAAGAAAATTCAACCCTTCACTGTGAAGCTCACATCGCATATAAAATTTCTGATAGCAGAACAAAATAGAGTTCGCAGAATCCATCTAAACACCCGAGAAAGGTGCTTCAAAACAGCAATCAAAGCTCTGGGCAGAGAAATCAAGGAAGAGATTGCGAAGTTAAAAAATACTCTGAGGTCAGAAAAGATAAAATCCCTCAGTTACACAGGATAACTAACTCACTTTGGAAAATCTCAAAAGCCTTGCGCTATCAAGATAACAGTATCCCTCCCCTAAAATAAATCAACTCGACGACCCCGGCACTCTCAAACGAAGAAAGGTCAAACACCTTGGCCGACGTATTTGAAAAAGCTTAGCGGTAGTAACTAGAATGGTAGAAAGCACACCAGCAGATCTAATTTTACTTCCCCAAACAAATGTGGAGGAAATCAAACTCACCTCGCCAAAAGAAGTGGCCCACATTATAAAGTATCTCAAACCGAATAAGGCACCGGGCGAAGACCAAATTACCAACGTGCTCCTCAAACACCTTCCACAGAGAGCAATTATCTGCATAACTAAAATTTTCAACGCCTGTCTGCTACTGGGTCACTTCCCCGATTCTTGGAAAAACGCAAGCGTATTACCATTCCACAAAGAAAAGAAAAATCGTTCAAATCCAACATCGTACCGCCCCATAAGCCTGCTACCAACGCTCAGCAAAGTTTTGGAACAAGTCATCCTCAATCAATATCTCCCCCATCACAACGATAACAAGACATTACCAGACGAACAGTTCGGTTTCAGAAGAAAACATTCGACGACCCATCAACTTACACGTGTCACGGAGCATATTTCTAGAGCCTTCAACGTTAAACAATACACTACCATGGCATACTAGACCTTGAAAAAGCATTTGACAGAGTATGGATGGATGGGCTAATCCACAAAATGTACAGCACCAAAATACCTACGTACATAATTCGAATAGTACAAGCCTACCTGAAAAACCGAACGTTCACCGTCAAAGTGGGAGAGTCAAACTCTACAAAATGAGAAGTTCCCAAAGGCGTGCCGGAAGGAAGTTTGCTCGGGCCTCACCTTTTTAATCTATACACAAACGACGTCCCTCCACTCACCAGATGCAAAAAAGCAACCTACGCTGACGACATGGGTCTATATGCCTCATCCAAAGCGCCTAAGTTGGCAGTAAAATACCTCCAAACGGGTCTCAACACAATCGGAGACTACTACAAGAAATGGCGGCTCAAATTGAACGAATCTAAGACCGAAGCCATCACGTTCACGCGCAGGTTAAAAAATAGAATACCTAAAGAAAAAATCATCATGAGTGGAGTGGAACTGGATTGGAAGCCCGAAGTGAAATACCTAGTCCTTACCATGGACAGCCGCCTAAACTGGAGAGCACACATAGAAAATGCGAGAATTAAAACGCAACAGGCAATAGGCGCAATCAGCCCAATCTTCAACAGAAAGAGTCCACTAGCTGAGAAGAAGAAACTTCTCTTATATCAGAGCCAAATACGACCAGTTCTTACATATTCTATCTCGGTTTGGAGTGGTGTATCAAACTCCACCTACAATAAAATTCAAACACTCCAAAACAAATGCATAAAAATCACATACAACACACCAAATTACACAAATCTCAAACACCTACACAAACAAAAAGAAATTCCTACACTACAACAATACGCACACAAACTAACAACAAGGTTTTACAACACTCTAAACCAGGATAATCCTCTAGTGAAAGAACTGGGCGCATATATGGTGACTCACCAGACGATCTACCGTTCCACTACATTCACAAGATGCCAAAACACATGATACTAAAGTTCCATGAGAATGATTTCGACAGCGAACAGGAATCGGACGGCGGATAAGGGCAACAAAAATCCATCGACCGTTAGGCACTAATCCTCTTTGCCTATATTTTCTCTTAGGAATTTTGGACAACAAATCGAGGGAGGATGCAGCCTATGAATGAAATATGTTTTTTTTTCCACAGGACTAGGGCAGCAGATTCCGGAGAACATAGCCTACAAATTAAATATTTAACATCAGTAATGTAAATAATCAAACAAAAGTAAATAGTTCAGAACTGAATGTTTGCCTTTCTCCTTTTCTTTGTTTAGGGTTTTTTATCCAGTTGAGATCTTTTCCCTAAAAACTGATGAAATGTAAAATTAAACTCAGTCAAGTAAATACAACCATCAGATGGTGATAGTAATAAGGCCAAAGTGCCGCAGTACTAGTTAGACAGTAAAATGAGGGGTATTGCTATAAGCCCCAGCTAGTTAGAGGATTACGAAAGAATCCGTAAAATCAAAAAAAAAATCGATAACAATAAAGTCAGTCTTAACTCGTCGTAACTCACCACAACTTGTGAGCAGAATAATAACAAAATATTTTCTTCACCTTCGCCCTCTCCACCATTTGCTGCCTCGCCGAAGCCCTCTGCCTGAAGAAGTCCTGGGCCCACGTCCTCGACACAAGAGGACGTCACTGCAAGGCCAGGACCCGGCAGAGAAGCGGCCCACCCAGTACCCCATACATAAATCACTGGGTGCGTGAGGACCAGTAGCATTCACCTACCCGAGGGAAAGAGGGTGTCTTCGGATCCGGTACCTAAATAGTTTACAGTCTTGTGACGACAGGTGGTCGCACGAGAGGCCTTTCGAGGAACAAGAAAGTGTCGTAAGCCTCGGCCCCCCGTCGGTTACAATTATCAAAAATCTCAAATAAAATCATTTTAAAAATAAGCACTTACTCTTCTTTTGCCAATCACCTTCTAATGTATATAATATCAATGACAAATAGGATTTAATCAGTAACTTCAATGTCATGCAATCTGCAGTGTTTTCTAATATATCTGTCCTGTGCGTGCAAAGTCACATCATCTCAGCCCAAAACATTGTAATTTAACATGTTAATCTGGAGTGCCCTACCAGGTAAGTATGTTTTCTGTATGTGTACATAATAAGATAAATCCTAGCAAATAGTATTTGTACAGCGCCCTTGAGGTGATTTTTCTCAAAAATGGGGCTACGCAAATCAACCAACGCCACACATCAAAATGATGTTATTTTATTGTAATCGTCGTAATGATGCGATTTCTCCAAAGTCCACGAACAATGTATTTATTACATGACGTGAATAAATAATAAATAATAAATTCGTTAATAATACAAATTAAATGAAAGTGATCATGACACAGCGAAAATTATTTTGTATGCAGATTCCAGATAGCCACAGACAATGACGAGGCAGGAAATGGTAGATAACACACTCATGACTGCCAGGCAGCCAGGTGAGAATATTACATTTCAGTTAGTAAATCGATTGTAATGTGATGGTCTTTAATTTAATTATTTACTACTATTGTTTTATTGTGCCGAATAAATTATATCCGTGACCCTTGTAGCTAATAGCTGTGCCATATTTTATATTCTGTATTATTGCCGCTTCCATTACAAACTTTACAATGTGTGTAATGTTTAATCGTGTAATTTTAGTACCTACCAGGGGCGGTCCGCCCATACATGCTGTGGATGGAGCATCTTGTAGCGCTTGTGTTTTAGGGTCAAAAAGCTTTTGATTTTTTGGTTTCTTAGTATTTACTCCTTAGCGTAACAATGATTTTTTCTATCCGTAAACAGCTCCACTGCAATGCAATTAAATTCTTAAAATTATAGTAAACTACACGTGTCATACACCTGTAATTTAAATTATACTGTGATAATTAAAAAACAAACTCCTTTAAAAATGTATTGTCATTGACATGCAATCGGAATCGTAGTTAAGCAAATGTCTCTAATAATCATAATAATAATTGGGTGATTTGTATAGCGCCGTTTTTGTAAAAAATCACCTCAAGGGCGCTGTAAGTCTAAGGAAAAGGAATTTTCAGAAGAATCAGAACAGGCCTCCAGAAATACGCATGTAATGTTATTTAGAACTAGCTGATTTGTAGCCGACCTTGTTCGAGTTTTTGGTATTTATTCGATACTCGGACTCAGTAGAAAACCACATAATTAAAAAAAATAAATATATATATATATATATATATACTGTCAGGTTCATAAAAATAAATAAAAAATAATTGCGCATTTACGTTAATAGAATCGACGCCATCTTAGTTGTTGTTATGATATGACATTTGTCGGAAGTGCCAGCTGTAAAATCATGTTATTATTTAACCCAGCCTAATACCCTTAGTTGTTGTTATGATATGACATTTGTCGGAAGTGCCAGCTGTAAAATCATGTTATTATTTAACCCAGCCTAATACCCTTAGTTGTTGTTATGATATGACATTTGTCGGAAGTGCCAGCTGTAAAATCATGTTATTATTTAACCAGCCTAATACCCTTAGTTGTTGTTATGATATGACATTTGTCGGAAGTGCCAGCTGTAAAATCATGTTATTATTTAACCCAGCCTAATACCCTTAGTTGTTGTTATGATATGACATTTGTCGGAAGTGCCAGCTGTAAAATCATGTTATTATTTAACCCAGCCTAATACCCTTAGTTGTTGTTATGATATGACATTTGTCGGAAGTGCCAGCTGTAAAATCATGTTATTATTTAACCAAGCCTAATACCCTTAGTTGTTGTTATGATATGACATTTGTCGGAAGTGCCAGCTGTAAAATCATGTTATTATTTAACCCAGCCTAATACCCTTAGTTGAACCCTTTCACCTAAGAACATATAAGCCACTTGTACATTTGTGGTTCGAGTTTTTATCCCTGCCGCCTCTAATCTAACAATTTTACAAGAATTACAACTTAAAAAATGAAGTGCACTTTTTTGGATCTCCAAAATAATTTTTATTTATTTTTGTGAACCTGACAGAATATTTAAACGTTGCTTGAAATGGCTTATAGCCGTGTTTGGTGACGAGATCTGAATAGCCAGGTATTTCCCCTTTTCCCCACCTTCCTCTCCCCCTTCTCCTTCCCCTCCCCAATACCTTCAGCCTCACAACGTTCCCCAATTGGGAATGCCATAGTCTCACTGGCTCCAGACGGTTGGGAGCAGTTAGGGACTCTTGTGCGGTAGACATATAAAAAAAAAAATAAAAAATCATGTGTTTTTCTACTGAGTGCGAGTAACGAATAAATACCGAGTTTTTTTTTTAGTTATAAAGTTGTGAATTCTTTTTTTTTTTTTTTTAATTAAAATTGAATATAAATCAAATTTAATAATGTTATTATTAAGTTCTGCATGTATTTTTAGTTTTTATTATTGTGGCAGCTGCTTCGGTGTTTAAGGCCATTTTCAAACTGCGGTTAATCCACATTGTGACGACTTATTTTAATGATTTAATTTACTCTAACTCCTTTTCAATTTGGACGGGTAATGATTTATTATCGGTAAAACCGATTTAGTTAGAAAACAATTAAAATTCGAATGAATTCTCGCTCGTCATTTGGGTGCCATAAACGATTTGACAGCGAAAGTAATGCCCTGTGACGACTTTTTCTCTAAACAAAGAAACATTAATTTGAAAAAATTATTTCACTACAAACATTTATTTTTTCAAAATATATCTAAATAATAAAGTTCTTAAGTAGGTACCTACTTGCGTTTTCCATTTTTTAAATAAACTACGCTAACAAACCTTCTTTCGAATATGTAATCTGTGGCTAACCAGAGTGGTATATTTTGTAGTAATATTGTGAATGTATTATTGTTGTATAGCCATATGTATACTGTATAATATAATGTAAATTTTTTTTTATGAATATGCACCTAAGGAGTACTGTAGGAGTAATATTAAGAATAAGCAAGAATGTATGTAATATGTTAAGAATGTATAAATAGTATGTAAAAGTAGCACTGTAGAAATACCACTGAATGGAGTTATTTAATCATGTTTAAGTTTATTTAGAGTTAAGCGCACTTGAAGTGAAATAACACAAAACTGCGCTATATAAATGCTTTGTTATTATTATTATTATTATTATGGGTTAACCTCGATACAACATGGCGGGTTCAATGTTTTTCATACTCATTTTAAAACGTTATAGCGACAGTTTTCCATATTAGATTTCATTTAAACTACTCTCTAAACGTTCCCGTTACTAATAAGAACAAAGTCTGTTATTTTCAAAAGGTGACGCCGGGAAACGTTGAGTCCCACACAGACAGCATCCTGTGACTCGCAGGAAGTTAATGCACTGGTTTAAATATTTACTAATTAGGTTTATGCAAAGTCTATGAGTTTACAATGTACGAGAAGCGTGGAAGGCAAGATGACGCCAGAAACCACACCGGGCGGCCACGAACTCAAGGCACGTAGTACGCACCTCCTTGTTCCGCTGCCGAAATCGGAGTGCGGGCAAAATGGCCGCTGCTCTCGTGCCGGCGAGCCCGCGTTCGCGGAACTCTTACGAGTGGCTAGGTGCCCTCCACAAACGGCTAGAACATTATAACGGCCATAGATTTGAAGCGTTTTGGTGGGCTTCGAAAAATTGAAACTTTGAAAATTATTTTAACTATTAGAACTAACTTTAGAAAAAAAAAACTAAATTATTGATAAAAAAAATAAATTGGAAAAAAACGAAAAATACTGATATTTAAGTTTGAACGTCATTGTTGATAAAAATATTATAATTGGACTGGAGTTCCTTATTAGTGGCGTAAGGAGGTAAGGTTTAAATACGGCTAGCAGCGACATGGTTGGTTACCTACGACCCTGCTACGGAGTACAGACTCTGCTACAGAGTACAGAGTTGACATGGTCAGATTAGTTCGCAGTAGCGAATCGATTCAGTCTGATTCTCTGTGAATTTCTTTATTTAATTAATTCCTTTAATTCATAAAAATAAATTGGTAATTTTTTTTTATAAATAAATGAAAATGGGTATTTTTTTCGCATTACAATTTGCACTTGTGTTGGAAATAACATATGTAAAAATAAAATAAACACCACAAAAACAATCTTACTCAAATAGATAATAAATAATACGAAAAATGTGTACACAACTCAATGTAGTAAATAAATGGTTTAGTTTTTAAATACAATATTTACGAGCCAAACAAAGATGCCGTGGATTCCTTCGGAGATTCCCTTCCGACTAGGGAAAGTGGCGGCTTAGCGGCGCTGGATGGGACTAAGATAAACGAAATCGCCGCGACATTAAGGAATGAATTAGGAACTTCTGACTAGTGTCTCGCAGTGACTTCACTAACTTGCGCCCTTGCGGACCTAGTAAGGACAGTCTCGATATCAACGAACCAGACATAATGAATACGATGTCACAACTGAATACGGAATACATTTCATTAGGTAATACCGACTGTGAAAGCGAATATGCGTTGCTCGACGAATGACGTATGGGTTTTTATGGATTTCGGGATGAGATTATATACGTTGGCTGGACTCCTACACACTGCACAATACCTCTGACGACTTTGCGAAGATGACCACAGTATCCGCGCCGTAATTATGGTTCCGCGCGTTAAATAATCGTGGGGTTGGAAGGCCTAAGCTATGGAATGGAGAATTAATTCCGTGTTACATTGGGAATCAGATCGGGTGTCACGAAATTGAAATAATTAATTTAATTCATTCATTAAATTTCGCCCATGTCTACTGCAGAAGGTTAATTTGACACTTCGCAGCTCGCAGACTGTGAAATTGTGATAAGGACGTAATTATTTGTTGCAACGCTATTTGGATTGAATGGATATTGTTTTTACCATAAGTGACTACAAACAATTAGACGGAATAAACAAAATGGAAATTTGAAAGCGTAGCGCAGACTTTTGGCATCAAAACACATTCAGATTTCAAAATGCCAACAGAAGAATTTTATCTCCCAGCACGCAAATAAAATTTACACTGTCGAATGAAATTAAAAAAAAAAAACAAAGTGTTTATTTCATGACGAAATAAATGTACCTGTAAGTAAATACAAAATGTTTTGTTTCTCAGAACATCTGTCTCGAATTAGGGGAGAATTAATAATACAGAAAGCATAAAATATCTTGGCATAGAAATAGACAATAAATGGTATTACAAGAAAACTGACAAAATACACATATTTTTTTGAAAACATCATATATATTTTATGTCAAAATAATGCTAAAAAAAATTTACTACGCGCTATGCTCCCCCCGCTATGCCACTCCCGCCTCGAATATGGTACGCTAGGAAGGGGATCGGCAACTACTTACCATATGAAACAATTGTCTAAAACCGAAAAGGAAGGGTAGACCATTTTAAAACTCCCCACATAAGAACGCGAACAAAATAATTTTTTAAATATTTTGCAGTACCTAACATTCAAAATATCTATACTAAGAATGTTTTAATCAAACATTTCAATAGTTCAAAAAAAAAAAAGAAGAAACTTAATTTTCACCACACAAGAACGAACCAAAATGACATTTTGAATATTTCTAAATTTAAAACTGCTTTTGGACAAAGGAATTATAAATATTTCTCTACTAAGCTATATAATTCACTTTCACCGGCCATAAAAAAAACAGAAACGGTAAATGATTAAAAAAATCAAATCAAAACCCAGCTCAAAGAAATCAAAGAAGAGGAGTTATCCAGCATCTTGAAAATAACTTCGTAGGAGCTTAAAAACAATCAGTTTTCAAATAAAACCTAGTCCCCCTCAGCATAGGAACCCCTAGTGAGGACTAAGAAAAATACTATAAATTGTCTTATTAGCTTTGTAAAAAATTATTAACTAAATGAAGAAATATGTATTGAAACTAAATACATAAACTATTAACGATTGTTTTGAATTCATTATTTAAATATATACATCAGGAAATCGATAGCTTACATTTGTAACCTACCAAAAAATAACACCAATTATCATATTATCTAGATTTTACTTTTTTTTTACTTTTAAAAAATTGTAAACATAGGCCAATGGATTCAAACAACAATAAAACAATTATTTATTAAATCTTGAAGTATGGTATTATGTGGATGGTGAATAGCTACGTAATAATATGTAATTTCGGTAAACAAAGAGTAATAAAAATGGACTCACACATGGAGTAGAGTTGAACATTTCCACCGAGTCACAGACACTAGTCACCGCTCACGAACAATAAGGAGCTAATAAAAATGATAAAGTGATTCCACATAGTCTTGACACAGTTTTATCAGACTAATTCGGCGCAGTTATCTGTAGATTGCTACACGACGTACCATAGGTACAAACATTGCAGATAAACAATCACTTTGCAAAACATAACAGAAGTAATTCACGAACATGTTGATCAGTTCTTATTTATCATTCAAAATCATCGTTTGTTTGAATTTGACATAAGGTGGTCACTTGCTCACACGAAAATACAATGATATCACGTCTTATGTAACAAATAATAGGTGAGTATTATGTTTTCGTAACCATAACAAAAGATGTAAAACTTACGTTGCTCGATGGCGGCTTCATTTTCGTGCTGAATTTGGAGAAGAAGTTGAACATATATGATCAATGACCGCGGCAACGATCGGCTATCGAGAATTAACACAAGTTTCACTTATAAAATTGGAAAGTGCGCCGAAATACCTAACCTCCGAAATGTTTGACGCAGAGGAATGAGTGACGGAGCGTCTTATCGACCCGAACACGACACGCCACGACTACTTCGTTCTCCGTACTAGTTGTTAGTTTAGTTACGGATACGGTTACTACTGGTACTGGTACTAGTCTACTAGTAGAAACTGGAGTGTCTGTCAGTGTCTATAGAGCCTATAGCGATGTTAGCCGAGCGCCGAGTCAACGGACGTAACCTTGGTATTGGTAGTGGTACTTGGTTCGCAAACTCCCAATAGTGTTAGTAGGCTAGACACGCTACTGGCTCCTGCTGTTATTCAAGAATGACACGCTTACAGCGCTGGCCAAAATATTAGTCACGTTAGAATAAAGCAGCTGTGTACGTACCTCAATGCTAAAGGTCTTCTAAAGTAGAATGTTGTTTTTGAATTAACACGCTCATTATCCACGTGGAGTGATTTGAATAATTTGATCCCGATGCTATTAAATTGATTCGTGTGATAAACTGATACTAAACGGGTTAATCGCAGATACCGCAAGTATGGTTTTAATTACTCTGAACAGGTCTCATTAACTCAGTGGATATAGATAGCGCTGTCCCTGTAAACAGAGGTCCTGGGTTCGATACCCAGATGCGACTGATACCTTTTTATTTTCTGTGTATTTTTCTTGTATCTGCTGTGTATCTTTCATCTGAGATTTGTTAATATTGTCTTCAATGATGAACAATAATGATTAAACATTACAAAAGGTTTACAAGCTTCAATAAGTTATTCCAATAAATTCAACTTTAAAAAATATCCATATACAACTTTTAGCGCAATTCTAATAATAAATTTAATGAAAAACAAAGTGTTTTTATACCAATAATGTTCATCTTTCGGAGAATCTTCCACTGAAATACTGGTAGAACAATCAAGCACAACCTTCCAAATAGTGCAAAGCATCCATAATAGGGGAACCTGTCACATGTTCATTAATTAAAAAAATTCTTATAAATAACATTATTTGGGGGCACCAAATGGGGGTGGTTGTGATTTAAAACTAATATTTACTAACGTAGGAACTTATCTGTTTAGTTAACAGCTTGGAACAAACTCCCTTCACATTTGCGAAAAATCGACAGCTCTACTGAATTCAGAGCAAAACTAAAGACTTATCTTTTTAAATTATCTTATCCAGAATAACGACCGCATTGGTTTAATGGTGTTTTCGAGTATTGAGTCCAAGGGAATTACTTATATACCTATTTACCTTCTACCGCCCAGATTACCTCCCTTATTTCAATAACACTTATTACACTTCTACTTTTGTATGATTTACCACTGACAGCACGAGCAAATATTATAAATATGTATGTTAGTTGTAAGTCTCTAGTTTTAAGCCATAGTTGTAAGTCATTTTGCAGTATTGTGTATAAAATATGAACTTGGTCATAAATATGTATTAGTTTTAAATATGTACTTGGTTTATATATGTGATTATATTCTAGTTATACACACTTAAGTCTAAATTGTAAGCCACTACTTATAACTTTTAGTTGTAAGTCACTAGCTGTAAGCCATAGATGTAAGTCACTAATTAAACGTCTCAGTAATTAATCCCTAGCAATAAGTCTTAGTTGTAAGTCGATAGTTATAAGTCTTACTTGTAAGTCATTAATAATAAATTTTAGCTGTAAGGTGTCGGTTGTACGTCAAGTGATAAGTTACTTAATTAATTGTAAAGCACCCTTGGGGTGATTTTCCCACGAAAACGGCGCTATACAAGTAATACAATTATTATTATATTAGTTATATACCTACCGCTGTACAAAAAATGGAATAAATATAATGACGTAAATGCGTATAAGGCCCGTAACTGTACAGTACATGTCTGTTTGGGCAAGGTCGGGAAACAAATGAGGGGAGAGTCGAATGAAGTAGTAAAGTTGCGCAATCCCCAAATCATAAAATGGGCCCTCTACACGATGTGCCATCAGCTAGCCGGTGGGATGGCCTGGCGATGGCTGACGACGTTTGTAACGCCACTAGACGGTGGCGAAGTTCAGGTCCGCCTTCAACATATTTCGGGATGGACGTGCCACTGCGGCCATATATGGTTAAAAACGAGATGATTAGATTTTATTAGTATACTAGCTGATGTGTACCCGGCCTTGATCGGGATTTTTTTTTTAATAAAGTTATGTAGTTGTGAATTCTTGCTTATCATTGGGATCCCATAATTGATTTGACAGCGAAAATAAGTGTCTCCAAATAAAGAAACATTAATTTGAATATTTTATTTCATTCCAAACGCTTATTTTTTAAAAATATATCTAAATCATAAAGTTCTTAAGTAGGTACCTACTCGTGTTTTCCATTTTGAAAATCTTCTACCCAAAAAAAAACCTTCTTCCTTTGAATATGCAATCTGTGGCTAACCAGAGAGTTATATCTATGGGCTAACCTAAATAAAACATGGCGGGTTCAATGTTTTTTATACTAATTTTAAAACGTTATAACAACAGTTTTACATATTGTATTTCATTCAAACTACTTTCTAAACCTTCCCGGCACTAATAAGAACAAACTGTGCTATTTTCAACGAAACCGGTCAAGTGGTTTTCGAGAAAATCGAGGACAAACAAACAAAATTACATTAATTTTTATATATGTAGATTAGGCCAGTGGTCGGCAAACTTTTTCGCCAAAGAGCCAAATATGTACATTACAACGATTAAAAAAAAATTGATAGCCAAATATGTTTATTAATTTAGTAAACATTTATTATAATTTTAGACCTACGGGTACACTGAATAAAACTTGATTTCGTACTAATGATTTTATTTATTGATAAAAAATAGTATAAAAGTAAGGTATTCATAAATTTAAATCAAGACAATGACTGACAAACACTTAATGCGAACAATGTTCTTGCATCTCCTTGGAAAGTTTGAGTATGTCAGGTTTGTGTATTGTTGTTTTTAATTTTAGGCACGATTCCGGGTTCTCATCAATAAGACGACTTCTCAGTTTACTCTTGATAAAATTCAGCTTGAAAAAGATTGTTCGCATGAATATGTAGAACCAAAAAGGAAAAGAAGAACAAACGAGAGTTTTTTTCAGCTGATCATGTATTCCTTCTCCAGGTCTTTCAAAGCAGACCACTTGTGATGTGAAATAAGTTCACATTTGATCCCTCTCCAGTATTTCCAAATCAGCATAAAGGCGTTGAAATTTAGAGCTTTTTTTTTAAATCCAGCAATTGTTACCAATGCCAATGCCAAAAGGAGAAAATTTCAAATCTGTTATCGTAGCATTAAGAGGGTTTTTGACACATGCTAAGGTCGCTCTACTGTTTTTAAATTCCTGAAACCTGCTGAAAAATGCTTCCCTCATATTTAAAATGGTTGTTTTGAAATAGTGTTTGTCAATGGAGGAATTATTTTCTTGGCGATGATTCAGCAGGCACGGAAAGTGAAACAAATTGATGACAAAAATACCTATTGGATGTGCAGCTGAATGGAGAATAAGATAACTTTATTCTTCAGGAAGGTACCTTTGAAAGGCGCCCGCGATTTACAAACACGATAAGCTCCGACCACTGTAGACTGTTCCGCCTGCTCGTGGATTTTTGTGCCAGAGCCGCACTTAAGGGGCCAAAGAGCCGCACTTTGCCGACCACTGGATTAGGCAATGACATTACAAACAAATTATACGAAAATGCAATTTTTAGATTATTTCTGATATTCAGAATAAGGATTTTTTTTTTACAATTTGTTGTTATTGTTTTGTTTTTCTCTATCCCAATAAAAATAGGAAATAAATGCAGATTATATGTTTAAAATGTATTTATCTACTTAATTTAAATACAACATTTCAGGTGCCAAAATTTAGAATCATATCTATTTAGCGTTTATTTTTGGGATTTTATATACATTCATCAAGGAATAATTCGATGAATTTTATAGTTTTATCACATGTCCAAACTACCGTCATTACGTTGGAAAATGTTTCGAAGCTACGTAAATAATACTAATTAGGACATCAGCTCTAGAAAACGTTCAAGCGGACACTGAGCACTACTGATCAGTCGGTGGCTCATAATCCTTTGATGATGCAAAATGATGCAAAGATTTATTTTTGAAAATTAGATTAAAACGGCTGGCTGCCTTGTCAAGTTCATATGAACGTTGACCTCTTTTGATAGCGCTATATTCTTACAATTTTTAGAAAACGATTGTAGACTAGATGATTATGAATAAAACAATATTGAGATTATTATTTTGCGAATTTGTAAAAATGTGTGTCGATGTCTTGTACATGTATTTATTTATTTACGCCCGTAAAGGCTAAACGAAACAAAATACGTACTCACAGATGGCGCTAATAAAAATATTTTAGAAAAAACGTTTTTAGCACGTAATGATTTTAAATATTGAGATGAAATTGACATGAGGGGGTCATTGGGGTTCAGTAGAAAACAGGTAACTTAGTTGAGTGTCGAGTTTTTTTATTAATTCACAATATAAAACACATTCCTAACTAGTTGGTTTTGTGGGTTTCACTTAATTACAAGAAAACTGTTTTTGCTGTTACAGTGGGGAGATTACCAGTCATCTCAATGTTGGTGTTGAAAGCCTCGGAGAGCAAATGGTACTTCCGGTAGGGGGAGGTTTTGGTGCCGGGCGAAAACGCGGCTCGGCTTCCGCATGACGACCGGTTTCAGACGGTTCAAGAGGAGGGTCAGCAGGAGGCCAGAGGCGCTCGACTGCTGTCTGATGGTGATTCCTACGGCAGTGGGTATGCGCCTTGATGGGACCACGGCGTCGGAGGGCAGGAGGCGAAAGGTTTCCATTATGATTTTGCTAGGCATTATTGTTTGCGGTACATTAGCCATTTTCACTTCTACCGAGTGTACTATTTGGTATACCTTGGTAGATCTCACTTCCATAGGCTTTACATCTGCGTACTTGTTTTGAATGACGTCATGGGCCGGCGTCGCTACAGGCATAGTTGATGGAGGCACTATTTGTGCGAATTCACTCGGATGTAACTCCGGTGAAGCGCCAAAATTACGCAATATGGCAGAGTCCTCGTTATTGACTGTCTCCGCCGCCGTTTTTATCTTTAGGGATTAGGGTAGATCGGTGTTTCCCGCACAAATGACTCGTATCAATTTATTTGTTGGCGCTTGTGCACACGGAATACGAAATGGAAAATTTTTGTTACTTAAGTATATTTTGAAACAGTATAAAATACAAGAAAATATGATAGAAATTAAATATGTAAACAAAAAAATCCCACAAAGGCAAAGCCTGTGTCTGGGGATTATTATAGTTTTTTTATCACATTTTTATGGCTTATGTGAAAGTTTTCATTTTAAACAAAAAATAAGTTAATCATTTTAATAAAAGCAATAAGTGCTAGCGAAAATAAGGAAGATAAAATATGACATAAAGTGATAATAAGAAACAAACAAAAAAGCATTTCATTAGTTATGGCAGTAATCAGAATTTAGTGTAATTACCACATATACGTCCATAAGTATAATAAGATTTTAGTGGCCGTTTTAAAATCACACACAAGTACGATACTCATGTTTCGAAAGTAGATTTTATAGAAATGTATACGTATTGTGATAGTGGTGTAATAAGATATAATATTAACATAAAATAAACATTGAATAGTATGATACATAGTTGGTACCAGCAACGGGTGAGAAATTGAGATGAATTTAAAGGTCAAGTTCTCCGAGAAACTTATAAAATCTATTTATATAAATATTTATAAATCAATGTAAGTTTGTTTGTTTCTTTGTCATCGATGTTCTCGAAAATCACCGGACCGGTTTCGCTGAAAATAGTTTGTTCTTATTAGTGCCGGGAAGGTTTAGAAAGTAGTTTGAATGAAATCCAATATGTAAAACTATTGCTATAACGTTTTAAAATTAGTATGATAAACATTGAACCCGCCATGTTTTATTTAGGTTAGCCCATATATATAACACTCTGATTGGCCACAGATTGGATATTCAAAAGAAGAAGGTTTTTTTGGGTAGAATATTTTCAAAATGGAAAACACGAGTAGGTACCTACTTAAGAACTTTATGATTTAGATATATTTTGAAAAAATAAACGTTTGGAATGAAATAAAATATTCAAATGAATATTTCTTTATTTGGAGATAGTTACTTTCGCTGTCAAATCAATTATGGCACCCTAATGACAAGCAAGAATTCACATCATCATAACTTTATTCCAAAAAAACAAAAATCCCGAACAAGGCCGGGTACACATCAGCTGGTAAAATTATAAAATTTTATTGTAAACTAAAATTTCTTGGAGGACTTGTGGGAGGCTTTAAACTTACAGTAACAATTTATTCTATTTCATATCCGTGTGTATACCTGCCAACAAACATTGCATATTAATATTTAAAAGCATGTGTATTTGATTTATCTCCATCTATGAGCGCGTATCACGCTTCATTTAACCTTAACTGCTTTCACATAGACATTTATAAATAATAAAGAATAGGTTTATATAACAAGTAATAAAATAAACCTACAATATATGTAATTTGACACTTTCCTCTAACAAAATAACGTTCATGTATCCATCTGGAGTTAAATGGTTTCATCAAATAAATTAGCACTAATCAGTGCCGGACTTAGAGGGCCCAGGGCCCCTAGGCACTTACAGAGTCTGGCCCTCTTATTGGTAATTTATCAAAAAAACACACTCTGCTTTTTTACTTGACGTATACCTACTTTAAGCTTAGATTAGTGGTACACAACCTTTTTAGCAGGAGCTCCAATTTATACATTTTCAATACCTTCGCGGACTGCAGGGTTAAAGTACCTACAGCTTGACAGGCTTAACTTTGCAGTCGGTGATGTCGCCATTTAAAAATAAAGTGAGTACAGTACAAACTTCCCAACTGTCCGGAGCCAATAGGTAATAATAATAATAATAATCGGATGATTTTTATAGCGCCGCTTTTGTGAGAAATCACCTCAGGGGCGCTGTACAAATATTACTTCCTATTCTTATATTATTCCTATATTACGTCTATTCTACGAATTTATTATTATTTATTTTTTTACATTTATTTTCTCTTTTTGGACAGGCACATTATTACACATTATTTATAGACCATACAAAGAGATGCAGTTAAATTATCAAAACTAAATTTAATGTTAAATTGAAAAAAAAGAAGCTAACTGTATTTATTCCTTACGATATATATTGCAAGACGCTAATACAAATGATAGAGTGACTGTTTCCATTATATTCAAGAATGTATTTAAGCTAAGACAAAGAATTACTATCCATATTTTTAGGATAAATAACACAGAACACTCTTAAAAGGGTGGAGCGGTGGGGGAGGATGGTGGCCGGTGGGATTTATCCAGAGGGCCCTCAAAATCTTCTTTGTCTTGGTTACGCCCCTGGTGGCGTGAGGGGTCGGATTGGTGTTGGTCTGCACGTACGCCAGGAGCTTGTCAGCCGGCTTCAGGATCCGGAGGAGCACTTCATCGTGTAGTCCACTGACATCATTGCTCCTGCATTATCGAATTCCCTGCAGTACCAGTTGCTTCTTGGCAAAGAACTCATTCCCGTCCTCTACCACCTGATGCACCAAATCAGGTCAAAGTCGTGCTTGTTGAGGTACTTGGCCACTATCTCAATGACGTAGGTAAAGGCTCGTTCTCGCCCCAGCTGGTGTTCTTGTTGGGGTTCACTTCCCGGTTGTATACAATACAATATTTTTTTTACAACCACCGCACTTCACTAGTTCACGTGTTCAACCGTCCGCCGCCAGATGTATTATTACTCTAAGGATGTGACCGATGTCTAATGCGTTAATTCGGAAGAACGAAGCAGATTTCAACTCAAAATATTTGGCTTTTTATTATAAACTTGATTTAAGCTCGAAACGACAGCAATAAAATTATGTATTTTATAAATGTAACCCAAAAATTATTGCGGTTTTTTTATGCTATTTTTACACCGGGAAAATTAATAACTTCCCGATCCTTCCAAGGTAAATCGGGAGCGACTACAAAACGCAGCCGGCTGCCACGAGGGCGCCAAGCCAAAGATACATACAAAGGTACATACCTATTATACATATGCACCTACAAAGTAAATAGGTACCAGCGGCGCGCAGTCCATAAATGCTTAAAAGCTGTGCCTACCCTAAGAAAAACGTACTAAAAGAAAATAATAATAATAGGAAAGTTTGACAAATATCTAATATCTAATCCGTTTTTTTTTAAATTTAATGTAAATCAAATTTAATAATGTTATTATTAAGTTCTGCAAGTATTTTTAGTTGTTATTATTGTGACAGCTGTTTCGGCGTTTAAGGCCATTTTCAAACTGTGATTTCCACAAACATCTCCACAGTTTGAAAATGGCCTTAAACGCCGAAACAGCTGTCACAATAATAACAACTAAAAATACTTGCAGAACTTAATAATAACATTATTAAATTTGATTTACATTAAATTAAAAAAAAATTAAATGGAGTTCTACGAATTAAACACAAAAACAATTATTAATTGATAAACTAAAGTTCTTAAAAACTTAAGACAAGATTTTTGTGCATAGCCCAAAGGGTAACAATTATTTTTATAAACAATAATTATTAGCCTGAAACACTCATCCAAATTGAAAAAAACCTTTCCGAGCAAAGATAAATGTCGCCGACAGGACTCGAACCCGCACCCTTCTGATTGCCGGTCAGATGCTCTACCATTGAGCTACGTCGGCTTATCGCAAACCCGCCAAGTTAATCAATATACAAAAACAATTAATATCTAATCCGTTTGTTAAGATAGGCGAACTTATCAAACGCTCGTGACAAATTCTACAGTGGGGCGTACTTGCGATTTGTACAGGGTCAGCAGCTGTGTACTATCTGCACTATCTGCGGGCTCTGTACAGTACGCCCAGCTTCTGAGAGGCTAACTTTACTCTGGCTTGGATGGAGCCCCCATACCTGAGCTGGTCACTTAGGTTTACAAACCTTAGATGAATTAAAAAGTGATGTCATTGTTATATAAACCAGTAAATTCGTATTTTTTAATTTTAGTTCGCTTTCACATTCAATTAACAGTCACGATCCGTCACTGACGTAATATATATGTTGGTTCGGAAGATATTAGGATTAGTGTAAGTCTTGTCAAAAATACACATGAGTAACTTACCTTTCTTCACGTCACCTTCATTTATTCATGATGATTTTTTTCTAACATATTTAACATTTACAATTGTAGTAGCCAAGGTAAATTATTCACCTTTTCATGAAGCTTTCATACACGCTTCATGCAGGGCGACCATTATAAAGGTGAGTAGTTTTTCAAAATGGTCATTTATTGTCTTACTAAAAAGTGTACATTTGTCATATAATTTATCAATGTAGGACGACTGTGACATAAAAAAATATTAACAAATTTGATCAAAATAATTTTTTTTTTTTCACTGGTTCATTTTCTAAGGGTAGGCACAGGTTTAATCCTTCATGGACTGCACTCCACTGGCTTCACGAAAGGCTTGGAATCACACAATGAACAGGTTTTTTTTTCATTAATCCGCACAGGAAAATAATTTCTCTCAGGGCCTATGTCATTTTTGGGGATGCTCTGTGGAGTCGCTTTTTAAGGAAAGGAAGGAGAGGAAGTTCTGGGAAGGAAAAGGTATGAGGAGTAGGTAGGAATCTGGGAGGTGTGTCCTAGTGTGACAGACATATTTTTTTCCCATAATTTTACAAAAAAACAGCATAATTTATAATATATATTTTATATACATTTACGGTTGATTAAAATATTCATTCAAAAGAAATGGGAATACACATGTGGACATACATGCACAATATGAGTAGAATATATTATTATTTAAGGAAGCAGCATTAACTGTCGTTTACTAAAACCGATAGAAATTACAAAGATATTAATCCAACCCTCCCATTGGCAATGGGTCGAGAGAATTCGGCTGGAGAGGTCAAGGTTTCTCCCTCAACCGGACTCCCGCTCTGACCCACCACACACTTTCACAAAGGTTAAAAATATCACCCACTCGCGAAAGTTTTGTCTTTTTGTCCATTCTTTAATACAGTGCACAATACTTACATGTATGGTGCTTGATTACTTACCATACTTCTTACGCACGCTTTGGTTCGGCATGTGCCACGGGAGTAGGACTAGAGTCGGAGATAGATTAGAGTCTACACACGAGTGCCTACGCTTCGTAGTTCAAATGAAGCATTTTTCATAATTATAGTTCATATGAAGCGCTTCACTCACGAGAATCAGAGTGAACTGTGAAGTGTATATTGAGTGAACTGTACAAAGTGCGTCACACGTGAAGGACTCATCGCTAACGTGTAGTGGGAAAACATAACTGTACATAATCAATATTAACTTTATCTTTCGTTATCTAAAAATAATTATTATCTGTTTATTTTTGGGAAAATCACATAACTTTATCTGATTAGAGGAGGGGAATGAACGCTAGAAACAAAAATATGATAATTTTAATTAACTTATCAAGAATTGTGTTATTTTACAAGAGTTTTGAAAACCACATAATTTGGAGTCACAAAATGAGTAACTTTCTCAAAATCGTACATTTTCTCAGTTTCGCAGTTAGTGGCATTGCTAGAATGGATCTTGTTGTTCATTTGGTCGTCTGTAAAGACAACTGTGTCAAATTGTAACTCCACTGCTTCCTTTGTTTGGTTTGGTTGTCGTGATCTCTTTCACACTCATTCCTTGCACGACCGCTACGGTAAGCAACCCACCTACACTCGATTTACAAAACATTTACTATATACACAAATACGTCCTAATTCTTATTTACCATTTTTGCGTATTCACGTATATGAGTATCTACCTCTCTTCTATTACATATTTCAAATCAACAGTGTCATTAGCCGGGCCTGAGATGCACAATTCCAGAATCACGTACATGCTCCACGATATACGAAGAAGTCCTATTATTAAATGTATTTACTTTGTCACGCCACATAACCGCAATATTTGTATTTACTTGTTATGTATAATTTACCGCTTACTCACTAATATTTATTTAATTAGTCTCCCATGTCTTTAGTTATATATTACCAGAATGTTAGAGGCCTTCGTACCAAAACGACGACGTTTCTTCAAAACACCCTCTCAAATGAATTCGACATAATCGCTCTTACAGAATCGTGGTTAACTGAAGGCATTAGAGACTATGAACTATTTGACTCTCGCTACTGTGTATATCGTAGAGATCGCGATTACGCTGCTACAGGTCAGCGTCTTGGCGGTGGTGTACTGTTAGCTATTAAACAGGAACTGACCAGCGTAGCTCGGCCTGAATGGCACTCTTGTGCTGAAGACATTTGGGTTACCATTCGTACCAATGGTACACGTCACCCCTTTGTCCATATATGTTGCGTATACATCCCAGGGGGGACCCAACATCAACACCTAATGGAAAATTTCCTTAATATGTTATCATACGTGGTATCAAATCACCCCGCTGATTCATTTGTTATCGTAGGTGATTTTAATCTTGCTGAAATTTCATGGATACAATCTACATCATCTTCATACTATGTAGCAAGTGATCATTCTACTCATCTCAGTAATCACTTTGTAGACTGTATGCACTTTATGAACCTCTCTCAATTCAACGGAGAACTAAATTCGAGCGGCCACATTCTTGATCTGATCCTGTCTAATTTATTAATCTCCGCCGAACCTAATGACGACCCGCTGGTTCCTGAAGATATACATCATAAAGCTATGTCCATTAATGTGCCATTTCAGGAAACCCTTTCACTGACAAACGTAAAAAGAAAAGTTTTTCTCTATAACCGTGGAGACTATGAATCAATTAATTCCGCTCTAGAACAAGCTGACTGGGCATCCATTTTATCTAACTACCAAATAGAACTAGCTCTTGAACATTTCTATAAATTCTTAAAATTCCTTATAAATCTTCATATTCCTCATAAATTTACGGGGGATTCAAAATATCCTCCATGGTACAATGCCGCTATTATCAAGGTAACCAAGGAAAAATTTAAATATTTTAGTAAATACAAGAGATTTAAAAACCTGGCTGACTACGACACATTTTCTCTCCTTCGTAAACGGCATAAAGACTTATGTCGCGAAAATAAATCTCGTTACTTAAGTAATATTGAAAATAACATTTTCTTAAATCCAAAAAATTTCTGGAGCCACGTCAAATCTTCCAATAAATCCCAAGGTGTTCCAAAATGCATGTATTTAGGAGATCTGAAAGCCAACAACGGAAAAGATATTGCAAATTTATTTTCCGAATATTTCAGTTCGGTTTTCAGTACAACCAAAGATATACCTCCCCCCAATCCTATTGGCAACGGGAACCACATATCTAGTATAAGTAGTATTGAGGTGACACAGGAAATGGTATTAAAGTACCTTAAAGAAATTGACATCCACAAAGGCGCTGGTCCTGATGAAATACCCCCAATTCTCATAAAAAGATGTGCGCACAATTTAGCCTTACCTTTATCTTTAATTTTTAACCGTTCCCTAACCGAATGCACTGTTCCTCTTACTTGGAAATCCGCATATGTATCTCCCATCTTCAAGAATGGTAAAAAAACTGATATTAAAAATTACAGGCCAATCTCAAAACTTTGCGTATTTAACAAAATTTTTGAAAAAATTATTTATGATCAAATGTATGCTGCTCTTAAGCCTAGCTTGAATACGAATCAACATGGTTTCATTAGTGGTAAATCTACAACCTCAAATCTCTTAACCTTCACAGAGTATCTCCAGGATAACCTGGATAACAGAATACAAGTGGATGCTATCTATACCGACTACAGCAAAGCGTTCGACAAGGTTGATCACACCACCTTATTAAACAAACTTTTAAAAATAGGTATTCACGGCGATCTTTATCGTTGGCTCTCTTCTTATATCTCGAACCGTAGTCAAATAGTAGTGGTGGCTGGATATAAATCCGACAGTGTTACTGTTACATCTGGAGTCCCTCAAGGCAGCTTATTGGGTCCCTTATTATTTAATATTTATATCAATGATGTTAGTAATTGTTTTTTAAACTCACAAACCATCCTATATGCAGATGACATGAAAATCTTTTCATCTATAAATTCAATCGAGGATTGTCATAAGCTGCAGGATGACCTGCATCGTTTGAATGTCTATTGTAATGCCCACTTTTTGGAAATTAATATATCTAAATGCTTCGTCGTGCGCTTTACCAGAAATAAAAACGTATTTACTCATGATTATTCAATTAATTGTCAACCGATATCTATCAAATCAGAAAGTAAGGACCTTGGAGTCATACTGGATAATAAATTGACTTTTAATAAACATATCGACCGTATAGTAACTAAAGCATCATCTATGCTTGGTTTCGTCATCCGTGCCTGTAAACAGTTCAACGATATTAGCACTTTCAAAAAACTTTACTTCTCTTATGTTCGCAGTATTTTGGAATATGCATCTCAGGTATGGAACCCAGGCTATGCACTACATAAAAACAGAATTGAAAGCGTCCAAAATAGATTTTTAAGGTACCTAAACTTCCGCTCTTTTAGATCTCATGTTAGCAATGAAGACTCCGCACAGTTCTTTAATTTACAGACATTAACCTGTCGAAGAAATATAGCTGATTCCGTAATGTTATTTAAAATCGCACGCAACCTAGTTGATAGCCCTGATCTTCTCAAACGCCTACTATTTCATATCCCAAATCGCAACAGCAGACAGCCACTTACTTTTTATATCCCTCATTGTAAAACCAATTCCAAACAAAACTCGTTTATCTATAGATCTACACACTCGTTTAACTTAAATTATTACCATATTGACATTTTAACTCAACTACACGTGATATTAAATTAAAATCCATAATGCGACCACTCTCAAACTAGTTAACTTAAACCATCTTTTTACCTTTATCCCACTCCTATGTTCCCATCCACCCTCCCCTCCCTCGACTGACATTGTTTAAGCTAATTGATGAAAAACTGTACATTGTCACACTTTACTCATAGTATTTATCATCAGCAGAGGAAAATTTATAATTGGCATAATTTATTGTTTATATTGTTATATGTATGAAAATTATGGATTTGCTGTTAATTTTCCCAAAAAAAAAGTAAAATAAAAATCATTTCAGTATTGCCAAAATGGAAGATAAATTGTCCAGTACCTGCACAATGCTATATATCCCACGAAGAAAATACTTTTTGACATTATGAATTATATAGTCCCTTCTTCCGGGGAGGTCTTCAAATATTGACATCGGTATAACAATATCAGTTAGAGAGATGCCTCGGTCCACTTGGTCAGCTGATGTTGGCAACATTAGTCTCCGTATTGACGTATTGGCTATCGGCTATTGACACGGTTCACACGCGGTTTGTCCCCCGCGGCTGCCCTCGCCGGAGCGCGGAGGTGCGAACGTAGAAAGTCAACACCGAGCCGAGCCTTCCGTTCAATTTCATTATCTCACTTTACAAAGGCAAAACTGACAGAGGTGGAATGGTTTTTGTTTACAAAGCATCCCCAAAACATTATTAATTTTGCTAATGCATGTGTTTTTCTTCTTACAGGTAAGAATCTTTGACCCTCTGTACCCGTATGAGAAGATATTACCAATTAAGATCAGGTGAGAAACAGAACTTAATTGCCATGGTAATAAAACAGAATTTTTTTATTAACTTAAAGCACCGAAAATACTTAAATAGTGAGTTTTTGTACCATGAAACAGCATTTCCTGTGTGGCGGCTTTATTAGGTCAATGGAACTGTCTAACTTAACATTGCTGCTAACAACTGTAAAAAGTCAATGTTGGAAGATTGAGGTAAGCCCCTAAATGAGTTTCTGAGAGTGTGTATTTAATTTGGTGTATATCGTTAACACCTCACTGGGAAATTTTGAACTAACCGAGGTTCATTAATTTGAACTCTTCCAGAAATCATCACGTGAACTTACTGTATTAAATTCATTTAAGTATTTCTGAACATCTAATGGTTTTCTTGTCCGGTCCTGCCTTCCCTGACCACGTGCATCTAATTAAATCGACGTGCTGTATAGTCAGGTTTCCCACCGTGACTCTAGGAGGAGCATTAAGGTTAAACGGCAGACCACACCAAGAGCGCAGAAAACCGAGGAGATGACTATCAGCAACTTCGCAGAAACTGTCGGCAAATCGCCCGGCGCAATAACGGCACAAAGAGTGCTCGATAATGCCCGCTGATCTCCTGATAGTTTTATTTTGAATTGAAAGAGTTTAAGTCTGTTTCAATTCAATTTTTGGTATCTCTAATCTATGGAGCATGTTAATAGCAAGTCCGTATGGGTAGCCAGAGTAATCGGCGAGGCGTTCCACCACTTTCATGTTTCAGCAAACAATTTATCTATTGTTTACGTATCTACTTAGAAGGTTTTTTTAACGAAAGTGTGGCAGCGCGAATTCACGTTGGTAATAAAAAAAGCTAAACACCCAAAGCAGCAAATTTAAGTGATCGATTTATCCCTTGTATTTTAGGCACATAAAACGCTGCAGTGTTAGATTTCAGTTTTGTTTTATTCTTCTTGTCTTTATAATTTTGTATGAATTTTTGCACTGCCTGTTTTATAATCATATTAATATGTTTTTTTTATTTTTATTTATTTATTTAGAAAACCATATATATTTTATTATGTATGCTAAATATATTTAAAAAAAATCAACTAGTAATACGTTTACGCTTAAGAATTTAAATTATTCAATTAAGAAAGAAAAGTTACAGGGTTAGCCTATGAGGTTAGGATGATGAGAGGGAGGGGATGGGAAAGTATCTAGTCTGTGTAGAGTAATATGTATTGTGTGAATGTTATTCATTGATTTAAGGTTTAAAATTATGATGGGCTCGAGTTGAATAAGTCGTACTCGCTTTATGAAGTGTTAAAAATGTGTGAAGAGCGGCGAATAAATTTGTTTTGTTTTGAGTTAATGTTGCATTGAGGTAGGTTGGTATGTGGTTTTGTCTGGTTTGTCTGTTGGGCACTCTCAATTGAATTCGTTCACGTAATTCAGGATGATCTATCACAGAGATGGCTATTTTTTGTAAAAATTGTACGTCTACGGAATTTCTACGGCTTTCTAGTGACGAAATCCCGAAAAACGCAGCTGACTCCTCATGACTCAAGTGGGGACGATAGCCCCGAAAATCAAGGTATCGTAGAAAATAGTTTTGTAATTTCTCAATCCCTTCTGTATGTGTACCTGGGATTCTAGACTTCAGAGGCATACTCCAGAAAACTGCCGCGAAGTTCAGAATTTTCATTGTGTTTACATTTTTTAAATCTTTGCAGGTTCTGAGTATAAAGCCAAGTATCTTGGAAGCTTTTGCAACCGTGAATTCGATATGGCGGTCGAAAAGTAACTTCTTGTTGGTATTAGATTTACATTATCATCACGTGCCATCTTCATTCTGAGGTTGGGTGACCAGAAATCTGAATATCGTCATATCATCTATGGCACGTTTCAGTCCTTGCATAGGCATGCTGATGCACTGATTGATGTCAACGTGCATTTTTTGTATTGTATGTTATTAAAGAGGGTATTTTGCAAGTTGAACATAGCTGCCTGAGCTTGACAAAATCTTTTTTAAGTCTTCATTTTGGTCAAAAACTTACCCAAAAACAATTTCAGTGAAATTTCTTGCACTTTCACATTGGCACTCAATATATATTTTTTAAAGTTATGGATTTCTTTGTGCTTAAACTCAGGTCCATTTTTTGCTTCCTTTGGCTCATTATTTGTTTTCTGTTATTAGTACTCTGTTTTATGTGTTTCTGATATTCTGATTCTCACAAAAACTCCTTCAAATGACAGTTATATTGAGAAAGGTTTGATCAATTTCCGAACGCAAGTATTGAGCAAAAAAAAAAAATTACAAAGAGAAAGTTTTTTTGCAGCGTGTATCACAAATAGTGCACGGTTCTGTTGCAAATCCTTACCAAGCATCCATGTTCTTTATCCAAATTCGCCTTTGAGTGATCAGGCGTGATGGATCAAATTTTACCATTCAAAGGGATCGGGGCTATTCCTTAACGGGTCCAAAGTAGGGTTTAAACTACTATACCCTGGTTAAAAGTAGGTTTGTACCTATCATGCTGGAGCTAAAAGTTAACCGCTCTCGGCGTTCCCATGACTCGGTGCAGTTACTATTTGCGGTAAACGAAAGTGATTTTCGTCGTTCCGAATTCGGTTAATTTCGACTGACCGCAAGGTACTCTGAATCTGTGATTTCACTTTTGCGTCGATCGTTTGCCTGATTAGAATAACCTTTATGTTATTTCGCATTTTGTGGTTTATTTTACAATCGGCCAATATCGATAATCTTAACTAGGATAGTAGGTGGGTTCATTTTGATATTGGTTTCTTGTCAATTACAAGTTTAACACCATTCGTTTGACATTTAACGAGGCCTCTTGTGTTATTGCCGTGAAAGGCATGAATATTATTATAAATACAAACGGCGCGGTTGTTTAAAAGGTTGCTAAAGATATTTAATTTTGCATGTTCATATTAAAGTTTTCAATTTAATGTTTTCCTTTCGGATCCAAACGGCCGGTAAAGAGCGGAACTTAGCATTAGCCAATTTTTTTGTTTTTGGTCAAAATACAACTTTCAATTTATTTGAGAACATAATTATTAATTATGTTATGTGTTTATGTAATTTAGTTTTAAAAATATCATTATTTAAACAACACAATACAAAGCGTAAAAAATATTTACTGTACTCTGAAAAATTCCACGAAAATAATATAACATTGTGGGTACTTTGACAGGAATTTAATTTGCAACTTATCTAACTGGCTAACCGCTAAACCGCTCCCTGCTTAAACGACATTCATACACCTTTGTCAAACGTACCTCCTCTTGTGTTTGATTTCATTAATCTCTCTATTTATTCCTGGAACATTCCGGATTACTTCATCTATCCTCTTGTTCATACTTAAGCTGTAACTCATTTACATATCCCTTCGCTGTAAATGAAATTATTAATTATTATTTTTTCCCGTAGGGCCTCGGGAACTAATAAACTTGTAATTATTAGTGCAACAATATTCTGTAAATTCAAGATGGTTTTTATGTTTGCTTTCTCTCTTAACAACTCACGTTAAATTAACAGCCTGCGATCACTCAACGTAATTTATGAGAAAGGTTACCGTAGAGTTTCATGTCAGACATACGTGCAAACACAGTTTTATTTTAATAAATAACTTATCATTGTCATTGTAAATCATCACAAGATCCGAATGTGAATGGCATGTCCAATGACACAAGTTAGCAGAATTATCCGAAATACGAAATACAAGTAAAGTAAGAGAAAAGGGCGAAATGTTCTCTTGTAACATAATTTGACTAGTAATACTAAACTTCTAGGATAAAACAAGGGAGATTGGCCATGAACCATTAATAATATGAAACTGAACGTACAACGCGTGTTGCAAACATCTTTCACTGAATAGATAATATAAAATAGAAGTGCCTTCCGTGTCGTTTGGAAAGAAATCCACTGTAACCACTGACTTAGTACCGTTTGGATTTAGCCCCGAGAGAGCCAATTTAAATACACTATTTATGTACGTTCTGTCTCTCTTACACTGCCTGCATCGTATATCGCCATTCCATTTTATAGTAATGAAATGACGATGAAATAAATTCTGTATAATTTTTTTTTGATTTTCTATAAAAAGAACCTTGTAAAACTCTTAGTATAATTAAATTCGATTAACGTATACAGCGCTAAAAATAATGAGAAGGCAAAACATGTCAAAAAGCTGTTTCTCAGTGACGCTTCGTAAGGACATCACTGCCAGAAGTATTTATATGTTACCATCTCTAATACACTGACTCAATGTAAGTATACTTGAGTTTATTCTACAGGTATTTCAATGGAGCCTGCTCGAAGGAACTAGCAGGATTGATCCCCACGAAACACGCCCACACTGCATTTCTTGTATTCTTCTTTAATTTATGTTTCACCCATACTATTGCAGATCGTAACTACGCCCCTTCTTTCTATCAACACACCAAGTGAAAAACTTTCATTGGTTTCGCAGCTTTAATAGACCATTCAATTTGGTCGCAGTTCGGCGACAGTCAGCGGGCTTCCATTCCACATTTCCTTTGTTTATATTTCCAATGAATAGAATACAAAAATTACATCTCATGTCGTAAAATATTTCCTGTTCCTTGAAGCCAAAATAACGCTGACTATCGCTAATAAAAATAATTTGTGGGGTCCAATTATCCAATTAGACCCTACAACTTGTGCCGTGTGAAATTTCGAAGGATTCTATTAATTATATTTAGTCTCTGGTTTTAACAAAATTTTCCTATGTTCCGATCATTAATCACCATCGTTACGCTAGATCCCAGGGTAAGATTTTGTCCCCTCCACAAATGTTCTCTATCGACTCCGGTCCCCAACAACTTGCCTCCAGTCCCCATTTCTTCCTATCCTTATCCAATCTTCTTCCACGTAGTTAGTCCACCTCTTCCCCGATCTGCCTCTTGGTTGCTTCCACTGGAGGACCCACTTGGCTACAATTTTGGGTGTTCTATCATATGGGAATATTTCCACTTGTTCATTTCATCACAGTCTTTGAGACTCGCAGAACTTTATTATGGTTTCATCCTCATTTAGATTCTCGAGTTATTTTAACAAAACCAATCAGCAATAAATTTATTAAATTTGTGTCAATCTTGTTTATCGTACATTTAGTTTACGAGTACGTTACTCAGAGGAAAAAAATCAAAAGGGTTTTTTTTATTAGACTTTCTTTTTTCCCCGACGACTTTCCCGCTGCTCCTCGGGTGTTCGGCTGTGATATGCAGATTTTTTGCAACAATACTAATAAGACAGCTCGATTGACAGTCTTAATTAGAATTTAGATTATCACTGTGTACAGAGTAACCGGGATTTGATGCGAAATATTTACGATGGTGATAGGGACGTTTTCTTACAAAAAAAAGTAAATATCTTGTCAATTTTATAATATTACAGGATGGTAAAGCATCTACCATACATCGACTAGATAACAGGATAATTCAAACGTATCGCTGCGGAAGAGCGATATCGGGGGAGGGGTCTTCATTGGCTACTAGTTTGACGAGCAAGTTGGGAGTGTTTTCATTTTTATTTATTTAATATTAACGGTATAAATATACCAAAAACAATAATTGCATGTCACAGTTAACTACAAGCATAAGAATATATCATAAATAATTTTAAAAAGTAACTATTAACTGTGGCATTCGGTCGTACAATGACATCGAAGGGTATAAAAATAATAAAAGTTCACGAAGAATATAAAAGTAAAAGATATGTGTACATATAAAACATATAGTAAACTTAGGTTAAATTAATATTTATTATACAATTGAAAATACACTTTGTATATACCACTTTACTTAAAATATATAAATATTTCTTATTAATAAGAAATATTTATATATTTTAAGTAATGTGGTATATACAAAGTGTATTTTCAATTATATAATTAATAATGATGCCACAAAGTTATCAATCATTTGAAGAAATTATAAATTAATATTGATCGAAATGTTATGATTGTATAACCTTCCTGTACTTACCTTCCATGCAGTTAAATAGATCCGCTACATCTACATATCTATTACTAACTTCATGTAATCTAGGTACAAGCGAGTGTTGGCAATGCTCAGTCCTGGTGTTGTTACATTTAAACAGAATTTTGGAACGAGTAGTACTTGTAGGTATATGAAATTGAATGAGGTTAGTTAAATTCCCGATTAAACTTATTGTAGGTCATGTGGAAAATATCCACATATCCTGCGAGGCAGTTAATTAGATCAGTAAGTATTCCCAGAGGGATCACCATTAGTAAGTTAGTTCGGCACCTGGGAAGAAACAAAAGCCCGCGTTAGCGGCCTCGCGTGAAATTATCGGGGGCATTTTTTATTAACGAGGAAATAAATAAACACGTGAATTACAAAATAAGATGTAAGCATAAATATGTTTAAGTTAAAAAATTGTACATATATTAGTAATGACATTTTGTAAACTATTTGATTTTTTTGTGTTTTTCTTAATCCTCCTCAATAGGGGGTTTTGTGCTGAAGCGGACTAGAGTTATTTACCTTGATGTTATATAATTAGGTGCGTCTTCTATGTCGTTTTTACTGTTACTTTTGAGGTTGTTTCATTGACCCCTTTCAACCAAACTTTTATTTTGACTTGAACTCATTAAACTTTTCTATTTGTTTTATATCTGGGGAAGGATGTTGTGCAGTGTTGTCTCAAAATATCTGCAGTTTCTTCGTCCGAAAGTGGTTTTATAAAAACGAATGTTTTTTTATGTCATTTTGATTAATACTATTTTCAATAATACGTGCTTTAGTGGGGGATATCGTATTTTTGAAAAAATGTAAAAGTACATAAAATCCAATTTCATCCTATGTTGCATCAAATACCAGTCCCCCTGTTTATACTTAACCGTTAATTATAAATCCAGAGGTAAAAAACCGAATGTTCTAAGTACCAAAACATGACATGATTATTTTTTCTTTTATTCAACAGTCTAATATCATAATGTTCTATGTGCCAAATCAAGGCTGATTATTTTTTTTCATTAATTAATTAATTATTTAGCTCTCTGATTCATCGCTAGTGACTCTTTAGACCCGGTTTGACTCCCATTGTTAGGTTTTTTAATGAGTTGTAACATAACTTGATGGCATTCGTTTCACGTCAACTTTTTTCTAAATGTCTGTAGGAACATTTGTGTCGAGTGCCAATGAACCTACATTAATTAAAATGACGTTTCAAAAATTTTACATTGACATGTTTATATGTTACATGCACCAAAAAAATTACTGAAGATCTAAATTAACTCTGTGAAAATGAAACATTAAAAAAATATGCGCAATATGATTTCACTTGTCTTATTAAAAAAATATATATGTATGTGGGCACATGGAACAGATAATATCATATGTTGCCTTGATATTTAAGTTAAATCAATAATTTAAAGCTCTATATCTCATGATGGAAATGACATTCCAACCAAAAATTGTTTCGTTGACCTAATAATACTACTCGGAAAAAAGCTATTTAAATTTAAGAACAGTGAAGATAATTTTTAATCTGTAGAATTTGGCAGCCTAGAGGTGGCCCCAAATTACCCGAAAAAACCCTTGATTCTGTGCAGAAACGGGCGGTCCATTTGATAGATTCCCCAATCTTAACAAACGAATTGCAATCTTTAGAGTAAAGGCGTCAAGTGGGAATGCTGTCCTTGTTCTACTGGAATTTTAATGGAAGATGCTCTGACGAACCAGCGTCATTGATCCCTTCAGCATCGGTGCACAGTGGAGAAATACGCCAAACATGCGCCCAACATGTGTACAGAGTTAATATTTGTCAAATGAGAACAGTTTGCTTCTACGACTCATTCTTATGTTCAACTGCTCGGCTGTGTAATGATTTGCCGGCCTCTGTATTTCCTTCCTCCTACAACATGGGTCACTTCAAGACTCAGCTTCAATTCTTCCTGTCCACCAAAAGACCGGTGTTTCAACACTTTATATGTATGTTTCCTATATACTTATCGAATACGGTAAGGAAAGCAATATGTCGTCGTGTCTTGCAGTTAAATGAACAGTTGAAAGCTCCATAGCTCACAAGACGACATGACTATTCGGTAAACGTTATGAAGCTACCACAATAGAATCTTTTACGTGGTTTAATGGTAAACGAAACATAATACTTGCTCATAGATGGCTCTAATTTAAATATTAAATTGTTTGTTAGCGGGTGGACACACTGAATATGAAATGGAATAAATTGATATCGTAGGTTTAAAGGTTTAGTAATTTAAGTAACATGTTAAAGTATAATATATTATTGTAACACTCACATATACAATATTTATATAATTTTCTTGAACATTTATTTTACTACGTCTTCTGTATGTACGCTCACCAACAAACAATTTATCTCAATATTTAAAAGCATTACGTGCTAAAAGTGTTTCTTTCTAAAAAAATTCAATTAGCGCCACCTGTGAGCGTGTATCGCGTTATATTTACCCTTAACCTTTAACCCGGTATAAGGGATGATGTTTGATAATAATAATAATATCTTTATTGTAATTAAATTTAACTACAAATAAAAATGTATAATATAATAATGTAAGTGTACAGTGAGTATTATCTTGAGTCGGGCCATGTCAGAAGTCGGAATAATAGAAGAGAATGTATGAGACGATGTATGAATGTGAATGAAGCAAGAAGTGTATGCCAAGATCGAGTTGTTTGGCGGTCCGTCCTCTCTGCCTACCCCTGCGGGGAAACGGCGTGATGGTTAGTTAGTTAGTTAGTTAGTTAAGTGTACAGTGGTTTATAAAGTAAAATAGAAAATAATATAATAACAGTTATAGTTGAAGTTTCACATAACCCGCCTCACTAGGTAGCCTGTGTTGAGGGAGTATTTTTGAAAATTATTTTATAATTTTAAAATGCCTATGAATATACACTTATATTAAGATATGCTTCGTAAATCGTTGAATCAATAATTTCGAATTAGTGTGAGTGCACCGGTAAATACCCTATCATTACTTTTAATCCAATTTTTTTACATTGTGTTTGAATATTTTTTTTTAATCAGATTTTTTTTATGCTAACCGGAAGAATGTTGTAAATTCTTATCGAGAAGTATCTAAAATTCCGTTGCCCAAAAGTAGTATGAATTACAGGAATTTGGTGTAAATATTTGTTGTCATTTCTAGTAATACGAGTATTTAGTCTTTTTTCACAGTATTTACTTTTGTTTGAATAAAGATGAGGTAGCATTTAATAAATGTTGTTTAATTGAAATCCTACTCCATCCTTTTATTATTTATCTCAGAAAACATGACTTATCGAAAACACCGTGGAATGAAATTACCCGCTGTAAACAGAGAGGTGATTTAATTAACTTTATTTATAGCTTTATTATCCCGCTTTTCTGTTAGGTTGTGAGGTCGTCATAATGGGTGACCTCTGCTCCTTACCAGATCATGACTACTGCCGCCCATATTGTGGGAATAATTGCCTTGTGGCGTTAAATAATGCCTAGGTATTACAATGCATAATTATTTGTTCTGCCTCTTTAAGATGGTTCAAATATTGCAGAGTTTGTTATTTATATTATTTATTTACGAATTTCAAAAGCGAAATTCAAAACCGAAAAACGTGAAAAAAACCGATTCGTAGGTGCGTTGAATTTTGCGGTCACCACCCATTTGGATATACTATAGTTCCATTGACTTTGCGTCGTTGGGACTCATTTCGGGTGTCAAACAGACCACCTTTGAATTCAACAAGGAGCTTGGTTTAGCACTAAAAAATGGCCAAACGATTAATCTGTAAATTCTATTCGCGTAGTTAGGAAAGTGTTAAAGGTTCTCAGTAAGAACAATCTTCAAACCGTAATCTTTTAAATTCTATGAAATACATACCAACATTTCTGTGATCGGTTGAAAATTTTCGAACGTTTTATCTAAAATTCCGGTACGTATTTCATACAGAACTTAAATGCTTGCAGTCTAAGAACTTTTTTCACTGGAAGCTGACGATATTTTACTAACTACCCTTGTCCAATTAACAGATAAGACATGCGCAGTATTTCTTGGGTCAGCAGGCTACAGAGTATGCATTTTTTTATACTGACCTGCATAAAAAATCATATTAAAATTTTAAAAGCACCACATCAGTCCCAAACGGATAACTCTGCAATAAAAATAAAAATATAAAAATAATACACCGTTCCGCTTCTTCAAACTATTTTGTACTAAATTTCTGCAATAAATCGTAAAAAAACGTTCAAAACCCCATTCCTAGATTTTACTCCATGTCTATAGCGAGCAAATAGCTTGGTTTTATTTATTTATGACTCTATTACCTGCCCTGTGGGGTCGACATAATGGTTGACCCCTGCTTACTGCTATGTGATTATTTCCGTCCATAGTTCTCGGCAGTGTGCTCAAGTAATGATGGTTAGACCATCTATATATGATGTATAAAATCAATATAAGTTTGTTTGTTTGTTTGTCCTCGATTTTATCGAAAATCACTGGACCGGTTTCGCTGAAAATATCCCAGTTTGTTCCTATTAGTGCCGGAAAGGTTTAGAAAGTTTGAATGAAATACAATATGTAAAACTATTGCTATAACGTTTTAAAATTAGTATGAAAAACATCGAACCCGTCATGTTTTATTTCGGTTAGGCCATAGATATAACTCTCTGGTTAGCCACAGATTGCATATTCAAAAGAAGAAGGTTTTTTGGGTAGAATATTTTCAAAACAGAAAACACAAGTAGGTACCTACTTAAGAACTTTATGATTTAGATATATTTTGAAAAAAAATAAACGTTTGGAATGAAATAAAATATTGAAATGAATGTTTCTTTCGCTGTCAAATCAATTATTTTATTATTTAAACAAGGACTTTTGAAACTACTTTATATGAAGTGTCCACCAAATAATAAAAAAATTACAGATTTTGGATTTTCGGTATGTTGTATGGCTTTTTTTACATTGTTAAGGGGCTGTGAGGAATATAATTTCTCTCAGGGCCTATGTCACCTTTGGGGATGCTGTGTGGAAGGTCTTTTTAAGGAAATTAAGGAGAGGAAGTTCTGGAAAGGAATTAGTATGAGGAGTGGGTAGGAATTTGGGGGTCAGTGTGTCCAGGTGTGACGGACGTATGAATCCATCCCTCCTACTGCTGTGTAAGGCGATGGATCGAGAGAGTCCGGCTGGAGAGGTCAAATGGCAACCGGCCCGTCACGCAGTTGGTGGGCTGATGCATCCAGCGCCAGGACCTGGACAAACCTCACTCCATGAACCCGGGTTCCCCCATAGCAGAGGTGTTGGTTATCTAATGAATGGTTCCCGGTACATCGATACCATACCCGCCTCCCGAATGTGGCGGGAGGGGGAAGGATAATGTTGGGAAATTGATAACTTATATATAACCTGACGAAAGTAGGGTTCTTTCGAAACCGGTCGATCTTTTTAATAAATATCGCCACCTTAATTAGTAAATTACCTATCTTTATTTTGGAAATTTTACAGGAAAAACCAAAAACCTTTTTTTAAACTGGTTAGGAATTTAAACTCTTGCAATTCTTTTGGAACTACTTGAATGAATAATTCTGATTCAATCGAAGATCAAGTGAATGCATAGTAAATAAATCTAAAGCGAAGCTATGCTGCACTAACGATAATTTAGTTTTTCAAAATATTAACATTTAAAAATGCCTAAATTGTGAATTTGTTTTCCCATTTTCATTTTAATTATTTTCATTTCTATTGTTTTATTTTACTTGATACATTTTATTGTTAACTTATAATTATTTTACAGATAAGAGTTGTAATATACGTGTGCCAAATAATTCAAAAAAGCATTCAAATTTCAATTGGTTATAAAATGTACTTACGTAAATTATTAATTACTGTATGGTAGCTTAAGTACGTAACATTTACGTGATGTTTCTATATACACATTGCTTAATATTCGATTGGTTGACAAGTGTAATTACAAAAGCACTTTGCCCGTTTCAGTGGCACTATGGCATCCCTAATCAGGGTATGTTGTGAAATTGAATGTAGTGGGGAAAGGGAGGAGATGGATGGATGCAAAGGTTTGAAAGTACCTGTCTATTCAGATCTTATCACCAAGCATGACTAAAGATATTTCAAGCAACGCAAAATTATCAATCTGAATGGGGTTTTTCACCAGGATGATATTGAGAGCATTGCTTAACACTAGTGATTGGTTGATACGTGTTGTTGCAAGGGCACTTTGCCTGTCGAGTGTGCAGTATTATGGTGAACTTGAAACTATAGCACCTACGGATTTGCATATATTCGACATTAAAATTCTAAACAATGGATCCGTCATTATATAACCGGAGGCTGAGGGGTCAAGGTCGGAAGTTTAATGGGATTCTATGGGAGGAACAATGTGTTGTGTTCAGTAATCGACAGGTGACTCATTCCGTAATGCAATGTTTTGTTATTTATCACGAATTTACAGCAAAACATCCGCAAAATAATGATACTTACGATGGTTTACTCAAAATATCTGATATTTATCTCAAAACACTAGCAAAATAGCGATACTTCCGGGGAAATACCAGCAAAATAGCGATACTTATGGAGAAATACCAGCAAAATACTGATACTTAGTTCAAAAACTCTAGGATAATAACGATACATCTATTAATAAAAGCCTACAACAATGGGATATCAAAACACCAGCAAAATAATTATTTTTACGTCAAAACTCCAGCAAAATAATTAATTTGACGTCGAAACTCCAGCAAAATAATAAAACTTAAATCAATAAACCAGGAAAATAATGATACATCTGTCAATACAACAGCGAAACAATCATAGAATAATTCGAAGTTCGCCATTTTAGTGAGGCTCTGACTGCGAAGTTATGATACTTGTATCAATACACCATTAAAATAACGATTCTTAAAAATAGTAATGCTCCACTGCCTGAGGAAGAGAGACACGATTGCGTCTGAAACTCTTGAATTGTTTGTGTATTTATAATTTTAATGTTTGATACCTAATACTCTTTGGTGACAATAAGTTTCATTGGAGATATTTGGATAATTTTCTTGAGATCTTTTTGTTTTGTTAGAGGGAAAGCTGGTTTTATTGAATAATGACAATATAAGTGCCTTCAACAAACCCTCGCCTCGAGCTATTGACTAATTGAACGTCATCCAATTTGACTTAAATTGTTTCATGGTTGCTGCACTCAACGGATAAGAGCCGGATTGAGAATAAAAAAAAATTGTCTCACTATTTTGAATCCATTAATATATTAATAGATTCCAATCTAAGGAATCAGCAACATATAACTTGTAGCAAGGATGGGAAATAGCCGACCACCTAAGGGGGTTTTCTAAAGTAAGTCTGCAGGGCGAAGGAGTGTTGCGAAGGCTAGCCTTAGGTTTCTTGATGGTGTGGAGGTGGATACTGCATCTTTAGGCATTTTGAACTGGAGGAAGACATCGGATTCACTTCCTCCTTCTTCAGTCAACGATTCAGATAGTCTTGCAATGTCCTTCATCATCATCCATCTAGCCACCTGTCTATTCAACCGAAAAGCTGTCTAAATCGTTTACTCAAGAAGGTGGAAGATCCGTTAAAACCTATTTACTTGAAAATAATTATGATAATTAAAGAAGAGAAATTTTTTAATCGTCACAATTATTTTCAAAAAATCGATTTTACCGGTAATTAATCATTTTAAACACCGTACAAATTAACTTGGGTGGGAGTAAATAAAATCTCTTCAATAGATGTTTAATTAATTTATGGCGTCATTATTAATAAAATTAATAAGAAGTACTTTGTTTACACCACTGCACTGTTAAATATATATAAATAACAACATGTCTCGGAAGCGAAGCTTCCCTAATCAGGATACATCATCAGGATCATGTTGATATTTATATATTTAACAGCGCAGTAGTGTAAACAAAGTACTTCTTATTTTTATTGTAAATAAAATCATATAAGTAAGTCGTCGCAATGTGGCCTAACCGCAGTTTGATAATGGACTTGAACGCCCGCTGAAACAGTTGTAACAATAATTAAAACCTAAAATACGTAGAAATTAATAACAACATTATTTTATAATATATTAATATAAATATATTATTGTCTAAGCTTTCTTAAATTGTGTAACATAAGCCAATTTTTTGTTTCTTTTACAAACATAGTACGTCCCTGTTCACACATCACCAATCACCATAACGTCCAGGGGTCAGTCTCCCATTTCATTCCGTCGCACCAATCGAACTCAATTGCATGGTGATTTAATATCGCTGCACTCCATTGCCTCGCCTATTATACTAGTGCATTTACTCCATGGTCCTACGAGTATATACCCACTATTGCAGTGGTACGCCCCTCCGTGCAGCCGACATAATAATGATGCGACTTCTCTCCATTGTCGATCAGAATGCTCAGAAGGAAGCACTCAATCATTTGACTCATTGTGCTCGAGATTGATATTCTTTTAATTTTATGATTGTTTCTTGCATAACTGTGCATTGGAGATTATGGGATGTTTGTTCAGTGGCGCGGCGACAGAATGGGCGACTGCTTATCGAAGGGACCTGAGACATTCATAACATGATGAACGACAAACTGTCATATATATACATATTTAATGTACTTTTGTTTTATATGTATTAGTGCATCAAGTTATTGTACAATTGGTGTTCTGGATGAATTTCCATTCAATGAGCGTGATCAATTTATATTAGAGTGTTCAAATATACGATTAATTAATTATTTATGCCGCGACCTTTGAATGTGCTTTCGAAGGGCCAGGAAGTTTAATAATTATCAGACTGTGAGTCTATTATAGACTTACCAGTTCACAATTTACATAGAAAATCTCAAGTAGGGAGCACTCAAAGCGCCCCTGAGGTGATTTTCTCACGAAAACGGCGCTATTGAGTAATCCAATTATTATTATTAGGGAAAAAATTATTATTCGAGTACTATTATAGTATTCTATTTATTCCTGATGAAGAAAGTATCGCTTTCGAAAGATGTTGATATGTGTACATTAATAAAGTGGTGAATACAAAGTTATTTTTAATTCATTTATTAATAATAATACATATTGAATTAAAAACAATTACTTTGTTTAAAACCACTGTATAAATATTTCACTGTATAATATAATTTATACGGTGGTTTTAAACAAAGCAATTGTTATTAATTTAATAAATATACAAAGTAATTTTACATCATTTTAAGAAATAAAAAAAAATATTAAAATTTAATTATGTCTAACCACAAAGTGATTGCTTCATGCCAAAGTTTTTTTTCTTATAGTCGCAGCATTTTTTATTACAATTCTTTATTTATAGATTTAAATAATTTTTAATACATATTATTATTTTAAATAGTTTTCAAACGCATCTGTTTCAGTTTCTACCATGTAAATTGTATTTTTCTGTTTTATGTTTTTATTGTCCTTTTATGTAATCGTACGCATTTAACACCTTTTTACCCGTTTCATCGTCATTACAAAATTGCCGCACCTTGTATCTGAAATGTAACATAACGTACTTCATTATTTGTACACACAGTCTTGTAACGGGTGTCCCAATTGATGTATCCTGTGCGTTATGGGTGCATAATATTATTTTATTATCAGCCAACGTCATATTATCTCCCCTCTTATTCTGATTATATTATAATGACGGTGCTAGTACTTACTGCCTACCACATCCGCTGTACGTTCCCTTTCTTCACACTTGTTCCCATTGATAACAGATGTGAGGAAATGTGGTATTTAATGTCAACATAAACGTTTAGCGGTTTAAGAACGATACCGTTTATGCTTCTGTTATCGTTTTGTTCAAAAGTTATTTTGTATAAAATTTTAGTTTCGTTTTTCCGGAGATGAACAAAATTGTTCGTCCTTACAAAATTTATCTATATATTTAAAAATCAATGTAAGTTTGTTTGTTTGTCCTCGATTTTCTCGAAAATTACTTAACCGGTTTCGCTGAAAAGAGCACAGTTTGTTTTTATTAGTGCCGGGAAGATTTAGAAAGTAGTTTGAATGAAATCAAATATGTAAAACTGTTGCTATAACGTTTTAAAATTAGTGTGAAAAATATTGTACCCGCAATGTTTTATTTAGGTTAGCCCATAGATATAACACTCTGGTTAGCCACAGATTGCATATTCAAAGAAGAAGGTTTTTTTGGGTAGAATATTTAAAAAAATGGTAAACACGAGTAGGTACCTACTTAAGAACTTTATATATTGAAAAAAATAAACGTTTGGAATGAAATAAAATATTCAATTTAATGTTTCTTTATTTTTAGATAGTTACTTTCGCTGTCAAATCAATTATGGCACCCTAATGTCAAGCAAGAATTTACAACTTCATAACATGCATAAACATAATCCCGAGCAAGGCCGGGAACACATCAGCTAGTATTATATAATTTTGTTTAAATTTAATGTAAATCAAATATAATTATGTTATTATTAAGTTCTGCTAATATTTTTACTTTTTTTTAATTATTGTGACAGCTGTTTCGGCGTTCAAGGCCACTTTCAAACTGCCTCGTCTTGAACGGCCTTGAATGCCGAAACAGCTCTCACAATAATAAAAAAAACTAAAAGTGCTTGCAGAACTTAATGATAAAATTATTAAATTTGATTTACATTCAATTTAAAACAGTTACAAAAAACAGAAAAAAATTAAAGTCTTATCGGAAAATTTTTCGTTTGCGATAATTTCGCGTAAAAAGTCACGCGAAATTCGTCATTTTCACTCGAAGAACGTAAAGATTTCCATTTTCACGAGATTAACACGATTTTCGTACTTTTCACTCGATTTTATCGTTTTTTTAAATAGAAAGTAATGTCATACGGTCCAAATATTTATTCGTCCATGGTTTTGACAAGCTTTAAAAGCCATTAATTGGAATTTAAAAAATTGGAACGCAGCTAACTTCACGCCGAAAACGCTCTGTACTTTTATAATTGTTTCCAATTTGTATTTATTAAAATACGAATACCACCGCTTTTCCGAAAAATTGTACAAAAACTAACGTGAATTTCACAAAAAATAACGCGAAACTTTCAGGTTTCAGAATTAAAATCTCAATTCTCGATTAACTGGAATATTTGTATTGTAGCATTGTAGAGATTTGCATGGAAAGAAAGGGACGAGAAATTTAACACCCGGTGATTATTGGTGGAATATTTAAGAAGCAAAATAATGTTTCGAAGGAAAGCGAATTTCAACTGAAAATCAGAAAAATATAGTTTCAATTTAACATTAACATTTAACTGCCGAAGGTTTCGTGCAAAGATGAGAATGTCTTGCGGCGTCCGGCTTCTTTGGTTATTTTTGTCAACCCTACTCTAAAACCTATATTGACGAATTAAGCCTTAACTCGGTTCTATAAACTAGTCAAAACTTTCATATTTAACATTAACTTTAAGCTGTCAATGCATCACTCGCCCAACTTCTTATATTTGTATTAAAATCTATTGGCAACGGCTTCCACATGTTTAAATACCATAAATGCTACCTCATTAAGCGCGGAGTGGCATTAAATCAACGTCAGAATCCCGCATAGCTTCTCTTTGCTACTGTTTTGTCTAAGATGCTGTCTGTATCCGGCTGTCATTCATCTTCCCCTGGTATTTTGTATATTATTTGTCTCGGCTTCTGAAATGGTAATCTCTCGGCTTGCCCTCGCCGCACGTACTGGATATAACTGATTAACATATATGTTTATTTGAGAACTTTCAGCGTGTAGTTTGTGTGTTTATTTGTAGGCTTATGGCTGTTGACGTAGGGTTTTTTATCTCGGTTTCTAAATCTACTGTCGGACCGTCGAAGCCCTGCCTGTTTTTATGAGTTCGATATTGAAAGGAATAAAAAGGTTTGTTGATTCACCATTCTTTTTATTTATTATTATACAATACTAGCGGAAGTACACCGGGAATAAAAATCGGATATGTATATCCGAGACACTCTCTAGATTGCGAATAAATTCGGGTAGTATCTAGTAGTCATATATATAAAGACAAACAAATATATAGTATATTGTTTATTCTGATGAGGGAAGATTTGCTTCTAAAACATTTAGATATTTACATATTAAAAACAGTGGTTTAAATAAAGTTATACTTATCTATGTATATAAAAATCAATGTAACTTTGTTTGTTTGTTTGTCCTCGATTTTCTCGAAAATTACAGGACCGGTTTCGTTGAAAATTGCACAGTTTATTCTTATTAGTGCAGGAAGGTTTAGATAGTACAGGGTGGCGCAAAACTACCGTTATGGTTTGGAATGAAATGGCATAATCAAGCCGTTGTTGGTAGTCTATCGGTTTCAATTCTTGCACAAGCTGAACGGGAACATGTGCAATGTGGCCAAAATCCTCTGAACGGACCTCCGCGATAGCTCCAGTTGTGCCCAACGTCTTCTTGTTGATGTTTCTGGACTGTCCTGCACACTATCCACAACACGTTCGATATGTTCTTCCGTGTGGACCGTACGTGGTCTTCCGGTACATGGAAGGTGTCTTACTGTACCATGTTGTCGAAAATTTGCAACCAGGCGGTTTATTGTTGGTGCTGAAGGTCCAGTACGCACATTAAAAAACGACGATAAGCACGCTGCGTCAAAACAATTGACCGTTGATTTTCAAAATAAAATTCAACAATTGTTGATCGCTGTTCTGTTGTGTAGTATTCCATTTCAAATTCCCCAAGTTTTCTTCACAAAATTCTGAAATAAAAATAAAAAATATAAATAAATTTAAAACATAACTGAATCTGATCTGAATATCCAGGAATTTCCCCTTTTCCTCAACTTCCTCTACCCCTTCTCCTTCCCCTCCCCAATACCTTCAGTCTCACAGCATTCCCTAATTGGGAATGCCATAGTCTCACTGGCTCCAGACGGTTGGGAGTAGTTTGGGACTCGGTATTCATATAAAAAAAATAATAATAACGGTAGTTTTACGCCACCCTGTAGTTTGAATGAAATCCAACATGTAAAATTGTTGCTATAACGTTATTATGAAAAACATTGATCCCGCCATGTTTTATTTAAGTTAGCCCATATATATAACACTTCTTTTGAATATGCAATCTGTGGATAACCAGCGCCACATATTGCATATTCGAAAGAAGAAGGGTTTTTTCGGTAGAATATTTTCAAAATGGAAAACACGAGTAGGTACCTACTTAAGAACTTTATTATTTAGATATTATATAAACGTTTGGAATGAAATGAAATATTCAAATGAATGTTTCTTTACTTGGAGATTGTTACTTTCGCTGTCAAATCAATTACCGCTGTCAAATCAATTATTGTACCCGACCAAGGCTGGGTACACATCATCTAGTTTATTATATAAATATATTGTCACTAATTGAAGATGATATTAACAGTTCAATTGAAGTATGATGTCGATAAAAATGACGGATGACAATAATGTGGAATTATCTCAATTGGTTAGGGCCCTGGTCCTGGATAGACCGAGAGATCCTGAGTTCGAGTCCCAAATGCGACCGTTACTTTTTTTATTTTTTGCGTCTTTTCTCTTCCATATTTCAATTGAGATTTTTTAATGTTTTCTTCAGTGATAAAAAAAAATTACCTGAGATTTATGAACTAATAAGTTATTCCAATAAATAAATAAAATATTTTCATATCAATGGACACCTACCCGTTAAAAACATGTTATAATAAAGGTATTTGTACACGTCATTATTGAGTTTCTCTAAGTCGTAAGTCTCTATCGACTTCAATATTTTCCCAGTCGGCTTTACTGCTTAAATATTATTTACAGAGAAAATTTAAAGGTTAGGGAACAAGATTGAGTGATATATGTCTCGTTTTAACAATATGCCTGTAGCCGTGGATAGGCAAGTAATCTCTTGATTAAATACGGGGTCAATAGTTCAACTCTAGAAAGGAAAGAAACTTCTTGTTCACAACTGTTTGAAAATAAGTCAATTTCTCTCTGACGCGAAAATTGCATTTGAACATACATTTAACTTCCTCTTCGAAATTGAACTTGTGCCTATGTTTGGATAATTTATGGCTGTTCTTATCATTAATCTTGTAACTGTCCTAGCTAAACAGTTTTCTCTTATACAAATTTAAACTTTTACGTTTGTTGATTTTATTTATTTTACACGGTTTTGCTTGTAAAATACACCATTTATTGTTTAAAAAAACCCAGACCTCTGTCTTACCGATACAACCGCTCTACCAACTGAGCTAATGAGAGGTAATGATAGGTTTCGTATTTCATGTAGGATCTGTTAATATTATCTTCTACATTGATGAATATATTTTTTTAAAATGAAAAATGTTTTTGTTTTAAGCCACTTTATTTTGATAAAATAAAACAATTACTTTGTTTATAACCACGAAAATTTATTTAGTTTAATTTTTGTACCCTGAAGATGCTTATGTTAAGCGAAACCGGTCGGTCGTAATAAAATTAAATAAATTCTCGTGGTTGTAAACAAAGTTATTGTTTTATTATTATTAAATATGTCTAAACACAAAGTGACTGCTTTCTATAAAAAAAAAACACTTTATTTTATTTATATATATTTCTGCATTCGACCGGTTTCGGTTGGACTCAACCTTCTTCAGAAATGTACACATATAAACTGTTTATATGTGTACATTCCTGAAGAAGGTTGAGTCCAACCGAAACCGGTCGAATGCAGAAAAATATATATAAATAAAATAAAGTGGCTTAAAACAAAAACATTTTTCATTTAAATTATATTGTCACAAAGTGATTGCTTCTTTCGATAAAATTATATTTTTTATCTGGATTACGATATTTTTGTTATTTAACCGTTGTTCACCTGTTCAATAAACGATTTGACAAAAATGAAATGTTTACGTTAGTAATTTAAGTACTAACACTGTCCTGAAAGTCAACCTCCGGCTTTGTGGTGCTAGTTAAAATTGTTGTTTTACCTACCCATGTTAAGCGAATTGAACATATAAGTATGTAAAGCTTACTTATAGTCGATGTTTTATTGAAATTTGTAGATTCACGCATGTTAAGTTGACTTTCAATTTTTTTCTTGAAAGTTGAACAAATATTAAAAATACTCCATGTTAACTACAGCTGACTTCGTGTTAAATTTTTTAATTTTTTTTTTTTTATTTTAAATAAAATCATCTGTACAATAAAAGCAACCGTAACCCATCATAAAAATATTTTTTAAACCAGATTAATATATAATAATAATAATAATGTTTATTATAATAAAATTTAACTATAACTAAAAAACATGTGTAATATAATATGTGTACAGTGGTTTATAAAGTAAAATAATAAATATATAATAACAATACTGAAAAATATAATCTAAATGAAATCATGGTTTGTTACTCCTGACACCCAAAATTGTATATAAACCATAGTTTAAGTATTAATCGTACCAGTCTGAAGATAGCCGTCACAGTATGAAACCGGTCACGGTCAAAAATAAAAGTGGAGTAATGTTATAGAGTGTCTTTTATTTAATCATTACAATGAAATTCCGCCATGTATTAACAATTGCAAAAATAGCAATACTTCGGTGTTTCATTAAATGTTCTTTAAAAAAGTAAAAAAAAAATTAAATTTTTGATTTTTCTACAGCTTTAACTTTCTAAATATATTTTTATATCAAAATGATTCCAAATATTTTTTTTTTTTTATCAGATCACTAAATGGATCGAATACAAACACGGATGTAGAAATATCTTGACATCTGGTAGGATTCAATAACTGATGACGTAGTCATTTTATTTGCGTACTTAACTCATTTATCTTTGGGTGGTAATACCGAATCTGCTCTGTAGTAATGCTCGAATGTGTGAAATTACACCAATGAGAAGAACGTGAAAACACGCAGCTGTATTAATAATTAGAAATGACGTGTTAGCGAGTTAAAGCGCTGCATGTGTTATTAATATGAACACACTTTAATAATGCGAATCTTCTCAGAAGGGAGGAAATGCAGAAATAGACGTGTGTAATTGTTAACTCGAGGAGTGCTGTTATTTGCATTTGCTGGCGTCAAACTAACGAAGATTTCTCATCATTTAAGTTCCAGTCCTGTGCTAGAAAAGATATCAATTGAAAACACTGAATCTTGGGGAAAACCCATCATACGTTTGATGATTTGAACACTCGAGTTATTAAAATTTATGGGAGTTTTAAAATATTAATTTGATCGTTTTAAATTACTCACAAGTCGCTAGTCTGATAACTAACCAACCACCACGCAATTTTCTCCACAGGGGTAGACAGAGCGGAAGGAATTCCATACAACTATTTGTACACACTTCTTGCTTCATTCACATTCTTATATTCTCTTCTTTTATTGTAACTCTTGATATAACCCGACTCAAGTAGGTATCTGATGGACTCATTACATGTCATGTCTTTTTGGAGCGACCCCTACTTCTTTTTCAACTATTTTGCCGTCATGCATTATCCTGACACCGATCTTCGGGGTTATCCTCCGAACATGTACGTCAACAAATTATCTAAGCATTCGTTTTCAATATTGTTCATTACGCTTAGATCAGCTTTAAAAAAACTTGCACAAAATCTTAAAATTAAGTTTATTTATCCTTACTTACCGAGGAGCCCTTACCGATCTATCACAGAGATCATTTGATGAACGAAATCAGCTGAACCATGATGTATGGCACTTCAAAATATCTGCCTATCCTTTCATGGACATCATGAAATAATGCACAAATTATAATAACTTTAGCTTAGATGTGAATTGTGGCAAAAATCATTTGGGCATCTACCTTCCACGCGCTGAGAAAAAATAGACTTGGAATATTCAATTTATTAGTTAATCGTTTTGTCGAAACGCCCACAGATTCGATTTAGTTATGTTTGTCATGTCAGTAATATGTTTAAAGCGTATCAATTAACAGATAATATCTCCAATAGACAGCAATGAGTCTATTAAATAGTTACACCTACGCTAAAAAAATTACGAAGCAAAATTTAGACATGTGTTTAGATCGTTTTTAAACACGTTTAACTAATAAACTGTTGCTATGACATTTCCATAAAAACAAAAACATTTTAATTGCTTTGCGATATTGTAAACAGTAAAATTACCTTCTGCAAAACCCACTTTTATTTTTACAACAGCATTTGAGGAGTTTTATTGATTTTATGTTTATTTATTACACTAAATGTCAGCCGTGACATTTAACAAATAATGAAAATAATTGGAATAATAGGATATAGTCCATCAATAAAATAAAAATATAATTAAATGGAAGTACAATTTTTCTTACAACGGCAACACCGAATAAAAGCGATGTTATTGACTTCCGAATCTGACATTATATAATGGATTGAGAAAAAAAAGGAAAAATGGTATAACTCAATTTCAGTTTTATTTAACATCTAATAAATGGCTTCATTGATATAAATATTTCAAAAACACAAAAATTAACGTTTTTATACAAATTATCTCTTCAATTTATTGAAACTTTAAATTGAAGATGATATTGGTAGTTCTTAAATTGAGGTATGATATGATAAAAATGACAAAATATAATACGGTCTCATTAGCTCGGTGGCTAGAGTTGTAGTCTCGGTAAGACATAGGTCCTGGGTGTGAAAATTAACAGCATGTTCGTATATAACATTTTCTTAGAATATGATGTAGAATCATCCCCTTTCAGGAAGTTCCACAATTTTTTTTAAAACGGTTTGATATTGATGTGGAAAATATTTACTTCGAACCATAAAATTTATATAATTTTTTTTACAATCATCTCGGTATTGCCATTTAAAATTATTTAAACAATCACAACGACCTCCATTTTTATCCACAATTTTTTGCCAGACTGAAGAAATGTATTTTATGTACTTTTTACTAGTCCTTAATTGACACTTGATGATCTTCTCAACTTGACTACCTTTGCAGTTGCTGAAAGGAATTAGTAGTGATGATAATGGTTTGTTTTAAAAATAAAATAACTGGTGTTTAGTTATCATTTAATCAGCATAATTGAACTAATTTGATGAGTTATCTACCTCTTCACGAGTATGTAACGACCAGGGCCGGATTGAACCATTTAACTCTCAAAAAGTACCCTCGAGTCTGTACTATAATTTCAGGACTGAGTTATTCAAAAATTCAGTTGTACCTAGACTTCACGCAGAAGGTAATACTTTTTCAGACATAGTAGATATGTTCAACTGCACGGAATACAAATTGAAGATTATTTCATACATCCTCAAAAATTATCAATAGGATATTTGTCTAAGTATCAGTGAATGTGAGGTGTGTTTTGTATATGTTTTTTCTTCTGTTTCTAATTATTTGGAATTATACTTACACGATGCTATTGCTGAATTTGTTCGTGAGACAAATTAAATATTTAGTTGTTGTATTTCGTGAAGGCTATCTATTTTATTTATGTACCTACAGTGATGTGTTTTACACCTCTGTCACTATTATAATTTGAATTTTTATAACAAAATATGTAAAAGCCCATATAGGGCGTATTTAACATAATAAATAAATAAAGAATGGATGTTATAAATAACATATTTATAACATCTGTCAGATTAAAGATACATTTAGAAATATTCCAGGTTGACATTCAAATAAATGAAATTGAAAATTCAAATAGATTCGTTGTTTTATTGGTAAACTTTTAAATGCAAAGATAAAGGTTGGTGTTCTCTCCTTCTAAAACGGTTTACATCATATGTCTGACCATAATAGAAAATAAGATATGACCAGTTTTATAATTTTGTAAGGACGTGTCATTTGTAGACATATGTGGCACAACATTACTCAATCACTATTGTGATGTTTCGTGACCAATATGATACTACGACGTGAAGCGACGAATTAAAATCTTAAAGATGAGCTCTGGAGTTAAGAATTTTTTTTACAGCTTACCTTATACGGCGTTTTTTTAGGTAAACGTACTTATTTTCACATCGCTGCTTCATTTCCACCGTGTGCTTATTTAGTTGTGAAATATCCACGCATCTCTCAAAAATTAGACAAGACGCCATATTTTTTGTTTTATATTTTTGAAACATTTCGAATAGATTACTGAAATTCGGGCAAAGCCGAATAGTACCTAACTACAATGATATGTATTATATTTATTTATTCTGGCAGTCCTTTTTTGTGGAACATGGTTCAGTTTCCGCCGTTTATCTCATGGTAATGTTTTCCGAACACTCGCTGATATATTTAAACGGTTAGTCCAGCCCTGCACGTGTGTCTAATGACGTGATAATTTAATAATAATTCTACCATTTGTCTCACATCCGTAAATATTTAGCATTGGATTAACGACTTCAATTTGAATTGCGTTTTTTGTGCCGACATTGTACTATTAGAGTTTGGCAAATTACGTTGGTACATCGTTGTTAAATGTTGGTAAATGTTTTGATGTATTGAAGTTTTTTCTGACGATAAATTATCTGCTTTGTAATCAAACGATGTCGTTTTTATATGTCTACGATTTGTTTCAATCAAATTTCCTTAGGTAATGGTTTTCTTTTATATAATGAAAAAAAAAACGTAGAAGAACGTTTGACGTCAGAACAAAGTACCTACTCATCAATCTGCTTTCGTGTATCGGAATGAAACATTTGATATATTTTCTTTATAGTTACCAGTTTGAAGAAATTTATTAGAATTACTACTCGGAAACTCCAAAAGTTTTTTTGCTCACAACACGAAGCGCTATAAAAAAGTTTTCTCATCTGTAAATCCATCTGAAGATTGACTGAAGTCTTGGTAATGGAAAGCTCTGTATCTCATGGCATTTAAACATACGATACGTGCAGTTCTGAGATATAAAGAATAATATAAGAAAAACATTTCTCGTAACTTAATCAATGCGCACTCACAACTCTCCACATTGTACAACTCATACACATATGTACACATACACGTCCACATACATACACACAATCTTATACACTGTACACATTTTTCAAAAAATCATTCCCTAGCACACATCACTCATTTTATACATATACCGTCTATTTCTAAATTAAAATAAAATAAAATAAATAAAATATTTCGGGTTGAAGACTACGCTAATGAGAGCTAACCTCTGATATCACCAGAATAATAATAGAATTAGGTAGAAATTTTTCTGACTGCCAGGCAAATTCCAAAGAAAAAACTTTGGTGCATATTAGACTTCAGATCAGAAGGTTGTTTAAACACTTCGTGTCCGGGTCACCATTGAGGTGGTGTAGTTACTAATCAAAGGTGAAATTTGGAATCAAGATTAAAAGATTTTAACATTTTTACGACTGATTTATTATCTGTTAATTGTGCACCAATTAATATGAGAATTAAGCTGCTGGGAGCGGACGTGTTCTCCAGGAACAAGAGCGAGAGAGAATGCCGCGAGGAACGGTCTGTCAGCCGTAATATCAAGTGTGCGGTGTTTTCAATAATCAGAAAATAATATGGCAATTGTAAAAATATTGTATTAATATTCTACAACGTTTGGTCAGAGTAAAAACATGTGAATAAAAACATGCAAACAGAAAACATCCACATAAATTCCGAGATGTCTTTCAATAGAGACATGCAAACTGCAACAGACTAACAACTCACAAAACAACCTGTCAAAACATTTGTATGACTGACAACGTAACATACAAACAGAATACCAAACATCAACAAACAACAGCCACAACATTGAGAGCAAAATTCCTATGTTTTTTTGTGAAGATTCTTCCTTTATTGTGGCAGTTACTTCTTTCACACAGTGTCCGATTTAAATTTGATCTTCTGGAAGTTGTAAAGCTAAATGCATATCATCAATGTATATCGGATTCTTTGTTCAATAAGTGCTCTTATATTCATCGCAAAATATTTTCTGGATTTTTAATTTTTGTATGCATTGGTATGTACAATACTCAGTTGAGCGAGCGTTTCTTGTGGCACCTAGGTTCGATATCGACCAAAACACAAGAATGAAACTGCGACAGACAAGTTACACTGACATATTATAATGTAGGCTTTTCGAAAAATTCTATTTATTTCTATTTTATGCTTGTTTATACATCTAAAATAATTTTTACGTCGCCACACCAGGCCTTTGTCTTAGGGACAACTAGCGAACTACGTGGCAATCATTTCTCTAACGGAATAGTCGGACATTTTATTCGTTGTTTACTCTTCGTTTAAGTACATTATATTTCCTTAAGGATAAACGAAACGTGATACACGATCACATATGGCGCTAATTAAAAAATAAATATATATATATATATATATAAAAACGTTTAGCACTTAATGCTTTTAAATATTGAGATGAATTGTTTGTTGGCGGGTATACATACGAGAAATGAAATGGAATAAATTGTTATTGTGATTTTAAAGCTCAAGTCATTCTAAAAACTTATCCAAATACTATATATATATTTTTAATATGAATACCGCACAAGAATCCCAACTGCTCTCATCCGTCTGGATCCAATGAGACTATGGCATTCGCAATCTCATATTCCGTGCATACACTTGCAAACAAACAATTCATTTCAATATTTGAAAGCATTACGTACTAATCGTGTTTTTTTTTTCAAAAAATATTTATTTTTTATTTATATTATTTAAAGACATACAATAATGTTGCATTCCCATGAGTTATAAATTCAACTCATTTTGGGACTGTTAATTTTTGCTACATAATATTAAATTTAACAAAGTTTGTAAGACAAATATGTAAATAAAATAAAAAAATATATGTATGTACACATATAAACAAGGAAATTCTTTAAATTTAATTTCGGCCATCCGTGAGCGGGTATTGCCTTTATTCTTTATTAAATATTGTTGTCGTACAGCAAATCATAAAAATGCAGTATTTAACGTAATTACGGATCCCAAGTTGTACTTTATTTAAAGGCTGCTCTCTGACGGTCCGGTGAGGAACGAACATTTCTCTCGTTACTGCAGACACTGCACAGAAAAGTCAAGTTTGCTAAAGTAAGGTAACGATTTGCAACGCAGTCCATTGTGGGACTTTTCTGCGCAGTGTCTCCAGTAGTGAAAAGTTCCTTCGTCACCGGACCGTCAGAGAGCAGCCTAGTCTAAATACGGCGCTGTTGTGACAAGAATTCACAACATAACAAGCCAATTGTTTAGAATAAGATGGACACGTGCTGGTAAAATCTACAATTCACAGAATTCCGTTATGTATGTCTGACGAAATATTTGATTCAGTTGCTAGTTACTACAGTACATACTCGGTTTTGTCATTTAACTGACCCAGATTTCTCCCGACCATTCAAGTGAAAAAGTCTTAGATTTTAGCGTAAGTCTATTTAGATTTTAGCACAACCGTTTGGCCGTTTGTGGAGCGCGGTCAGACATACGATGCTATTATTAATAACGACAAAACTTTTGATGGCGCAGACAATAAAAAGTAGAAAATTACTTCTTTTGTCAAGGAGATTCTTGGTCAGATTGGAATGAACTGGTATCTTTGCATATGTAGTGCAGATGTACGCAAGTACACGGTGTGGACAAAATAACCAGTAGTAATAAAAGAAATTCTTCATGTCCCAAGAAAGCTGTACGAAGGAAAACTATAAATCGTTGGGATTTCATTTAGAAATAAAGAAACCACCATGGCATTACGCTGCACGGGTAGGCAGAGACAATGGAACGCCACACAACTCTGTTCCGGCACACAGTCCTCGCTTTATCTATATTCATACATTGCAACATAAATACGGCCCGTTATTTAGACTCTTGAGATTACCTCGAAATAGAGAATGCAAATTTTGGAAAATTCATATTCCGTGAAACTTAAAAGCCGGATATCCGGATTAAATCAATTTTTTTGAAATAATAAAATTATATAAAATAATTTAATAAAATTACATCAAAAATTTGAAATTGAAATAAATATTTTTATGATAATATATACATCTCAAGTGCGTGCCATATTTTATATGACATTGCCGTTGCAAATAACATACTTTATGAAAATTTTCTTATCCGGAAAAATCTGTTTTCATACTAAAAAAATCGATTTTTCACGGATTTTGATTGAAAAAAATCCGAAAAATCCGGATTTATCGCATTCCGGATAATCCGGATCGCAATCTCAATTTGGGATTCTTTTGCAGTAATTTTTTTTAAAATCATTCTTCGAGTCCAAACTCCCATTTGACAATATGTATTTTTTTTAATAAAGAAAGACATTCTCAGGTTACGAATAATATGACAATATTTTTAAATCTCCTACTACCATTACAGTAAGCGGAAGATGTTGCTTGTGTCGTGGTGGAGGACTTAGGCAGTCGAGGAATTGACGCAGCCGCGATGCTAACTCAGCCACTGACCGGACATTTCATTATTCATCGTGCTTAGATTGATCTTGCATTATTTTAGCCGTCATTCGGTTATACATGATTTTACCACACATACGCCTCATTGATCTCATTAAAGAAACGGTGGCGGTATCGGTGAGCGTCGCTCCTACATATTGTACCTATTACGCGAACACAATAGCCATACAGTATCATTTCTTATAAAAACTTACAGAAGAGGTAATAATATCTTTTTGTGCAAAATTTAACCAAAGAAAAGAACGGCACCCCATGGATCCAAATGGAAAAAAAAACGATGGTATTATAAGAAAAAAATCATTAAAATTTTAAATGGCGCCATTTCAAGCTGCCCCGGGCGCCATTTCCTATTGTATCGCTTGGCTTTGATCACAGTAACATGCATTTTGAGATAGGTACGTGTGAGAATTTGATCTGATACGATCTTTATCCCTGAAGGCACACCTGTCCGATATATCCGAGGTGAACTTTGTACATGTATGTCCGGAGTCCGTCACATGAAAAGGGAGTTTGAATAACACGTGTTTCAATGTGTTTTGGCGCACCCTGTTTCCCGTGTACAGCCGCAGGGTCTCACGTTTTTCGGGTCCCCTTTCCATAGCGGAAAGCGAGAATGTTAAGGTCAAGGTGCTCTATTTCACTGGTCACCCTGTACCGTGTAAACAATGGTGTTTTTAATAAACATTATTATTAGTATTATACCAATTATTATTAGAAAAAAATGCAGGAAGCGAATAAATCTTCTAAGAACTAATAAAGTTTACTGTAGATAGGTATATTAATTAATATTAACATATATCAAATGCCCCCAGGTAAATCTATAAACTCAAAGGTCAGGTGAGAAAATAGATAAAGACACAGAAATTGAAAAAAAAAGTAACGGTCGCAACTGCGACTTTAACCCAGATCCTCTAGTCTTACCGGGACCAACGTCACTACCAATTGAGCTATTGAGACCGAATTATATTTTATCGATCTCATATTTCCAATTTGAATTACTAGGATTATCCTCAAATAATTCCCATATTTTTAGGCTCTCATTTTTTGAAAATAATTGCAAAGTTCTACCCGAATATACTTGCAACTTATTATAACTTTATTTTCTGTCTTTATCTGTCGATGTTTTTTTTTTATAATATCTTCTTCAATTATTTAATATTACAATGAGGTTCATAACCTTCAATAAGTAATTCCCAATAAATTTAATAAATATAAACACCAATCTCAGTCATCTCACACAGATCATAACGTACTATTTTTTAGCAGAGATGTCAGAAATTTAGAAAGGTCAGTTGAAAAATAACACCATTTCGACAAAACGGCAATTTTTTATTATGCAAATTATAATTTTGTCCCCTATTTATCGCAGTTTACTTTGCACACTCTCGAATTGAATTGCAATGCAGGACAAATAATCAATATTTTACTAACCCACGAATACAATATTAAAAAAAAATGGTGACAAGTACACGAACACCACTTAACACAAGAATGGAAGCGAGGAGTAAATTTTATTCTGTCCAACTTCAATTTTTCTCTCAATAAAGTGCCGACTGATCACGCTAAGTTTCTTCAGGCTATACTTTTATTGAGTTCTTTCCTCAGCAATGCGTTTGTCTTCATCGTAGCAGGCTGCGCCTTTTTCTCGTAGCCAAGTTTAATAGTTTTTTTTCGTCTCATTGTACGGTGGGAATTGTTGAGTGAAATTTACTGATCGTTTCTCAGACACAACAAACGAATGAAATATGCATTTTTTTTGACCAATTTAATCAATACAACATACCTAAACGACAAAGATTAATCAAAAATAGAATAAAAACAAAAAATTTAAAATTGGGATTAAATGTGCTTCTCCCTTCCATTAGGGGTTAAGACAACGTGTCTTGTACCATTTCTCTTTTTCTTTACTTATTTTGCTCAATACTTGTAATCTCATTAAAAAATTGCTGAATAACCATCGTATTGAGATCACGAAAAATAAATAATAAATTATACATGAACTGTATTCATTCTTTACTGTTAAAGAGTGGTAAAAGTAGGGGGAGTACATATTTATTTAATTGATTATACGCCCATCTGGGATTTTAGATGGATTTTAGAATACAATATCGAAAATTACAACTACATGGATATTCTAAAACATAAAGTAATGAACAATTTTTTTCAAACGTTTAACAGTGACATGAAATAGAAAACCAAAACGATATTATAACACAAATCATTAACGTTACATTATCCAAGCTACCATAATACATATTATAGGATTCATAAAAGTGCTGGTATAGATGACGCTTTACTGTATAAATGGAATCAGCAAATACTTCAAACCTAAAATGTTTTTTTAATTGAAAAACCTTTGTAACTTTTTTCCACTCATTTATTTTCGACCGGACCGGTTTTACCCTATCACGGGCATCGTAAGACTGGCACAATTAATACTAAATCGATGGTATATATAGCATCGATGTCAGAAGTGAGTCCTCCTGTTTTCTAATATTGTTTTTATTTATGACTTGAAATTTGTTTTATTGCTGACGGTACTGTTTACTATTATGTTTTTAAAAACTACTTTCGGGTTGGTTTATTACCCTCTGGAAGACGGATTACATTGTGTTTATTTACTGAATCCATGTTTTTTTTTTAAATTATATAATGGCGTTCGTGTCAGCTTTTATTTGAACAGATGGTTCTTTCTAGTTAATAAAAAAAAAAAATCATTTTAATATGGAATTCCACCATGAATTGACAGTTTCAAAATTAGAGAGACCTCCACCAAACCTGTTGCCCAGATCATGCATTCTATTTTAATTATACAATATTCTTCCCGATCGCCTGAAAACGTAGAATCGATCAAACGTGCTTAAAATAACAAATAAAACTGTTCAACAAAATTAAAATGCATTATTAATATTCTGTAAGTTAGGAAATAGTATTATGGGCGAAATATGCATACTTCCTTTCAATTTAAAAAAATCTCTTGTACAGTATTCAAATAAATAACAATAGAGAAACAATAATTTTTAAGGAAATTTTAAATAAAATGTCGGGTAATTTGCAGGCATCGCAAGTCATCCTTGAGGTAAAAATGTATTATTTACTTAATATTTCCCGAGAACTTTAAAAAAAATATACGCGAAATTCAAATTCTTTAAAATGTTACCATATTGGCGAGGAAATTGCCACATAATATTTCCGGGTAGGAACTTATATTACTATTACGATAGTTTGTTTGTTTCTCGATATTTCTGTGTTTAAGCAACACAGACAAAGTACGTGCTCGGAGGTTTATGCTAATTACACGGAATAGTCGCAGATGCCTCACAAATATTCCATTTCACCTCTACTAATAAGTTCGAAGACCTCACTAGATTATTGTTTGAGTAATGAGATTCTTTGTCATGGCGAATTTGTAAGCATTATGAAGAAAAATAAAAAGTTTGTTGTTTTGAATGACTTTGTTCAGAGGGGTTTACATACGTTGAAGTTGGCAATCTGATGGTGTGTCACACTTAACTCACTTACAGTAAGTTCTGGCGTCATGAACTTTACTTACGTCAATACAATGGAAAGTGCAGCTACAAATCGACAAGTATTCCTTTTCAGTAAATAGTATCGCTAGTATAGGATGTTGGTGACCTCAATACGATATTTTCATCACCTCTATTCTCCATTATGACAGTTTTTAATCTTGATAAATATTTGTATTGGAATATTGCATATTTTACATATTATTTTACGCAGTAAATTATTGTTCACCTGACAACAGGTGCCTAGAAACTTGGTTAAGTATTATTAAAAAATTCTTAAGGGCGAGAGGGACGTCGGAGAGAAATTATTTATTATTTTGAAATATTGATAGTATTATTATGCAATACGATGAACATAATGTTTTTAAATAGAAAAATATTTATTAAATATTTTATAAATTTACATTGGCTTAGCATTTATCAAAATCTAATCAGAAATATTACTTTTTCTGACCGTCCTCTTGTGTGTTTTACAAAATATTTAAAAATAAAACTACACACTGTTATTTTTAAAAAATTTATCTCATCGACATGTTGAAGAAAAACCTTCACAGCATTTTTTAAGTATATTCAATTTTTTAAATGTTTTTTGTAAAACATGCGTAGAACGGTCAGAAATGAGTAATATTTCTGATTTTATTTTGATAAATGCTAAGCCCATGCAAATAAAATAAAAAAACGTGTCAAATATTTTTCTCTTTAAAAACACCACGATTAACGTATTGCACAATAATATTATCATTATTTTGAATTTATAAATAATAACTCTCCGACGTCCCTCTCCTCGTTAACCCATCTATAAATAAATATATTAATTGGGCAGTTCATTATGTTGCATGATTCTTTCAACGATGTACCCACGATAATTCACAAAGAAAATTAAATAAAAATATTTTTACTGCCCTCACCCACTATTTCAATCCTTCACCGCCCCCCATTTGCCCTTGAGACGCTTGGTTTTTCCGAATCAATCATGTTGGGAATCTCTGTTTTAAAACATGGGTTGTACAATGCACGCCCCTTTAACGTAAATGTAATAATTCGAAAGTTACCTACACTGGTTGCAGCCACTTACGTAAACACGACACGAGAAATTTCTCAGAAAAACTTTAGTGCAATGATAAATTATTCTAAAAATCATTCGATAAGAACTTGGACTGACCTTTCTGATGGGAAATTATTGACTTGACCGTCGAACATGTCAGCCAAGTTCCGAACCAATATTTGGTTAATTTTGCCGATTTGTCTTGTGTGATTTATTGACGTTGAGATGCTGTCAACCCGGATTGGTTTCGCTTTTGCAAATTTGCTTACTTTTTGCTGCATAACACACAGTAATGAGAATGAGTAATTAGTACTCAACCTTCAAGTAATTAGTTTGCTTTGTTTACGGTTGATTGGAATTCAACACTTCCTATTTAGTTTTTTTTTTACTAAGAGTATGATGGCATTTTTTGCCCTTTGTACGCTTTTGTAAAATATTTCCGGACCTTTGTTTCACCATGGATTTCCCATTAAACGTCGATTTTATGGATGTTTTTTTTGTGAATCACTTTACGCAAGCGCTGGTATTTAAAAAACCGTAAAATAATAAGATTATATCATTTATTTAACATTTATTTTTGTTATTTTTAAATGTCCTTGGAAAGATTCAGTGACCAATTTAGTAAAAAAACGACTAATTAACTAACGACATTTTTTATTTTTATTTTATTCGAGATTGCTGATTGCACGGTGGATAGAATGTTCCGCTGTGGGTGGTATTTTTCGAATCCCACATCGGGTACCGGCTAAATATTTGTTCAATAGTTTTTTTTTATGGTTCATTCACTCTTTGACGCTTGCAATTTGCGTGTTTATCTCTCTAAAACCTCTCAAACTGTAAGTTCGGGCGTTACGAAATTAACCCAACTTTTACTGTTTGGAATTTGACCAACGAAGTTGCTTTCAGCACGTAGCGTGATTTCCATTATGTGCTATGGAGCTTTGGAATATTGAATACAATTGTCAAAAAATAAGACAAGACGCTAAATTGAGTGTTCTCTAAAAAAGGAAATTTGGAGAGACCGGAATATGTACTCGTATATAAAGACATAATATATTTTTATAAATATAAAAAAAAGTTTTTTTAAATGAACACAAACATAAATAAAATCAATGGTACTGTAAGCACGACCAAACACGACTTTATTTATTTATTTGAAACACACATTATTAAACAATAAAATGCAAGAAAGCTTTGACTGCCCAACTGGGAGCAAATCCCGTTGAAGGACAGTCAAATTGACTAGTTTAGTTCATATTAAGTGCCAAAATACAAAAATAGAGAAATATATTTTAAAATAAGACATTTATTTGAGAGAATATAATACATATTATCTATTCTATATCCATTCTCGTTCTTAACATGAATGCTTGATTTTAACATCTTAGAAGCCCACCGAAAAATATTTTTTGATAAACCTTTTTTAATGTTAATTTTCATACATGCTATTAAGAGGTATAATGTAGCGTCGACATAAATTAATTAAGTTATCTTTACAGTATTTTGCATACGCATCCATCCTAATTCATAATTGTCTATGCAAAAATTTCCCAACATTAACAGTGATCTTCATTATTTCCAGCACGCCAACAACGTCCGCGCCTCCGCCCTCGAGCATGGCAGCCGGCGCGCCGCCCGCGGACTCGCCGCCCGCGGGCCCGCTCCGCCTACCGTGCCTTACCTGCCGGCCGCGCGCCCGAGCACGTTCTTCGCGCGCGACAACGTGTCCAACTTCATCTCGTGGTGCCGGCGCGCGCTCGGCATCTTTGAGTGCCTGCTCTTCGAGACGGATGACCTGATCATGCGGAAGAACGAGAAGCACGTGATCCTGTGCCTGCTGGAGGTGGCTAGAAAGGGATCCAAGTTTGGTGAGTTCCAAATCATAGTCCTTATTTTTTTTCTTCTTCGGGCCTCTGGCTTCCAACTTTATAAATAGGTCTCTTGCAAAGGTCTTCAGTTGGTCTGTCCTCGAGTTTGTAGATCCGGGGCCATTTCGGAAAATTCGGATTTTCGGATATCGTGAAAATCGAAATCTGGATGTCCGGAATAAATCCAGATTTTTGTAAAAGTAAAATTTCCACTTTCAATGAACGAAAATAATAAAACATGAAAAAAAAAAGAAAAACGTTTTTTCTGATATTTTAGAACATAGAGAGTAGATGTGCCCAAAAGTGCCACTTATCAAGCACTGGGATTAGGGTGCCTTATTCCATTCGCATACATATCTATCCATCTACGAGTATATATATATATATATATATAAATCAATGTAAGTTTGTTTTTTTGTTTGTCCTCGATTTTCTCAAAAATTACTGGACCGGTTTCGATGAAAATAGCACAGTTTGTTCTTATTAGTGCCGGAAAGGTTTAGAGAGTTGTTTGAATGAAATCCATTATGTAAAACTGTTGCTATAACGTTTTAAAATTAGTATGAAAAATATTGAACCCGCCATTTTTTATTTAGGTTAGCCCATAGATAAAACACTCTGGTTAGCCACAGATTGCATATTCAAAAGAAGATTTTTTTTTTGATAGAATATTTTCAAAATGGAATACACGAGTTATAATTTAGATATGTTTTTAAAATAAAAAACGTTTGGAATGAAATAAAATAATTAAATGAATGTTTCTTTACTTGGAGATAGTTACTTTCGCTGTCAAATCAATTATTGTACCCGAGCAAGGCCGGGTACACATCAGCTAGTGTACATATAAAGGGGTGTGCCGGGCGATGTTTGTTTTGTAAACAAGAAGTAGATCACTATCTCAAGCACAACCGCTTAAAGCAGAATTTTGGTACTTCTTGGTGAAATTTTGCACACTTTAAGTATAACAAAAAACCTACTGGATAAGGGTAAGGGTAGGACACAATCTCAAAACTTTACTCCAAACCATTAATAACCCCGAACAACGCCGGTTACTTCAGCTAGTGTTATATATTTAGCTTCAGAATACACAATATTTTGTTTTATTCCCTTTTCATATTCTTTCTCTTTCTTACATTTAATATTATTTCTTCTTTCTCATGTTTAATATTTTTCTGGCTAAATAACGAGCACACTTACTTGTACTAAATCTTGTCTCTGCGCATTATGTGAACATTTGTTATTGAGCCAACAACCCTTTTATTATAAACTGATTTATTCATACCTTAGAAATGTCTGCATATTAACCCTTTGAACCCTATAGGCCGGTAAACCGGCCTGATTTGGCGAGGCAAATACCCTGAAGGCATATTTTTTTTTCGTTACCGGAAGTCTGCAATTATTATGAACTAAAAAAATAGTTTTATAATTGACAATTGATTATTGATCGAAATTGCGTTTTTTGTCAAATATTATTTTTTGGTCAAAAATTGCTCAGGAGCTCAGGGATATTAGTGCTGATACAATGAACGCCTTAGGGTTCAAAGGGTTAAGTATTGCTTCCCTATTAGCCCGTTTGACGTGTTAATTCCATATGATGTTGGATTGCAAAAAAAGTTTTTTTATAGTAAAAAATCCGAATTGCAGTCTCTAGTCTTCCCTATTCGTTGTAGCCCTCACCAATCCAAAACTGGAAGTTCTCTTCAGGTGGTAAAAATACCACATTTGTGGGACACCTTTTTTTCTTTTTCATGACCAAGGACATCACCCAACACAAGTTCATTGAATTAAAATTTGCTAGTTAGCTGTGCTACGCAGGTGCTAGAGTGCTAATATCGAAAAAAAAACTACGTTATTAATGTTGTTGTAGCCGAAAATGTTTTTTTTTTTATATTTAAAAAAAAATTCTTTGTACGAAAATGTTTTTTTAGTTAGGTTCAAGTGACCAAAATTGAACCCCCTAACTTAAAAATCTTCTTAAAAGAAGTTATAATTGTTTTCGGCTACAACAACATCAATAATGCAATTTTTTTCAATCTTAGCACCCTAGTACACCAAATGTCACGAGCTGCCCCTGGTGCTACTTGTCCAACAACTACCAAGTTGAGTTCGCAGATTTTGATGATAATATTGAAAACCTTTGACTTATACGAGTATATTTCTATATCAGTGATTCGTATTCCATCCCCCAAATGACTCTTCTCATTGCCACTTTTGTGTCTCAACGTTCTTGTTAAGAGTCCGTGTTTGCACTCGAAACATCGGTACTGGTAGAATGTATTTACTTACTTAACACCATTTGGCAATATTACTCAACAACTCTTCAGTAATAATCGAAATGAATTGTACCCTACTTTTACTTGTTATGCTGATTGTTCTTGTATATGCAACATCCTTTAACAAATTACCAACATCGAATTCCTCGAGAGAAAAATGTCAGCAGAATTCATTTCGTACAAGAACATTGAAAATAATAGTGATAATCGAAATGAATTGTACGATAGTAGTACTTTCGATTGTTCTTTTTATACGCAACATCCTTTAATCACTTTAATTTAATACCAACATCGAATTCTTTAAGCGCAAAAATGTCAGCAGAACTCATTCCGTGCAAGAACACCGACAATATTCAATCAATTTTTATAATTAGAGTTTCAGCAGCCCCAGACAATGGCCAATCTCGAAATCTTGCTAAATATAATAATCATTACTTGTACAGACAAAGCGGTAATAATTACAACAGCAACTGTGGGTTTTGAAACAGGGTCTAGATTGAATGGACTGTCTTCGTTCGTAGCACATGTAATAACTCGCGAGACAATAGATACGCAATGGGATATGCTCGTACCTAGCAAACAATCTAATTGCAAATCGCCATTTGCTGGTTTGTCAAATAACAATTTTACTTTCGCAATGTATTTTAGATTCTTGATTTGGTGTTTCCCGTTTAACATATTTTTTTAACTCTTTCCAATAATAATTTTTAAATTAAAGTCATATATAATTGTAGAAAATAATATTAAGATAACCCAAATGAAACATGAAAACGGAAAAAAGGACAGAAAATAAAAATATTTCAGTCGCATCTGGGACTCGAACCCAGGACCTCTGCCTATCTGGGGCAACCGCTTAACCAAATTAGCTAATGAGACGAGTTCAATTTATGTCATCTTCATCGATATCATATCTCAAATTCAAGATTTGTTAATATTATTTTCCTTTTTTAATCCCATAAAGCAATAATACAGGATTAAAAATAATCAATAATTAAAAATGGAATAAATTATATATTCATTCTTTGTAGGTCTCTGTGGTTCAAATGATAATTTCACTTCATATAAATATGTCTGCTTTGAATCTGGGTTTTGGGAAGGTTGGATATCATGAAAATGATTGCGCAGCTGTCGAATTGAATATCATGAGACGTTGTTTATTGCCTTCTACCAATAGTATGAGTTCCCAAAGTTGCTACTAGTGAAGAATATTTCTAGAAGAATATCACCAAAATGGTACCATAGGAAGTTGGATAACATCAATTAAAATCACTGAAGCGTATCGCAGACGACAGGAAAGAATTAAGATACTGGTCTCTAAACTATCAACACGAATACAGGACGTGACACTGATAGTGATCATGACTATAATGAGTAAATTTATTTAAAGTCGGTAAACAAACAAGAAAGTATATAAAATAAAACAAAGTAATTAAAAAGAAAATTATTTAAATAAAATAAATAAATTCATGAACAGCCACCGTCCCCAGGGATACTGACGTATTAAAAAAAAACATAAAGATGCTTACCAACGTAAATAAAACAGGACTTAGATCCTTGCACAAAATCTGCTATTCTGTAAATGATCCTAATAAACTACAATTAGAAATAAAGTATATAAGATTTCTATTTCTGGACAGAAAAAAAAACGCAAAAGAGCCTACCATTTGGAAGAGAAAACCAGACTTTTACGCAGCAAGAAAATTATGTGAATTAACCAACAAGAAAAGTGAGTCATGAGCTATCAGATTATTGGCAACAATAGAAAATTTAGGAAAGTAACCAATCATGGAATCTCATATTCAAAGAAATTGGAGAAAATGTACAAGCAGTAGTTAAAGAATTCTCCACAAAATCTTTTGAAACACTATATTCTAAGCACAAAGAAACATTGCCATATTGAAACGTTTAATTGATTTGGAGCCAGGGAAATTAAACTATTAATGTTCGCTTGATTGGAAAGATACACACAAAAGATTGCAGCTGCGTACTATTGCCCCATTGTGAGAAGTTGTATCCAGTGACAAATATATATTTGACGCAGCTACGCGATAAGGCTGATTAATAGGATGGAATATGCGGTCAAAGCATTCCGTAACTGTTTTATTGGGAAACCTTTTACTTAGGAAGTAAGCTGTCTTTAAGGATAACAAAAAATTACAAACCCTTACAATAATATAATAATCACTGTTTCAATAAAAAAAAGTTAAATTATCCCTTAATGGTTGTAAATTTGGTCGAAAATATCAAAAAGTGCTGTCAAAATATCACACGCGCAGATTTGTCAATCTTCTCTCCTCCGCACATCAGGCGTACATACCTACATTTAGATTTACCGCTCATAGCTGTAGAAATGTAGCCCCACCCCTTTGCTCATGAGAATGAAAGATCATAATAGAGGTGCTCTTACCGGCAGGAACATATAATATAATACTATGTTAGAAAACAAAGATTGAATCATTATCCCTACATATTTTGTAAATTTCACATAGTATGTACACTAGGTAACATAATAATCACCATAGCGTTATGAGTGACGAGCGTTGAGTCTGGAATCACAAAGTAATTTCATCGAATTTTCGTCCATCTAACCAAATAATTCGGAATCACGAAATCCGGCCACGCAATGAGTTATTTAATTCCAAGCATTAAATACGTTAGATTTATACACAGGTAGTTTATCCATTTTGCGATCCGCTTCCCTTCACTGAACCTCGCTGCATGATGTATTTCCAGATAGAGGCTACACAGGATTCGCTCTTCCGTTAAGGTTTCACTTTTTTCGCAACCTCTCGTAAAATTATTGTCAACCCGCCCGGCGAAGCGTGGTCCGCCGTGGCACCCAAGCGCATCAGAGCTGGAAAAGTCGAATTAAAATAAACAACCGACAAGTAACAATGGAAAACCTTGAAATGGAGATCACTGGATTGGATAATGATTATAGAGTGAAATGACAGTGCTGAAACGCGGACTTGGACGGTACTGAAGAAAATCTTACGATATGAGTAGGGAGAATAAAAGGAGTTAGTGATAAGACTGAGTAGGACCATCGGGAACTCTTGTCATAGCAAAAATCAACATTACCAAAAATTAAAGGAAGGAAGTTCGATGGTTTTCAGTAACGTACTGCATGTATTTGAAAAGAAGATCTCAAGAAGAAACTTTGATGACAATGATGAAAATATTATCTCATGGATGAGGTGCAACCGAGCAGTTGCGTGCATTGCTCTATGACCAGGGGTAGCCTGCAATATTAACGACCAGTTACATAACATTGAATATTTTGGTGGCCTCGACAAATGCCATTTTTATTATTGTTTTCCACAGATGGGTGTGGCTAGGAGAGCAAATGAGAGTAAAATTTGCATTAGAATATAATATTAATTATATTCTAATTTAGTAAAATTTCTCACGAGAAGTTCTTAAGATAGGCACAGATTTTCAGCCTTTATGGACTGCACACCACTGCAACCGAGATATGCACAGTATTTGAAGATCCGGCAGTAACAAGATATATAACACTAGGACGGCTCTGCTGGGTTGCAAGGATGGACGATAGTCGACTACCAAAGAGGCTTATAATAAGCCTGTAGGACAAAGGAGCATTTCGAGACCTAAACATAGGTGACTGGATATGGTGTGGAGGCTAATACTTCAGATTTGGACATAAAAGACAATTGGGAGAGACATCAGGTGAAATGCAGGAGTAGATCCATTGTTGCCATGATATGACTAGGATCTTCTAAGAGTAACGCCAATGATAATGATAATGAGGAAGACTGAGTGCATAATTGAGGTGTTATGGGGAATAATTCAAGGTTTAAAGAAGTTGCGTTTAAGATGTTTTGGGCAAATAGTGTGGAGGTCTGATGAAAGTGAATGTAAGGAAAATTCTTAAACTGTTTTAATCCTGACATCACCAATGGACTGAAAATAGTGTCTTAAAATCGTGAAACAAATTTCAGAGGAATGAGGAAGTTGTCATTATTTCACGTATAAATAGATTAGAATTTTTAGACTGGATCAAATGACTCAATTGCATTTGGTTGCTTTTAAGCGGACTCACCTAGTGAATGTTATATTCTTACAGGCCTTGGAGTTAAGTTTCAAGTTGTTCGACGCACCTACCGTGAAAAGTTTCAGGAAAATTACACGGAATTTAGAATGAAACAACAAAGAGCAGATTGCTCCGTTGTTTAGCCTAGTTTTCGGATGCAATGAGATGTTTTGAAGATGATATTATCTATGAGGTAATTTGGATGATGGAAGATTATTCTGTTATGTTTATAAAAGAAAATTGAGGAGATACTCAAAGAAGCAAAATTGCAAATGAATACCACTGTGAAAGGTGTGATAATTGAAGCGTTGTTTAACATTAACTTATAACGTTGTGTAGTCGTCTTTTGTCCCCGCCTTTTCTATAATGATTTCCTTTCATTAGTATTTTAAAACTTTCTATTCCTTCTGCAACAAACATTCACTCAATTGCAATAAATACTTACACACGTATTCGCTGTCTAGAATGGATACTTCTTGTATCGATATTGTGAAAAAACGTGGCTAATGACTAGTAATGCGAAATCAATCATGTATTTTTGGTTTGAATATTTGATTACTTTGAAACACCGGTTTAATTAAATACTGCGAGTAGAACACATAGAAGTCAATTTAAAAACCTCGAAAGAAAATAGAGTATCAGGTCTATAAAAAATATTTTGAAGTGTAAAATCTCCTACTTACGAACATTTTTTAGAATTTTGTGTATTATAATAATGTGGCAAATCATGTTTTTTTTTATAATATGTCCGTAAAACATTTTAATATTTGTGCCTGAAATTCTCAAAATAAAATAAACCATGCACTTTGGCAATGTTTTTTTTGCATAAATCAAAACATGTTGCATTCAACGAATTTCGAAATGCGATTTTCAACCTTTTGCCATCTGCATAAGGAGTTTGCTTTTTTGTTCCACCGTTATAGACACCTTATAACTTTCTCCAATATTGGCGTAACCACTAACTCCGGGCAGTAGGGCCTCAAGGCTATACAAAACATAAAAATCTATGGTTATTGTTTTATTCCTGGACTCATATAAAATAATTTTATTTGTTAGGAGCCTCAGGAACTAGGGAGTGAATAGAGAAGAGGAAGAGAAAGATCCTGGATATTAAAAACTGGCAAACTAAATATAGCTAAAGCTACTCCATGCAATGTTTTGTTAGTGAAAGGTGGTCTCACACCAGGACGATGTTGAGAGTATCTTCCACAAATTAGGTTTTCTAATGAGGCTGATCTAATTTCAAATCCTTCAAATACTAATTTAACAATAGCAGAAAATCTGTTTGATTGTCCAAAATTTAAAATCTTCAATTACTAATTTAACATCAACTCGAAGAATGCTGACTAAGTGTTCTAATTTCAAATTCACCAAGTCAGGTACCATTTTAAACTTAATTCCAAGAACGTCGCTGGCTGATTGTTTTAATTTTAAATTCTTATTAATTTTAATATCTTATATAGTTATTCTTATTTCAAATTCTTCACTTACTAATTGGTAAATATAGTTGTTTTTATTTCAAATTCTTCACTTACTAATTGAAAATTAATTCCAGGAATGCTGGCTCCAATGCTGGTCCAGATGGAGCGCCAGATAGACCGGGAGATCCTACTGGACGCCAGGAGGGCGGGGGGCGCGGGATCGGCGGGTGGTGCGGCAGGCGCGGGCGGCTCCGAGGAGGAGGAAGATGAGGAAGATGAAGGAGTGGGCGGGGGCGTACCGGCGCCGCCCATGGTGTACGGACCCATGCCGCAGATCGTCACTAATGATCTGAAGAGTCTCGATGAAATGGTGAGTTTTATTTTTTTTATTGTGAATCAATTTTATATTATTATGATACCCACTTTTCTAGATGAATAACGGTTTTACATTGCTGAAAATCAATTACTTTATGAAAAATTTTATATTTAAAAATGAATGTTTGTTTGTCTGTCTGTCCTCAATTTTCTCGAAAATTACTCGGTAATTACCGGTTTCCCTAAAAATAGAACAGTTTGTTCTTATTAGTGCCGGGAAGGTTTAGAAAGTAGTTTGAATGAAATCCAATATGTAAAACTGTTGCTATAACTTAGTATTAAAAACACTGAACCCGCCATGTTGTATTGAAGCCCATAGCCCATAGATATACCACTCTGGTTAGCCATAGATTACATATTCAAAAGAAGGAGCTTGGTTTGGGTAGAATATTTTCAAAATGGAAAACACAAGTAGGCACCTACTTAAGAACTTTATTATTTAGATATATTTTTTAAAAAATGTCAGGATTGAAATAATTTTTTTAAGGGAATGTTTCTTTATTTATTTGTTTAGAGATAGTAATAGTCGTCACAAAGCATTACTTTCGCTGTCAAATCAATTATGGCACCCAAACGACAAGCAAGAATTCACAACTTCATAATTTTATAAAAAAAAAACAAAAAAATCCCGAGCAAGGCCGAGTACACATCAGCAATTATATTTATAAATTACTGTATGAAAGAAAAACTGAAAAACCCTTTCAAAAGCGAAATTTGTTACTTAGTTACCAATGCAATACACAAAAAAAAATCTAAACCTTAATCGGGTAAAGTTCCCTTTTATAGTACTTTTAATTTCGCATTTTGTATTCTTTACAAATATTATTTGGTGTATGTACTATGATAGTGAAGAAAAATCATTAATCATTTCTTTGTAAATCGAAGTTCTGATGTCTTGTTTAGCACTGAAATTGTAAATAAAACAAAATGTACCTTTTTTTTAATAAATAACTACAAAGAAGAAAGTCAATTTACTGTGCACAGAAAACGTTCATTTTTAAAGTTACATCGTTGTAACAGGGCAACAAAGGTACTAGAATTTCAAACAAGGATATTCAATTTTAAATTTACCTATGTAACTTCGAAAATTGTCGTAGGCAAGTTTCTTTCTACCTCTGTGTCAATACATGTCAAAATAGCCCTCATACTTGTATTTTGGGAAAAGCGGTTTTACTTTTTTTATTGGGTTATTTTATGTGGTATTTTGCAACAGAAGTGGTACACATTTTTTTATTGTTTTTTTTTAAATTGTGTTGTCTTTTAATTTTTTTTTTGAAAATCGACAAAAGAATGACGGTATTTTCGACATGAAGTTAACTGCTTTCCATTTCATGACTATTCAAGCTTGTCAAAACCACAAACAGAGGAATATTTAGAACGTTCAATTTTTTAAAATTATTTTAAAATTCCAGAATATCGCGTGAAAAATACGGAAAATCGCGGTTATTTAACAGAAAATTGCAAATTTTGTGTTATTCGCGTGTAAATGGCGAAATTCTCACTTTCGTGTAAAAATGACGATCATAAGTAGAAACTTTACAACAGACCTTTGACTTCAAGGGTAGGTATTACTTTTTCCTTTGCATCCCAAACGTAGTTATGGTACCGTTAATTTGAAATTAGAAATTAATTCGATTGTTGTGCAATGGCGTGTTTTTTTTTCGTAAGACAAAATAACGGAAAATCTTAAACGGTACCTACCTCCCGTGCGGTATTAATTAAAAAAAAAAAAATTATTTGATTCGTCTTTTGTGGTGGTTAAAGAAATATAGAAGTTGTGCTACAATTGGGATAGGTCAGAAGAAGACCTCTGGAACGTGCACACGTCAAAGACAGGAAGCGTTCACAAGAAATAATTAAAGAGTCGAATCATACCCAGAGTATGAATCAAGAAAAAGTACTTAAATATGAAAATGTAAAGAGGCTATCTAATTTGAGTACTCCAAGTACCTACCTCTATAATACACGGCGAAATGACATGAGTTGTAGTTAGTCACAATGATTTTTTTGAACAACTTCTATTTTTATTTTATCAAAAAATAATAATAATTGGATGATTTGTATATCGCTGTTTTTGTGAAAAATCACCCCAAGAACGCTGTACAAATATAACTTCCTATTCTTTATCTAATTATGTACAAACAGATACAGAAAAACATACTTACCTGGCAGGTCGCTTCACATGAACACAGTTTTATTAGAAAATTTTGGTGGAGATGATAATTTTACAGTTGCTATTTTATCCTCCTTTTCTATTGATGTTATTAGAAGATTGGTGGCACAAGAATAGTTGGTATTTATTGAAATATTTATATTTTTTACCACTGGAAAATATTTATAAAATGACATCAAAAAGCGTAAGAAGCTTTTAATAGATGTTACATTGTTTTATTTATTTTTACACTTTTAGTTATTTACAGTGTTGCGGGCTGTGGGCGCTTTTGCGCACCGATGCGTGAATTCTTAAACTTTTTCTATTTAATGACTTTAGGTAAACACTAATCGGCTAGCCTAGCTAAGTAATTTATGGGTGTATTTCTTCAATTTATGTATACGATTGTCTGAAAAGATGAGTTTTTAGTTTAGTTCTGAATTCTGTCGAGTCTTTGATAATTGAATATCTGGAATATAATGTCCATACCATTTAAGACATTAGCTACATTTGAGTAAACTTTTTTTTAATACAATATATTATATCAAAAGAGCAGTACCTAATACAAAAAAAATTATATACTCGTATAGGAATATAACTGATTTATAAAGAAACACCATTAGTATAATTTGTATATAATCTGCCTCACTAAGTGAGCCTGTATTGAGGGAGAATTTTTAGTTAATTATTTCGAACATTTGTCCATGGTTTACATAAAAATATAGCACATAAGTTGCTATACAGCAATACATTATTGATATATAATTCATCACTAAGCTGCATCTTTAAAACCACAGTTAAGTAATCCAAATCCTCATTTGGACCCCGTGTTGTCATTATAAAAAAAGATTAAATTTTCAATGAGTGAGTTGTTTTTGCTACATCATTCTCCTTCCAGTGAACAATAGTAGAGTCTAATAGTACGTAACTGGCGTGCAAACACCTGTAATTCTTTCAAACACACTTTAACGATTTTAATCAACCTCAGAATCACATAACTGTAGAAATTTCAGCGTTGCGGTGCAAAACTTTTTCATAAGGCGATGCAGTGGGAAGTAATGCAAAATCGTGTGTTTTCCTTTGAAAATTGGATGGCCTAGAAATGTCATAGATGATTTAATTAAATACTGCAAGTAGAACGGTGTCCGGTCAGTGGCTGAGTTGGCATCGCGTCTGGGACTTAACCAGGCGGCTTGAGTTCAATTCCTCGACTGGCTAAGTCCTCCATCACGACACAAGTAACATCTTCCGCTTACTGTGATGGTAGTAGGAGATTTTCAAATATTGTCCAGTTATTCGTAACTAGGGAATATTTGTCTTTCATTAAAAAAAAAAATACACACACACACACATTGGACTTTCATTTAACGGGACATTTTTTGGTGAGTCTTTTTATGTCTACTAAAAAATAAAGCATCAGACCAAAAAAAGGCTTAAAGTTCAGAATCTCCTACTTACGAACCGCTTTTCCGACATTGTTGTTTTGTTTATTGTGACAAATTAAGTTTTTTAGGATATGACCGTAAAACATTTTAATAATTATGCCCGAGCCTTACAAAATAAAATAAAACACGCATTTTGGTGATATTTTTTTTGCGTAAATCGAAACATGCGACCGATGTTAAGCAGGAATTTTAACCCTTTCGGCACCTCCATAAGGGGTGCGTGATTTTGTTTGAATTTTAGGAAGTGGATCGCCTTAAACCAAAAAGCGCGCTTGATGTGAACAAGAATTGATATAGGTGGTGTTGGGTTTATTTATCATAATATAAGTGGGTTTAAACATGGAATTGTCATAAGCATTTCATAATAATGAATTTTGAATCGTACTAATCGTATGAAAAAATGATTTGATAAACCGGCACAAATCATAAAATTTCAATATATTTCGAATGAATTGAAATTTTATTACGGTTTTTCCTGAGAAATGTCAATTTTGCACCATATCATTACCATCCCTACAGATATTATTCTCTAGTATCTAGCAAAATTTGAAAATATTATTAATTATACGGGGTTATTTAAAATGATGAACCTGAAATGGCTGCATGGCGGCGCAAGCACTCTAGTGGTCATTTGCGTTAATATGAGCGATCTAGCGATGGGATTCGAAACTTTTGGACTTCCTATTTCAATTGCTATATAGATCATTCACATATACTTCAGGAAATATAGCAGTTCGAAATTGAGTCCATCATTTTGCATAAACCAGACTAACTTCAAAGAACTAGTGCTACATATTCGAGTTGGTTACTAGAAATAAATATTATATTTAGTCTATTTACATAAATATGCAATTTTTGAAGGTTTTCATTTTTGATCAGATTCTTTTATGTTATTGGAAAAAAGCTTACAGCACTCAAGAACGAAAGCTCGGCAATAGTCTTACTGAAGTGAATTTTTCGCTCAGTTTTTCATTAGTCAAAGCGAGAGTATCTTCGACTATTGCAATAAAAATGCTTTTAAAAACCTTTCGAGAGAATTTCTCCTGCCGAATTAATTCAAGAGTTCACTTCAAAAACTAAGCTTCATAAGGTTTCTTATTTTACGTTATTTTCCAATAGAACATACCATCTCTATTTATCACACCATTGCAATAATTTGGTATGATTGACTATCCCCGCGGATCTACGAGTAAGTAGTGATTGTTTTTTTAAATTATTAATACCGAATCAGAGTAACGTAGGCGATTCCAGCGTCTGCCGGTGTTGCCCGGTGACTCATTGTGTTATTATTGTGCTGCGTTGCGGTATTAAAAAATCAATTTTATCTGAGGTAGGTACCGTGATTCTAATTTCTGAGGTAGGTACTGCGCGGTAATAGCCGAGAACTAAAGAAATGTTTGAGATGTTCGTGTGACGGACAATGGAAAAAAATACGTTGAATAATGAACAGTTGAAAAGTTTTGGGGTCGGTCGACGAGATTTTACGAAGGAAGTCGTTTTATGCAGGTATCGTTGGTCTAGTTATAAAAAAAGAGTAGTTGGATTTTTGGGTATCGCAACTGTAAAACATATAATCCCACACAGATGAATAATGCCAAAAGGAGGAAGACTTTAATACAGTATTGGACCGAGTATGGACATGGACAGTAAAATAAAGATGCATTAAATAATAATGTAAGCCGCATTACAAAAAAAAAACTCACCAAGCACGTGTTACCCAATAGAAACATACGCAATATACTAATCAAAGATGTTCCGTATAAAGTTTACTACTATGCTTTTTGGCAATCATATATTGAATATGGGATTATTAGATGGAGAACTGCCTTAAACACCCACATGAATAAGCTCGTAAACAAAAGTATGATAAAAGTCCCCGTACGAACTCCATCAAAAGTAGTTTGATGTTGTCATTATTATGAAACTCTATTACAAAAAATGCCGTACTCAATTTTAAAATTAAAAAAAATGATTATATTACTGACCAATTCAATCACACTGCAAGGACAAAATCTCAAATCTATTAAAAATTGAAGGTTAAATACATCTTTCGGCCATAAAAAACCTCAATTCCATGCTATAAAATTGTATTATGCCCTTCCAAGTGATGTTAAAAATACCAAAATGTGGCTAAGTAAACATGAAGATGAGGAAATTATATAAAATATGGAGACAAAATTAGTATCAGTAACACCAATACAACAACCTACAGTCCCCCTCGAAACAGTATAATCCCTATTGAGGAGGACTATAAATATAAGAAACTGTAATAATATCTTCCTTCAAAAGATGTAAAATAACTTTGTGGAGTGATATTTATTAAATCAATAATAATTACTTTATTATTTTTATAAACAATAATTATTAATCTAAAACACTCATCCAAATTGAAAAAACCTTCCGAGCAAAGATAAATGTCGCCGGCAGGACTCGAACCCGCACCCTTCTAATGTCCGGTCAGATGCTCTACCGTTGAGCTACGTCGGCTTATCGCAAACCCGCCAAGTTAATCAATATATACTAGTGTTCCATTCAATAATTACTGTTTTATTATATTTTCACCTGTAAACAACCAACTTTATTAGTATGAGAGAGGCTTGTAACGGCTAAATCCCTCAAATAGATGGCGTCGAGACAAATTATGTTAAATTAAATTATGCGGGTTCGAGTCCTGCCGGCGACATTTATCTTTGCTCGGAAGGTTTTTTCAATTTGGATGAGTGTTTTTGATTAATAATTATTGTTTATAAAAATAATAATTGTTACCCTTTGCGCTATGCACAAAAATCTTGTCTTAAGTTTTTAAGAACTTTAGTTTATCAATTAATTAATAATTACTTTGTTTAAAACCACTTTATTTAATATGTAAATATCTACACGTTTCAGGAGCTTTGTAACCTTTTCATCACTCATTTTTAATTTTTGTTTGTGTTTTTAATTTGTTCTTATTTATTATTTTATTATTATTTATCCATACTTGTCATTATTTTTAGTATTGTTCACCCTGAAGAGAAACATGTAGATATTAACATATTAAATACAGTGGTTTTAAACAAAGTAATTTTTATTGAATCATTAAAGAAGATAATATTAACCTATCCTAATTGAAACAAGAAATCGAAAGAAAAAAAAAACAGAAAATAAAAAGGTATCGGTCGCATCTGGGTCTGGAACCCAGGACCTCTGTCTTTCCGGGACAATAATTAGGATATGTTAATATTATCTTCTTTAATGATTTAGTATTATAATATACTTATAGTAAACAATTTAACAGATGATAAATTAATGTATCTTAAATAGTAAGTAATAAAAAATCTTAGAGGGGGTTCCTTTGAGGTCAAGGTTCTTGGACGATTGCCCAAAACACCTATTTGATATTTTCACATGGTGGTTTTGTTTTTGATTTGGGTACATCTTAATTTCATTACATGTAATATAACATAACGCCTTGTTAAGTACTTACACATGTAATATTTGTACGTTTTAGTTTTTTGTATAATACGTCTTAATACAAAACTTTGAACACTCATTACGACGTTAAATATGACAGCAACAAAAACACATTAGAAGACTTTATTCAATCTGACCGTGAACATTAATAAAAACAGTAAAACCAGCTTTTTGAGATGTTGTTGACAGATTTATGGTAGGTAAGCCCAATCAAACTATACTTGTATCTTCAATAAAAACAAATAGGTAGGTACTTGATTTCAAATCAGACGCATGTGTAAGAAAAAATTAGTATCTAACTACGCAATAGGGTATTTTCGCATTTTTTTTTAAATTTCGAAATGTATAAGAAAAAATATTTATTTTGATGAATAATTTTTCTAGAACGAACTCAAAAATGCTATTTCTGGGTAGCGCAAAAACGATATGTTTATTTTTGTTCGTGAATATGGCGTTGTTGACGTCAACAACAACGTCAACAACGTTGGTAAGATCTCTCTTACCAGCCAGTAGCGTTTGCTGCATCATAATCACGTTTAAGCTAGTTCTAATCGTTTCGGAACGTGCAATTTTAAAATCAAAAAATAGGAATTAACTTATTTAAATTACGCATTTGTAGTATTTATTTATTTATAAGAAACAAACAGCTTTTAATATAAAATATACATACAAAGGAAAGCCATCAAAGTTTATTGTGCTAACAGTGGTTAAAGACAGATGCTTTTTTTATGAAGCTAACAAGATAAATAAAAAACAAAATAAGAAGGAAGGGGGGAGAGGAAGAGGAAGATAGGATCGGGACAAGAGATGCTCTTGATACATTTTATATTCGTGCATCAATTTGTGCTCGTACGTATTACTTCGGTTATATATTGCGCACAAATAGTATGAAATGCTTTCCCCCAAGGCTACCCGTTTCGAACTAACATAAAAAAATAAATTACGTTTAAAATAGGCATAATCTACTCCTTTAAAGCCTCCTCACCGGCCTGTTCTCCCGGTCCCACCACATCGCATCGATACAAGATATTACAGAACTGATTGATCAATAATCCCCGCCAGGTAGACCGCAATGTTTAAATGGAATTACTCGATAAAAAAAATGCAATACTATCCGATACTAAAATGTGTGTAACTCGACACGTCATGCAAATAGCAAATGATTTGGAAAATAAAATTTTTAATTCCTGGTGTATCAAATTCATGATTATAATACGTTAGGTTTAAAATGTTGGCAGATTAGTTTACTTCATGTCCAGGACCTAATTCTTATTCTTGGCTATATGAGTATACGAGTAGTTTCTATTGTTGCCTGAGTTTTATTTTGATTCAATTTTTTTCTAATTGAAGAATCGAAAATAATAATTCAAACATACCATACATTTTTTTTTATTTAACATAAATACATATAAAATATTTAATAGTACAGATATATCTTAATAGCTAATTGGAAAAAAAAATTATTTAACAAAGAAGTGCCCAACTCAATAGAGAAAGGTTTCTCGTGTTTGAGTTGGAGAGCAGCGCCATGTAGCGACAGTAATAGTAAGTATAGAAATAAAAAGTACATCAAGAACGTAATATATATAAAGTTTGTGTTGTTGTACACGATAATTACTACAAAATAGGAGACTAAAAGTACGTGATACTAGAATGCAACAATAAGGCGCATACAAGATATAAACATATTACATTCATATATCGAATATGAGTCGTGTCAATTATTTTAACAGTTAAATCGATAGTTAAAAACTCCATAAAATAAAAATTCCAGTCGGAAAAAGTTTTTTAAAAATTTCAAGACACCAAACTCATCGTTCGAGTGTTTTGAAAGGAGATGCTTTACAGATCAAATAATAAAATACATATTTTGATCATTTTCAATATCAGTTTCCAACTACAGCTTTTCTGTAAGTTGTCCGGAGTTATGAATAGTTTGGAGTAAAGTTTTCAGGATGTGATGTGTTGTATGTTACCCCTACCCTTACCACTATCCGGTAATTTTCCTCTTATTTTTAACATCAAATCTGCAAAATTTCACCAATAATCAGCTAAAATCTGCTTTGAAAGGGGGGTGGGGGAGTGATTTTACTAAATCTCATTAATCCTCTTAGTTTGAAGGTTAAGTGTGCAAAATTTTATCAAGCTGGGAATAAAACTGTAGATTTGTAAACAAAACAAACAAACTCCCGAGAGATTCTACTTTATATAATAGATAGATTGAAAATTACAATAAAGTATTTATTCCTAGTAACAGATCAAGAATTGGATTCCGTAAGATCTCTTGTTACCAAAACGTTTTTTATCCATTTTACAACCAGTTTTAATGGGTTCACAACCGTTAAGCTTAAGACGTAAATAAAGTATTCATTTACATGTCTGATTAATTAATTAATCGTTCAATTTAGACGTGTTACGCTGCGGATTACGGCTTATTTTACATACAATGTTAATTTTTAGAAGGAAATAAAAAATATTAAATGTAATCGTTGAATACGTATCAACTTTGAATTCAGGAAAATTGGGAGAAGGGCAACACTTTTCTCGCAACGTAACGTAGACACTTATTGTGTGAATTTTAAGAAGGTCGTTACTTGATTTATTGCACATTACAACATTATGTATTTTTTTTGAGAGGTGTAAATTACGTATCTAATATAATTATTTTGTTTCTGATTTATACGCTCGGATTGAAAACATTGGCAGTAAATACACAGATTTGAATTAATAATAATTAAATATATATATATATATATATATATTAGATGACATTGACGTTACTAGGTACGTATACCGTTTTGAAGGAAGAAAGAGTGACTCCATTTTGAAAAAAAACAATAAATTTCAATCTTAAATTGTGATCACGTTGGGGTCACCATTTTAGGAATCAACGTTTTACTTTACCTACTAAGCCGTGAAAAATCATTGGTGGAAAAAACAATAAAATTCAATCTAAAATTGTGATCACGTTTGGGTCACCATTTTAGGAATCAACTTATTTGGGGATTATGCGTTGATAGATTGTTTTAAGTTCAGTACATTTATTTTTAATATGACGGGTTGATCAATGGAGGGTGTTAGGATATGTGATTAATGAAGCGACTCATGGTTAACAGGAGATGATTTGTTTGTCTAACGCTTATAAAAGTTTATGATTAAATACGTGCAATATAAACTAGAATACGAGATAAAAATGAATATTAATTGAACACGAAACAAAGCGAGATAATTTAATCAAGCCGAAAAACAGGAAGTGATTGATGCTATTAGGGAAAACCGACGACTACATAGGAAATGTAGATGTCACTAGTGTCTCCGTAATTCAGGTACTTGACGGCTGTCAAAATAGTCAATATTAGTAGCCAGTTCAGCAAGTAGAAGCAGGTACCTACATACTATTTGACGACATCAAGTTATGTATTAGTAATTATGAATTTTTATGGAAATTTATGCTATTTTTTAAATAATTTAAGACCGTTCAATATATATAGCAAGGGATATAATTATTCGATGTATTGCCTTGATTTGTATTGCATCTACTAAATACGTAATAACAATTATAACTATACAAATACATATTCGGTGTATGTTTTTGAGTGAGCCGTTACCGTGATAATAATGACGTGTATTTAACTAGTTGCCCGGGGGAGTAGGTTTGTGGTCTGATATGTAACTGGACAACCTGAAACAACGGGTTGAACTTCTATAAAAAAATAAATCATTACGATAAGAGTCTGCTCTCCATTTTTGTAATGCGTAACCCACGATATTGTGTCCGTAAGAATAGTGACTACATGACTTAGTATGTTTGTAGATATATCCTTGTTAGTATTAGACGCTGCTATTACAACAACAAAAAATAATTACTGGTACATACAACGGTTATTTCTCTCTACTAAGTAAGTCCTGAAATAAATCTCGTGGCAAAGACCTTTCCTTCCCTTCCCGACCTTCTTATTATAACTCCACAGTCACTAGTCACTACTCGCTGCTTTAGCTCCCGTTGCTCCGAGCTCTCCATGTGTTTGCCATGTGATGCACGAACAAATTAAGATTGACTGACGCATCCAAATAACAGGCATAACCCGTTGGATGCCCAATGAGTCGATACATATTAAAATCTCGTTTCATATCAAAATAATCAAAATGTTGAGACTACTTGAAGCCACTTTGAGTCGTTTTAACGTTGTCAAACCACTGTTTGAAAATGGCCTTGAACGCCGAAACATCTGTCACAACAATACAAAAAAATATGCTTGCAGAACTTAATAATAACATTATATATAATAAAGTATGGAAAATTATATACTTACCGCTTCTCAGTATGTTCACATTATCAAAACAATACAACACATTTAAATAAATCAATTAAGACAACATAATCAGTTAAATACGAGTAAACACATTATAAATGTGAAAACCTCACAGAATTCAGAATTTTAATTGTTTTCTAACTAAATCGGTTTACCGATAATAAATTATTACCCTTCCAAATTTAAAAGTAGTGGGAGTAAATTAAATCATATAAATAAGTCGTCACAATGTGGATTAACCACAGTTTGAAAATGGCCTTAAACCCCGAAACATCTGTCACAATAATATAAAACTAAAAATAACTTGCAGAAATTAATAATAACATTATTAAATTTGATTTACATTAAATTTAAAAAATGGAGTTCTACGAATTAAACACAAAAACAATTAATAATGTTATTAAATTTGATTTACATAATATATTTATTAGTTTGGATGAGGGGTGGATTTACGAGCGTTTGATATTTATCAACTCAAATATCTATTACATTTTAATCTGATTATTATTGAATGCTTAACATGGATTGCCATGATTGGTGGATAGTTAGTCTCCGAAATTGGCAGTAATTTATAATTATATTCACCGAATTTACCCGACTAAAATGTTCACCACGAGGTTCTAATTTATCTTCAATATTTTACTATTTCATGACACAAAACATTTTCCATCACGACCTATGGAGTTTTGAAGTATTAATTTAACAGCAAAAAATATGATAAGAATATTGTTTTTTTTTTTAATTTTATTTTACAATTTATTAATTTAAAAAATATATGTTGTTTGAACACGATCAATCAGTGATAATTCCATTCTTAAATTAAAAAAAAAGTTTCAAATTACTAGATACCTGAGAATTATAATGATAACGCGAAATTCGCAATTTTCGGGTAAATAATGCTAATTTTCGTACTTATCATTTGATGTTCCGGTATTTTAAAATAAAAATCTACGATTACACCCTTTACATATTTTTTGTCCACGGTTTGACAAAGCTTGAGTAGCCATAAAATGGAACGAAGCTAACTTCATGTCGAAAACGCCGCATTTTGTCATTCATTATATTACATTCATTTTGGCGTTCTTCTACTCTTTTTGCTACAAAATACCAAAAAAATTACACTGTCGTAAAATATCACAGCTTTTGCTGAAAAATAATACAAATTTCGACAAAATTAACTTGATTTTCTAAAAAAATAAGAGTTTCGAAAAAAAAACAAAATTATCAGGTCTAATGACTGATAAAAAAGCCCTCTGGGTGATTTTATCACAAAATGTCGCCATATATGGTTAATGATGGATGGGATTAACAAATGGTCGCCATATAACATTTAAATACAGTAATTACTAGTATTTTTGTGAGCTCGTACCCCCGTTTTTAATATCGGGAGGATGTGCCTATATACTAGTGACATCTGTCGGTTATACTATGATTTTATCACAAAACGGCGCCATATATGGTTAAACATTTAAATACAGTGATTACTAGTATTTTTATAAAATAAGGAATTATAATTATTTTATGATTTGATCGAGTATTTCCCATGTTATAAATTAAACAAGATATTTCAAGATTAAAAAATATAGGTTGCGTATAAAGGGTTAGTCCGCTACCTATGGGTCCAGTATTTTCGAGTCCTAATTTGATATTTGACTGGAACTTGGTGGAACGGATTGCTGCCGAGTCTTCCCGCCAGGATTTTGTTCTAAATTTAAATTTTAAATTTCAAAGGCCACTTCCATTCTGGAACGCAGCGTCTAATTAATTGTCCGCATTTAAACGAGTAATTAAAATAGATTGACAATTAGACAAAAGAGAGAAATTGTTTAAAAGGGTTGAGTTAATTAAAAGTACAAATGTGAAGAACCTTTTCAGAAAGTTGGTCGGATTTTGTAATAAAATTACTTGTTTTCACAATTTGTCAACTTCCATCTTGTTAGCAATATAATTACAATGTGTTGTGAGCACAATCTCAATAAAAATTTCGCCCTCACAGCAAGCACGCTATTTTTATTCATAATACTCTTTATAATATGAACGAGAAAGGAACAGCCTGGAGGCAAGTGTCCTGTAACTAGTAATCTCTAATCTCAATGAATTCAAGTGAGCTCTGTGAGCTCGTACCCCCGTTTTTAACATCGTGAGGATGTGCCTATATACTAGTAACATCTGTCGGTGACTCTATGAACTATTAACACTAGTGAACACTAGAGACATCTATGTGCAAAATATCATAGAAAGAATTATGTAAAAGTTTTTTCTTGTTTGGTAGTAACTTGTCCAGACATATTACATGTTAAAATCATTATTTTGATTATTTTTTTATATGTATTTTTTTTCCGGAATTGAATTACACTACCAAAAAGTGAATCAAATACCTGAGATGGAATAACAGAAAGTTATGTAAGAGATGATGTATAAATGTGGATGAAGGAACTGTGTGTACCAATCAAGATCGCCGTCTTAAGATTTGTGTTCAATCCTCTAGGCTTACCCCCGTTAAGAAATGATTTGATTTTTTTATTACTTATTCACAAACAAAAGTCAAAGCAAGTCCCTCCAAGCGCCAATTCTCTTTTCAAAATAAATTGAACGACAAGGTACCTACTCCATTTATCCTTTGTTCTAAATTTAAATCTGAATTCTCCCGCGTATGGGAAACTCCAATGAGAAAAGTTAACACCGCCCTTTATATTCTATTTTCTCTCCTGTGCTTTGTTTACTAGATGACTTTGAAATGCAAATGGCGCCCGTAAAATGTGACATTCAATTGTTACAGCTCCTAGATTATGGCAATGTTTGCCGATCGAAATGGCTGCTAAGTGATTATGGCAACACCGGATCATTATTTATGAATGATGCAACGATTGCGATTCAGATGCATTGTAGAAGTCAAGGCCTAAGTTTTGATTTGATTTGATGAAGCGATTATTGAAGTAATCGGCATGATGGGTGGAATCAATAATCGAATTATGGATCATTTTGAAGCGAATTGTTTCAATTCACTGATTGTTTTTGTGTAACCAAAATATTAACGAAATTATTGATTATTTAACAGATTTCAATCTTTAATAATACAATTGAGTAAGAAAAAAATCGTGTATATTTAATATATAAATATGTATACAAAATAAATAAAGATACTTTGTATCCTGATTAGGGAAAACTAGCTTCCGAAACATGTTGTATTTAAATATTGAATAGTGGTTTACACAAAATATGTATTATTCCTTTGATTAAAAATGACACCAAAAAGTAATTTTACATCTATTGGAGAAGTTTAAATAATACGTTTAGATTTCACAGAACTCTATAAAATAATATATATATTATTTTGATTCGTTCATTTAAATAATCGTATTCTAAACTGTTTTAATCGAATTATTTAACCGAAAGGTCGTCCACATTGAAACACTGACATTTTTTAATCAAAATTGCAAGTCATCGTATTTTTAGGAAGTAAAATTTATTGTTTCTGGTATTTATACGATATGAAAAAATTGATCAAATCATACGGTACTTATAAATCTCAGGAAACCATTGAGATTATGTCTATCAATAGATGTAACCAATTGAATGGATATAAAATTATTTGTAGATGTTATTCTTGAATAGAATATTTGATAATAAGTTAATATTTAAGTTCTGTGAAAGTTACACTCAAGTTCTAGAAGTAAAAATACAAGTAATAGAAAATTAAGGTAATAATCGGAGCAATAATTGAAGTAATACTCGAAGTAATACCCGAAGCAATAATCGAAGCAATAATCGAAGTAATAATCGAAGCAACAATCGAATCAATAATCGAAGCAACAATCGAATCAATAATCGAAGCAACAATCAAGGAAATAATCATATTGAAGAAAATATCGAAGTAAATATCGAGGTAATAATCGAAGTAATAATCGACGTAAAATACGAAGTAATACTCGGAGTATTTACCGAAATAATAGTCGAAGTAATAAGTTGTAATCGTAAGTTATATTGGAAAAAAAAATAATCGTTCAACTGCATTATTTGACAATTACAATTAAAATTTAATAACTAGAATTTAGATCGTTCATGATAAAATTCGGCTTATTTCGTCTTCAAATAATACTAAATTCACCGCCACGAAGTCCGCCCATTCTGTTTATGGCGATTTATTTGGCAATCAGGTTAATTAAACCCAGGAATTCAGTTTTTTTATATGTACGGCTAACGAGATGATTAATTAATTAATTTCACCTGGCGAAAGACACGTTTAATTTTAATTTGGACAAGGGCCACCCAGACTCCTCTGCTGCGAACACTTGTGACAAGTTTTCTTTTAAATTTTTTTATTTTTTCACAATAAGTTTATTGTGAGAAAGTTTACGGCTATTGACGATGGGTTTTTATTTAATTCTGCCAAACACGTATAAAGAATTCATTTATTTGCCAAGTATCTGATGAAAGATTTACTAGTTTTACCCGCAGAAAATATTTTTTAACTAAATTTTTTTTTTTTTAAATTTTTTATCAAAATACCTATTTGTATATAGTTAAATTCATATTTCGTTGCTCCAAAGCTCATCATGGAAATATGGTTTTGAGCACTAAATGATTTCATTTTACTAGAATTTATATTTAGTAAAGCGATGCAAATTTCATTGCACCAGAGCTCACTAATCGAGAGTTTTTACTACTTTAGAAACAAACCAACATAATATCTGTACTGTTAGCTTCGGATTATCCTTCAAATTCCACGTAATTAATTAACAAACATTAATTAACGACCAGTTGTTTTGGAACGAAAAAAAATACAGAAAACGAGAGTTTTGTTGTGCCTAAATATCCGAATGACGTTTATAATATATTGATTATATATTATTAAGAGAGAGAGTGACAAAGGCACCGCTTTTTTATCTAAAAAATTAGGATTTTCTCTAATTTTGAATACGATGCTATAATTTATCTGCCTAATTTAAATACATTTTATCGCCCAATCTGACACACGGTTAATAATTCTATCTGGGCTATTCGATCGGCTGATTTACACGATATAACAGCAATTTACAGCCACGATTAAGTCGGGACCTTTCACGATTTGATTGTCGTACATACAGATCGTATAGATTATAGATATTTGATATAGTTTACATTTCGATAAATAGGTAACAAAAGTGAAAAATTATCACGATTTAAAAATTAGTCCACATTTACTTTTAACAATTTACATACCAAACCAAAAAGCCTTTGTCAAGAATAATTGAAAAATGTGAAACAAATTTTGGAGTTTCGTAGATATTTCAAATCTTTGAATTTGCGTTGAGCTACAAATTCTAAATGAAAATGTTATTCAAACGCTCACCGTTCCAGAGTTTTTGCTTTGTAGTTAAATAACTATATATAACTAGTAGATATTATTACTTAAATAGTCATTTTACAGATTATTAATCCCTGCTTTTTATTACTCCCGTGTATTACATTTTCGAACTCGATACTCTAACCTCCAACCCATCTTTAACATTTCTTTAACCTCACTTTTTACAACTATTTCCCTCCCAACCCATATATTTTGCCACCAATAATCCACCTTTCATAACTTCCTTATTTAGTTTAGTACCTACCTACCCACAGTTCCTACCTATATTCAGTACCTATCTATATTCCCTATAGTCCGTAGATGTGTACACTTTAAAACGCAATAGATAAATATTAAGGAAAGTCCTTTAAAAACAACCAACCCCGTTTCCTTTTTTGTATACTTATTTTCCGAATATTCAGTAGGTATATAACTCGGCAATAAAATTTAGACATTTAACAAAGTGAAACTACATTTTCAATACCATTTTAATAACAAATTTTGTTCCTCACATCAAAGTTCGAATTTGACGGTTCGTTTTAAAGAAACAATTCAAAACATCATAATTATTTTTTTTAACGTTTTTTTTTTAAATTTGTGTTTTTGTTTTGAGAATTTGATTTATTTTATTTATTTATCCAACATCTAATAATACATGGTTATTGCGATACACAAATTTCAGAAATACAAAAAAATCGCCTTTTCTTTGCATTTTTCTTCCCCGCAAGGCGTTAAATAATTACTCAAATCTCTTATCTGTACTCAAAATTGTCTTAAAATATGTTGCATCATCTCTTTTCAGAAGAAGGTACCATAATTTTTTTGGATACCGTTTAGTGAAAGTAAAAAACATGCACTTGAACCATTGTGCTTTTAATCTTCCTTAAGCCATCTTTGCGTTGTCACTTAAAACGTTTCAAGCAATCGCAGCGCCTTCATTTTTTTGTCTACTATAAAATGTCAGACTGTATCTACAATTGATTTCTCAAAGACACGGCTGAAACGGCCCCCTTTCATTCGACTGTTTGGGGAAAAGGTCCCTTGGAAAAAGTCAATCAAGTACCTAGGTGTCACGTTTGACTTAAAGCTCACCTGGAAGAAACATATCACCGAAAAAGTTAAACCGGCAAATCGGCAAGAAAAGTCGTCTATCAACGCATAATAAACTACTACTATATAGAACCACCATAAGGCCATGTTTCACATACGCATGTCAAATTTGGGGATATGCTACATCAAATCATATTAAAAAAATCCAATTATTCCAAAACAAAGCCATTAGACTCGCGCTAAATGCACCTAAGTGGAGTAGAATCTCTACTCTCCACAACGATTCCAACATTCCGTTGATAAACGATTTCATTGTCACTCAGGCTTCTAAATTTTACGGCGGCCTAAAAGGCCACGCTAATCCCACGATAAACACGCTCGCCGATTATAGCGAAAATGATAAATTTAAATATAATAAACCAAAGAATGTCCTACGTAAGGAATAATATTAACCTGCACACAGCCGCAGTATAGTTATTAGTTTCTCACTTTAATAAAACCAAATTCATTAAATTCAAAGTAAAGAATCCATAGATAATCTTATATAATTATGTTAGAGCCAGTAAACTCATTGTTTAGAATCTCTGTGAACAAATAAATTCAAAGTTCAAAGTACAATTAAAAAAAGAACAGTTTCAAATAGTGAAGAAAATCTGCTAAGAAACTACCAACCCCGTTTTCGTTACTAATTTGTACATCATTAACTTCAAAATGATTATACTATTACGACATTCCTAAGTAAACCGGTAACCGGTAGGTAGGCACTAGATTCTTACCAGCTTCCGTCACTTGATCGACTCTCACCTCGGAGACGGGTCAAATTGTTTTAAATAATAATTAATTTCGTGATATATAAAATGGAAATTTAAATGTGCAGTCGTGCCGACCGCGATGGGTGAAAGCAAACACAATATTTTATCGATTGATGCCGGGACTAGAGTTCGAAGCCCATTCGACACACAATGCATGATAAATATGTTATGTTATGCTAGTAATTTAATTATGTGAATGTAATGTGTAATATGTAGTATTAAGAAAGTTGTAACTGATTTTTTTTAAATAATTCATTTAATTCATGGAAGGTAGGCTCCTTATAAAATAATGTCTTTTTTTTAAATATGGACCTTGAGGTATATTTTTTAGTTATACCGTTGTGCACTGTTCAGTCGTAGGTGTTACATTCGCTAGATAACACGATTTTTAATAACGTTTTATAGATAGCTTTGGATTGTATATTATATATTATATATATACGATCTGTATGGAATTCTTTATGATTACAAAAAAAAAGCACGACAGAAAACAACTGCGTTCGGTGTACAATTCGAAATTTGTCATTGGTTATGAACTTGCAATATTCTCTTGCACCATATGATCGTATAACTCTGTCTCTTTCTCGTAAGCTTTCAAGCATACACTACGCAGTGTGGCGGCCTCCGTGGTTGAGTAGTTACGATCCTCGGCAGCGAATCCGGAGATCGCTGGCTCAAATCCTGGAATGCTCGAGTGAATTTTATTTGATTAATTTGTTTTATTTCACAATTTATTCATTTAAAATGATTGTTTTTGCAGCACGTTCCAAATTGGTAGATGCTTTCAGTATCGTTCTGGTGAAAGGTCACCATTGCTTGAATTGGCTTTCGCAGTGCATGGTGACCAGATCCGAATAGCCAGGAACTTATTCGCTTTCCTCTTCCTCATTCCCTTCCCTTCTCCCCAGCCTCCAGCTTCACAAACCATAATCTCACTGGCTCCTGACGGTTGGGATCAGTTGGGACTCTTGTGCGTTACTCAAAAAAAATTTTTTAAAAACTTATCATACGTGCTGAAACAAAAAAAATACCTGCGCTGTTTAAAAAAATAAAATTGACAATATAAAAATTTTGGGTGAACGTGTATTTTAATATAGCATTCAGTTTTTAACGTCAAAGGCTATTTTAATAAAGCCATAGATAATAATATGAAAACACACAAAGTTTCATTGTTTTCTTTGCAATTCAATATAGGTATTAAATACTTTGATAGACAAGGAAATCGTGAGCCATTGTTTTGCAAACCCACCGTTTAATCTCTGATAAAAAGTGAAAAAAAAAATTGAACCGTTTAATTAGAAAAATAAAATGTAAGCATTATCAATACGCCTTTCCTGTGTATTTAGCACCTACTTAAAGATCTGGTCGTGCACAGAAGGCGTGTTCTGTCAATCTACAATGTGGCATAAAACAAAAACCATTTCCTGCTATGCATTTTAACAATGCATCGTTGCAATTCATAACCTTGCTAATAAAAATGCAATACAATAGGTGAGAGATCAATTTATCTTATTTTTAAAAGCACACAATAAAAAGCTTTAATGCCGTGGAAAAAAAACTAATTTACCTCTATGACAGCATGGTAACTTTCCGGAATCATTGAGCTATCGAGACAACCTACAGATCCGCCGAAAATAGCCTAGATGTATTTTGAAGTATTTATTTGCTATTTCGCGATTTATCCGATATATCCCGATGTCTTGTGATTCATATGAAATCATTGCTAAATAGTGTCACAGCGCTAAAATAATAAGAAAATTAAACTTATTTATTTGATGAAGATTTTGAAAAAGTAAATTTAATTAAATACCTAGGTGCAATATTGGATTAAAAACTAACTTTCACAGCAAATTTTGAATATGTGTTAAAAAATGTGTCAAAAAAGGTAAATTTTTTGGAAGACTAAGATTTTTTTTAATATGAATACCGCACAAGAGTCCCAACTGCTCCCAGCCGTCTGGAGCCAGTGAGACTATGGCATTCCCAATTGGGGAATGTTATGAGGCTGAAGGTATTGGGGAGGGGAAGCAGAAGGGGAAGATGGAGGTGGGGAAATACCCGACCATTCAGATCTGGTCACCAAACACGGCTAAAAATCATTTCAAGCAACGTTTCAATTCTGAATGGTGGTCTATCACCAGGGCGATACCGAAAATATCTTCCACTCTGGAACGTGCGCAAATATACTATATATTATTTTTAAATTAATTAATTGTGAAACAACACCAATTAATTAAATTAAATTTACTTGCGCACGCCGGGATTTGAACCCGCGACCTTCGGATTCGTAGTCGAGAGCCTTACCCCTCGACCATGGAGGCCGTCAAGATAGCCGAGTTTATAAATATATATTTTTTTATTTATTAGTAATTGACAGCAACAAAGATACACCTACAAGTTATTGGAAATATAGAATTAGAATACACTTGGAAGTACGTAAGGTTGGACTTGGGTGAGTTCACCGGTTATTGCACGACCTTTATTGATTATCCATTGTCTCGTGGCGATTTTAAAATGACGTAGTAAACAATACGTATCTACCTATATTGGTGTTTTTGTACCATTTTGTCTGTTTTCATGCTGTTTTTTATGTTTTAAAGACCTGAAATAAACAAATCTTTTTAAAATGCTAACTTTTTGTTATTAAATCGTATTGCGCTTTATCTTCACTCATGAGTCAATGTGTTCAAAATGAGTTTTTGTTCAATAAATGGTAGTATAGACCGCCCTGATTTAATTAACCTCATTCAATTTCATATACCTACAATAGCTATTCGTTCCAAAATTATGTTTAATTCTCACAACACCAGGACTGATCATTACAAACACTCGCTTGTACCTAGATTACATGAAGTCAGTAATAGATACGCAGAAGTGGCGGATCTATTTAACGGCACGGAAGGTAAGTACAAGAAGGCTATACTATGTATATAACTACTTATATGTTTTATATGTACCCTTATCTCTTACTTTTATATCCTTCATGAAATTTTATTCTTTATATACTTTCTGATGTCATTGTACGACCCAATGCCACATAAAAAATAATTTGTGCTAAATTCTTATGCTTGTATTTAATTGTGACATGCAATTATTGTGTATGGTATATTTATATCGTTGATATTAAATAAATGAGTCGACATTTCACATCTGTCTTGACGATGGACTCTGCAAGGCAGTCCATAACGTTGGCCCAAGAAATACGAGGAAGCCCAACACGGTGAAAAAATCGACCCACAACAATGAATAACATGTTTTCTAAATACCCATTGTTAAATTTGCACAGAAAAAAAATCCGGCACATGTGACGCCCATGAATTCAAATCATAAGTTATGATACTTGATCACCTACATATCTATTGGAGGTATCATGAGCTATGTCACGGTCCACTCATTACTTTCGATTAACTTTCGATCATTCGATCTGTCACGCTTGATCGGAGCGGTCAATCGGCCGATAGCGTTCGATTTTTTTTCGATTATGATATTTTGAAGGATATGTCGCATTGCTCTTAAAACGTATGTTTGAAAAGTTTTAATTTTTGTTGCATTACAAATTAAAGGGTGTGGTATTAAATGTTCATCTAGGAATTACATAAGAAAACTAATACATAGACACATTACATATTTTTAAGGGAAAACGAAACTTTAAGGGTATACACGCTCACAGATGGTGCAAATTTAAGTATTTAAAAAATGGAAAAAAAATATGCACGTAACGCTTTTAAAAAATGAAATGAATTGTTTGTTGGTGGGTGTACGCACATATGGAATATGAAATAGAATAAATTGTTACATTTTTGTTTCATATTCTATGTGTAGTGTGTACACCGGCCAATAAATAATTTATCTCAAAATTTAAAAGCATTACCTGTTAAAAATGTTTTTTCTAAAAAAAAATTAGGGTCATCTTGAACAGATCTTGTTTACGTTATCTTCTTTATGCAGTTTTACCAAAATGCTTATTTTACTTTTTGCTTATTGAATGTTATTATGTAGTTTTTTTTATATTCACCATACAAGAGTTCCAACAGTCTAAAGCCAGTGGGACTATGGCGAGGATGAAGGATGTGGATGGTACATGGGGAAGTGGGAAGTTCGGAAGCACCTTGCTACTCAGATCTTGTCACTAACACGGCTAATACCATTTGAGGCAATATTTCGATCCTGACAGGTGGTCAACCATCAGGGCGATACCGAGAGTAAACTGTACTGCTCTGGGCTTATTAAATAGTGAAGAGTGGTGGGTTAGAATTTTAAGGGTCATTTCTTCACTTGAGCGAATAGAGAGCCGATAATCAAATAGACACAAAAAATCGTGCATTTCGGAGAGGCAAGTAATTTGATATTAGCTATGGAAGCTTTACTAGTATTTAAAATTCATCACTAATCTGCATCCTATTATAACTTTTTTTTAAATATTTTTTCTTGGCTCGATTGTTCTCTAACAAGACTCTCCGCCATGACACTTGACGTCAGTCCGACGCGATTGACCGCCATCAGTATCTCGTTACTGCCGCAAATAGAAAATTAGCCCCGAGCGGGATCGAACCCGAGTTCGCCATTCAGCCAACCTACCTACTGAACCATCCAACCATCCAACGATCTAACCAAATGACTTACGGTTTTTGCGATTGTTGCTTGGATGTGTTATAAAAATAAATATTTTCGAGTGAATGCAGCAAAATCCAATTGCAAAATACTTTGTTTATTGTCACTAGCTGATGTGTACCCGGCTTTGCTAGAGGTTTTTTTTAAAAATATTTTGAAGTTGTGAAATCTTGCTTATCATTTGGGTGCCATAATTGATTTGATAGCGAAAGTAATGACTTCTGACGATATTACTTGTGAATTGAAACGTTACTTGAAATGTCTTTTAGCCATGTTTGGTGACCAGATCTGAATAGCCAGGTATTTTCCCCACCTTCATCTTCCTCTTCTTCTTCCTCTCCCCAATACCTTCAGCCTCACAACATTCCCCAATTGGGGATGCCATAGCCTCACTGGCTCCAGACGGTTGGGAGCAGTTGGGACTCTAGTGCGGTATTCATATAAAAAAAATTGATGTTTCTAAAGAAAAAAACATTCGTTTAATTTTTTTATTTCATTCCAATCATCATTTTTTCAAAATATATCTAAATAATAAAGTTCTTAATTAGGTACCTACTTGTGTTTTCCATTTTTTAAATATTCTATCCAAACAAACCTTCTTCTTTTGAATATATAATCTGTGGCTAACCAGAGTGGTATATAAAAATCCAATAAGAACATTGGTTCAAGGAGGAGGAGAAAGCGCAATGTGACGTATTACTCCAAATGTCAAACAACTTATTACTATATATATAAAAATGAAGATACTACTATCTACGAGAAGCTGCATCATACATATATTATAAAGTTCGCGTCTCTCTAACCTAAAGTAACCTCATAAAGATCACACATCTTGGCAATCAAATCACGACCGTTTCGGATTGGCAGATTTATCATGAAAAAGTTAGTCCTAGCTCGAGGCCGCTTGGCCGTGTGTTTTGCTTGATTTGTCGTCATTAGTGCACGCACGCCCGCTCCAATCTCATGCCATAAACACTGACATCAATTAGGCATTAGGCCTGGTTCGCGGAACCAGCGGTGTGGAGGGCCTGGCCTGGGTTGACTAGCTACTCGCTGCTGCGGTGCTTTGCCGCATTGCAGTCAAATGCATATTATTTGAGTTGCATAGGAAAAGACGATAAATAACGTGGCTGGTTCGAAACTAGGGGCCGGTTTTATAACCATCCGTTCGTCAGATTACCGGTCGTTTGACAGCTGTCAATTGTTGCCTGACGATCGCTTATTTGAAACCGTGCACTATTTTAATTAAAAAGGCAAAATTTAATTTGCATTTGTGAAATGGATTCCTCATTGACCCCTGAAGGTGATGACAAGCGAATGGCAATTATTCAAGAAAAAATAATAAGGTTACGAACGGATAACGGTTCGTTACAAAACAGAAATTTGGTAGTTCGTTTTTAAAACTGGCCCTAAATGCCATGGGTAGTACGTACAGAACTAACGGATTCTTGTAACATGACTTGTTTTGGCTAATACTAATACACAAAAAAGGATTTAATTCAGATGCAATCCTAATTAAAGGAATGCTGAGATGCTTAGGATACATTGGGTGGATGGTTTATGAAAATATTCTCCGATTAAAGTATATACTTGATGAGTAGACTGAAAAAGTGAGAAAAAAAATCCCCATCCTTATGAAAAAATCCTATGTTGGTCTATTCCATACAATATATACTTTCCCTAGATCTGAAGGAATTTCATCATACCACTGCATAATAATTTAGTGACCTAAAAAATCTGCGATTAATTAACATCTTCTTTAATTAACTAAAAAAAATCTATTGATTATTGCAAAATACTATTTCGTACAAATCTGGAATCAACAAATCTCCATAGTCGCTGAGCACACGGTCACCTGGAAGATTCTCAAGGTTTGCACGGGGGGCACGGTTTCCCCCCGAAATCCAACGTGTATGTTTTGTATGAACTATTTCGTAGGACAGAAAGTCCTGTAGTCGCTGATTTAATAACGCACACATGGAATTCATTTCGGACTCGCTCTCGGGCTATATTATGTTGTCATAGTTTAATTTAATGAAATTAAAATAAATAAAAATATTACCTCTACGGATGGGTAGATTTTTTTGGCATGGAATTTGAATGGTAAAATTGTGATACAAGTTTGTTCTATTTTCTAATCTTTTTGTGGGATTTCACTGCACAAACGAACTTCAGAGAAAACCGCCTCTGATAAAAGTAGTTATATGAAAAGAGTATGTTTGGGATGTTGCATTCATGATTAAGACGTAGGTAAGGAGCGTATCCAATATCTACGCTTACCCCTGCCGCGAAATGGCATGATGGTTTGTAAGTCAGTGAAATGAAATATATTATTGACACATTAAAAATTGATATATTGTATTATATCAAATCCATAACTAAATAATAATAAAGTTGAAAGTCTTATTGTATGAATGCCGACTGAAGGTTCGAATTCCATCAATTTACAATAAATTATTAAAAAAATAGGTAAATAAGTTTTTTAAATGTCAAAATTCATTCGACCCGACTTTAGGAAATACCATGTTACAGATAATATTGTTATGAAAGCCAAGCAGTAAAGAAATGTATAAACGGTTGATTTATTTTCTAAATAACAATACGTTTGGCGAAGTCGTCATATTTGTATCTCATTTTCCATATCTAAATCGGAAACAGGAGATCAATTCGAACTTCCGTTTGCCGTTCGCTTCGAATGAAATATATGTTTTTATTCGGCCGACGAACGAAATAATACGGCATAAAATAATGTACTATCGCATGCGTGCCTTTACAATCATAGAAAATCAGCACAAAATTTGGTGGACACATAAAAAAATGGTTTAACGGCTGTCATAAGAAACGTAGATCCATAAATAAGTGTTTTTAAAAACAGCCTAGAAGGGCATAGATAACCTTGGTCATAATTTGTATAAAATGGCGCACACATCAAAACCATAGACATTTAATTTGTAATCAAATCGTGATAGAGCATTGATTTTCCTTCCATCCCACATAATATTGGGTAGGTAGCCGTATTATTTGTGTTCACGCACGATCTGACGGGACAATGAGTCACGCACACGCACACACAGATGGAGTCGTGTCTCCCGTACGATAATATAATAAATATAAAATACCCCACACACGTGAGACGACAACCGGAAGGATGTTGCGTAGAGGTGGAAGGTGTTATTGCATCCTTAAAACAATCGTGGTGCACACGCAAAGACAATTGTTATGTTTACTTACAAAACACATACAAACACGCGTATTGTGACGATGGTTCTTAAGTAATGTCTTCAACAATGAGTAGTTTCAGAATAACAGGGAACATAAAATTACGATTTTTAATTTTAAAAAAACTCTGCAAATCTTTGCACTCTGAGGTTTTTTGTTGAGTTCTTAAATAAATACTCAAAAAAAATATCTGGTTGATATGAAAATGGTGATAGTAGGTATTTTTATGGTGTTCTACTTGTCTTCTAGCATTCAGCTTTGGATATAGACTACCCACAAATGTTTCGTTTTTTTTTCAATAATTCGTAGCTCTCATCAAATCTGTTGCCGTAGTTCTTTTCAGGACGTCTAACTATCGCATCTGTGAACTACACAGGGCAGGATTAGTCTTCTTCCACAAATGTTCTCAATGGGTTACGTTCCTTAGCCATTCGCCTTCAGAGTCATAAAGCCTTCCCGTCCTGCTCCTATCGAAGTTAGTCTACTACCTCTTCGGTTTGCTTCTGGGTCTCCTCAACTGAGGCGTCCACTTGTCATGATGTTCGATCTCCTGTCATCTGGCATTATTACCAGATGTCCATCCCATTTCTTTGTACCTACAGAATCTTACAAAGGTTTCATTCTCGTGACATTTTTCATTAGGTTCGTTTGGATTTCATGCGATTATTCCTATGATGAAATTGAACAAACCTTAAAATTTTCTTAAACGTCGGGATGCTTAGATGTTTTTGGTATGTGGAGGGGATGAACGAAGAAATGAGTGTAAGGAGAATATATGAGGCGAATGTGAATGGAAAAAGAAGCCAGAGACGCCCGAGGAAGACATGGCACGATCGAGTGAACAAAATGCTTGAGTCGGGTCATGTCAAGAGTCGGAATAACAGGGGAGTATGTATGAAAGTGAATGAACGTGATGTGTTAGTTAGTTATTTAAATATTTGTTCATTAAAAAGCTTGGGAAAGACCTTGAACTGATTTGCATTTTCAAAATTATTAATTGTATTATTGACTCACTTTCATTGTTGCGACTCATTCTGTTCAATACTCCTTGCTGGAGATTTCTTTCTTTAATCAACACTACTAATTATCGATACCATTTTCCACTCTCAAGAATGTAGAGACTTATTAACTCAAGCCAGGTCCTTGAAATTCTTGGTACTAGTCTAAATGATTTTTGTCAGGCTATACGAAAATAAACTTCAATGACTATCATTTAATATGTCTAACATTATGGACTCTCCCAAAGCTTTGTTCAGGCTTTGACTTGAATGTTTTATGTATTATGTATGTGCTGTTATTTTTCCGTAGCTCCTATTTATCTCATTTTGTTTTATGTATTTTGAGCAATTATACAAAAGTTCGTTAATATAAACATAAATATATATTTTTTTTTTACATCTTCTAGCTCAGGTTTGAATTAGTCTACATTTTTGGATGTCCCGTCATCTGGAATTCTTTTCAAATGTTCAACCCATCGTAGCATTTGTTTCCGACAAAATCTAATAAAATTTCCATGCTTAATAATTAGAATCGTGAATTCTTGATTCGTCATAAATTTCAAGTACCTCAAATCTCGGTTAAGGAATTTGTTTATCCACCCCAAACAGGTTATGGCACAAGCGACAATACAAAACTTCGTGACACAAAATGATCACAAAGTGTCAAAGCTGGCTTACTTAAGTTGTCAATCAGAGGTCAGCAGTCCAGACTTCCGTGTCAGGCGGTGTCCGATTGATCTCCGAATCTCCGGCCGGTGGGCTAATGGTCCTTTGTTCCGCGGCGATTCGTTGGATATTGCACCAAACGGTAACCTGGCGCAAAATCAATATTGTTATATTGTTGCCGATCGCCTGTTGCTGGTTTGCAAGATAAAAACAGGAAGCGGTTGCTGAACGCAAGTTCCCATTATTATTTGATGCTTCCGTCAGCGTGCATGATTTGGCCGGAGTTACAGAACCATCGACGTTTTCTAAGACTAAGATTTTACTTGCTAAAAAAATATGTTAATGTGATATCGAGTCCCAATAGTTTAGAGTCAAATGAAATATAGTATTGACAGCAGAGGTGTGCATTGCCCTATGATCAAAGGTATGCTGTGTGGAGTTCGAGTATAAGAAATTACATTACACATTTGAAATGTTTTGCTGATTGCTGTGGCCGCCTGAATAAATGAGCGTACAAGTACCATACCAAATTCATAAAAAAATTACTTTTTCCTTAAGGTAGCCAAAGATTTTCATCCTTTATGGACTGCAGGCCACTGATAGACAGTAAAGTATTGTTATGAGTCTGAAGGAAATAGGAGAAAGAAATGGAAGAAACAGGATAAGAGGACGGTTGATAAGTGACCATAACAGATCTGCTCAAAAATCTATAGCCAAAGCCATTTCAAACAACGCTTCGTCACCTAAATGCAGAACTATTCTACGAGTAAGTCACATTCAAGTCACTTTAGTTTTTTTTTCATTATGTGTGTTCTTTGTGCAACTGATTTTGTTATATCGAAATATCTAAGCTGGAATGACCATATTTCCATCAATTTGTTGACATGTGCAGAAATATTATAATATAAGAGAACCCACTTAAATAAATTTGCTTCAATGCAGATAGGATAGTTCTGTATTATATTTATCACAACAGTAGTTTATCATCACCGTGATTCTCTGGTAATGGTTTATAGTCTGTAAATATGTTAAGAAACTATTTATCAGTTCATTTTCCTTTCCAATCGAAACTTGTGAGGAGCATAGCTCGGTATATAAACGACATTATTAAAATATTTCCTTTTACCTAGAAAATGGGGCAACACTTGAAAAATTACGTATAGTTCGAGTATTCCCAATGAATACAAAATTTTCTAAACTTGAAATGTGTGCTAAACCTTATTTTTATCTTACACACCAATCACCCCTTTCCATCCATCTCATTTGAAAACCAAACTGCGTGCTAGAGGGTAAGGCAGAAAAACTAAGCATCCATCTTCGTGTAGATATTACCCAATCCGATGGATAAGTTGGCAGTTACCGATGTCCTCGTTAACTAGATTAAGCCATTTATTGATGGCGCCCATCAATGGGCCATTTACATAGAAAATAAGTTTTTAAATGTTAAATAAATATTTTTTTACTATACGAGGTGTGTTCAAAAGAAAAGGTGAACACTCAAAACGTGACTAACCTTTCCAGTTGTCAAAAACAAACCACTTATCCAAAATGGCTGATAATGCTAACATATGATAAACATATGTGTAACAACATAAAAAAAAACGATAATCGAATGTACACAGCCCGCGAAAATTCAAAATTCACCTTTTCTTTTGAACACACCTCGTATACTTGTTAACCAACTGTACTGACGAAACGCCATCTGTGTGTTTTAACCAGGATTCACGGTGCTTATTATAATGTACAAATTTGCGATTCTCATCTCCGCTCGGTTCCGTCTGTAACTGTTGACTTTTAACTGTTTCTTCTAATTTTTTTATTAAAGTTCATGTAGCTCGAAATCTTGGATAGTGGCTTCGAAGGCCGACACGGCTGAAACAAAGCAATAACATTTTACAATACGTGTTCAATGTTGACTATTTCCAAAAAAAAGAATTAATTAAACTAAGCAAAACAATCATGATGAAATAATATTAACTTAAGGTGAAACTCAAAATAATAAGTATCGTGATCACAGATGGCGTTAATATCAATATTTTATTTTTTTTAAATAAAAAATACGCTTTTATAAAATAATGTTTTTGAGTTGAATTGTTGGTTGGCCATTGTTTTTGTAGGTTTAAAGTTCAATTCCTTCAAGAAACTTAAAAAAAATATTTAATCATTGTAGAAAATAATATTAAGATAACCGAAATGAAATATGAAAACTGAAAAAAATGACAGAAGATAAAAAGATTTCAGTCGCATCTGGGACTCGAACCCAGGTCCTCTGCCTATCCGGGGCAACCGCTTAACAAACTTAGATAATGATATCAGTTCAATTTATGCCATCTTCATCGATATCATATCTCAAATTCAAGATTAGTTAATATTATTCTCCATTTTTAACCCATATTATTGACAGCTATCTTTATAATGATTACAAAGTTCCTAAGGAACACAATTGCAAACTAGACAGTGTCTTCGGATTAATATCCGATTTTTTATTAATATGAGACATCTATTGACTTTTTATAAACACACCATCGGTGATTGAGAATTTTCAGAATAATTTTAAACACTTTAAGGCCACAGTATCTGAGATAATAATGCATAATGTCTCAATTATTTGTCCTTGCGTGCATCTCTTGCGTTAATTAACTCATAACCACCCGTTGATTAAAGATCCTTAATACAGGGTGGTCCATTTCATCATGGTAGGAATGCAGTCGGTATTTGGTTCACTCGATCGTACAATGTTGTCTTGCGACGGACCCCCCATTGTCGCAGAAAAACTAGATTTATTTCTGAATTCTTCATCTCATTCACGCGAATCTATGCATTAAACATTAATCAGAATAAATTAAAAGTATTTAAATGAGTTTTTACTTAGTTCTTTCGTAATTCAGGCCTATCAGGCCGACCCGTTCACGATTGAGCCATCATATTGTATCGCACAGAGATGAACGAAAGTCCTTAAAGCATAGTAGTGGCCTTTAGAGAATAAGAATGCATGTCATTTTTCGCCAAAAAAGTTTTTTGTTACTAACTAACATCAAATGAGATCCGAGTGTAATCCGGTGAATTTCTGTACACTTAATCGGTTTTTTTAATTGAGCATGATAGATGGTTTGGGCATGTAGAGCGAATGAACGAAGAAAAGAGGGTAAGAAGAATATATGACGTGAATGTAGACGGAAGAAGAATCCGGGGACGCCCGAGGAAGACAAGGCACGATCAAGTGAGTCAAATACTTGAGTCGGGTCATGGCAGAAGTGTGAATGAAGCAAGAAGTGTATGCCAAGATCGAGTTGTTTGGTGGTCCGTCCTCTTTGCATACCCCTGCGGCAAAACGGTGTGATGGTTAGTTAGTATGATTTGAAAAATGTAAAAAACATTACAAATTATTAACTTTTTTTTTACTTTCTGAAGTAGGAATATAATATATCGAGTTCCATTGGATTTTATGTATTAACAAGAGCAGACCCGTTATAAACCACGGGATATTAGCATAAAATTAAACACATACTCGTACATTTAAAAATAAAAGTATGAATATTTTTTTTTTTTTTTAAATAAAAATAAAAATATTTATACGGCCGAGAATCAAACCCAGATCAATTGCTATGGAAAGCAGCTGTGCTGACCATTACACCATTAACTGTTTTAAGAATTGCGGCATAAATTCATTATATGTACTGAAAATATTAATTTTAATTTTAGAAATTGAATGTTACGTTCAGTAAAGTACTTCATACTCACACCACAACCGAAATTATATTGTTTTTTTTTTTTTAAATTACTTCATATAAGCCGTGTTTTAAAAATTTTCTGCGGAATTTTCGGGTTTCGTGAGATTGAAAAATCAGTACAATTTTTTAGTAATATACATATAAATTTGTTGAGTTATGTGAACCTAGTTTTCCTTTTTTACGCATCCATCTTATTAGCCTATTTCGCATACAATTTTGAAGGTCTGGGTACCTGCATAGTAACAAGTTAATATTTTAAACGATTTTCCAATTAGGAAACACGTTGAAGCTATTTTTACATCATTTATCGGATAAAAACGTGAAAAATTCTTTTGAGTCTCGCTGAAAAAAAACCCTTTCGTAGAATTTCACAAATTTACATCCCTTAAAGTTTTGCAAATTAGTTTTTAAAATTATTAAAATTTAAATAATCGTGTTTTTGAACTTGCGTCGCTATTCCTCGTGCACCGATATTAGCGAAGTCGACATCGTTCGGGAATTTCTTATTGATTTTTTCCGCGAAGAGGCGGGCGGTCGCGTGCTCTGCGGGCGAAAGCGCACGACTTCGTGCCGCCCCAACTCCCCGGCCCTCCCGTGCTTCGATGCCCCGGCACGTGAACAGGTATTCACATGAATCACATGGACATGGACGTCTCGAGCCGTTTATATTTTAATGTGTTTAACGTGGCCGGGCAATGAACATGTTCGGGATCGATGGAGATCTCGATCTTGATCAATTGAGATTAAGATCGATTAAAAAAACGTTGCTAGTGAACGTGCCAAAATTAGGGTTAATTGACGTACATATGAATTAGTAACACATGGTCAGTGGCTGAGTTGGCAAGCGCCTGGGTCCCACCACGCCAAGTCTTCCACAACGACACATTTTCCGCTTAGTGTGATGGTAGTAGGACATTTTAAAATATCGTCAGGTTATTCGTAACCCGGCAATGTTTGTCTTTCTATATATCGTATTGTAAATTTTTTATGGACAGTGCCAGGGAACATTTCTCCCTCTTCCTGTGTCACTGTGGTTAGAGGTGCATAAATGTGGAGATAATATTCTCTACCCAGTGAGAGGGCTGCCTTTTGATACTGTAGGGCTTTTATTTATTTTTATTTCAAAGAATTATAAACCGTGTTTTATGTGCTAGCGGAACTTGCTGATGGCAATCTTTTATTTATTTGTCTTTTTTGTAAAAAAATGTAGGTTCAGTATAAAACAAACTAGTCCCTTTTAAAAATATTACGAGAAAAATCATGGAAAAAAATCAAAATATTGAAGAAATATTTAATGTTTTAAATTTTTGTGATTTATGTAGGTATGAGAATTCATACGTGATAGATGTTTTGCCTTTCGTAGGTATTGATAAATTGTGCCTGGACTACTTTCAGTATCGCCTTGGTGAAACACCACCATTCAGAATGAAAATGATTTTTGAATTGTGACTAAAGATGCCATAGCTGTGTATGTATTAATAATATGTATTTATTAATTGAGTCGTGGAGTTGCAAAACCCTGTCTTGATTTTTTGTTAAATCTGGACATAGTTGCAAAAAAGTGTTTGCAACACCTTAAATATAAAAAAAGATTTTACATTTCATCGTATTTCAAACACTTTTTAGGATTTTGCAACTTAATTTAATCACTTTTTGAAGGGTGTGTTTTGCAACCAACCGCTAAATTAACTGCATCATGTAGAGATTAATATCAAATGTTTATTCGATATTTCGATTCAATCCAGAGTTCTATTACGTTAGGCCACATAGGCCAATAAAGATTTAAAAAATATATCTTACTTCGGAAACTTTTTGATTTTGCATTGTTGACCGTCATATTTAATTAAGTACGGTACTAAAAATAACTTTTTCTGGTTAAATATTATGAATAAACTCCTCATAATCACTAAAAAAATTAACATTTAAAACCTTAAAGTACAGGAAAACTAGTGCCTACCACAATTATGTGATATTTCATTCCAAATCAAATAAAATTAACTCTAATCATTGAAGAAGATAATAGTAACACATCCCAAATGAACCACGAAGCCGAAAAAACAACAGAAATTGAAAAGATTTCAGTCGCATCGCGGACTCGAACCCAGGACCTCTACCTATCCGGGGTAACCGCTTAACCAACTTAGCTAATGAGACCAGTTCAATTTACGCCATCTACACCGATATCATACTTCAAGTTCAAGACTTGTTAATATTATCCTCCATTTTTAAATGCCATATTATTGGCAGCTATCCTTATGATGATCGCAAAGTTCTACCCGAACACAATTGCAATCTGAATAGAGTCTCGGATATACCTACCCGATTTTTATTCATATGAGACATCTATTGACTTATTTTACAAGTCTGGAAAGAAATATTCAATTTATTTTTATAACTTATTGAAGTTTGTAAACCTCATTGTAATATTTAATCATTGAAGAAGATAATATTTACACAATACAATAAGGTTTACAAACTTCAATAAGTTATAAAAAATAAATTGAAAATTAACTCTAATGCAATTTATTTCTGAAGGATTAACATACTATAAGCAGCACGTCTTAAAATGTTAATGATTACTTTACTATGGTCAGGGTTTGTGATATTTCTTTTGATCAATAATTCATCTTGAATTGTTTTCCAGTAAATTATAATTGCTAAAGGGCCGCGTAAATACTTCATTCGTCAACTTAATTGATTTAAAATTCCTATCAAGATTGCGAATGTAATGAATAAAATGATGAATTATTTATTTTCCATTGAATTTCATTCCGCATTTTTTCAAACAGTTGATAAATTCATTGATATTCTTTCAGATCAAGTTATTAAAGCTGCTATTTATCGTATAAGGTTAGGAGACACTTACACCATTATCTGTCAGATAGATATGTGGCAGATAAACTGACGAATTATATCTTTAAAGTGAGGTTTTTCCCACAAATAGATCAGTTTTTAATTTCGCGCTTATTTTTCAAGATTATTACTATGAAAGTAGGTTATTTCCTGCAGCACGAAAGTGCAGTCAATTATTTTAATGATTCTCAATAAGAATGGTGGAATTTTTATCAATGTTTGGATTCTTACTTATTACTATTAATCCATTCGACCTAGATTAATGTTATTTGAAACTGGCTTCATAAATTAAGTTTGGTTTTTTTAAGGTAATCACAGCAATACTTTGTCCGTGATAATATTCACTATATGTTATCTAAAAGTAGACGTTCCTCGTCTAATTAAAATAAAACAAACTATTGATACTTATAATTTATTTTATAGCTTCTTAAAGCACCATTTAGTATTTATTGGGTTGAAATTCGTAAGAAATATATTTAAAATCAAAAATCATTTCTCTAGTTCTACTTATTAGAAATAGCCTTCATATTTTTACACGTGACAGCTGTTCCATTGAAAGCTTTGTCATTCTGCTAGATGATATAGTTTTAAACAGTGTAACGGTGATTTTGAAAGGCGATACAGTTATCATGCACAATAAAAAAAACACACACAAGACAGTAATACAACTTTCGTATTACCGGAAAAAATATTTTTGATATGTTTGATTTTTTGGGTTTTCTGTGTCACTTTCTCACTTTGTTCGTTTTCTCATCACTTTTACGAAAAAAGGTTACAGATCTGTCATTTATGAAAAAAGGTGACAGAAAAAAGGAACAAGTTTTATTTGTGAATAACACTCGTACATCATAATGTATTATTCATTTCATGAATAAAAACGTCTTCTTTTAATACTTACCAGTTTAAGGGCCACCACTCAAAAATGGTCCTAAACATCACTTTGCAGGTTGGCAACTCAGGCAATACCACAAATGATTTATCTGTAATATCTATACGGGTAATTATGAAAATTAATGTTTCAGAATACAAAATCCTCCCACCGTAATCGGTAAATCTTATCAAATAGTTCCTAAAATGTCTGAAAATAGGGGTAATTTGAAAATTAGTTAAAGCAATTTTGAACGTTTTTTTCTAAAATTTCAGTACGTATTTCAAAGAGAAATAAAAATGTTATAGTCATTGAAGAAGATATTATTAACACATCCCAAATGAACCACGAACCCGAAAAAACAACAGAAAATAAAAAGATTTCTTTTATTATTTTATTTTCTGTTGTTTTTTCGGTTTCGTGGTTCGTTTGGGATGTGTTAATATTATCTTCTTCAATGATTAAATATTACAATGAGGTTTATAAGCTTCAATAAGTTATAAAAAAAAATTATAATATTATAGTTTGAGGATTATTATCTTTTGAAACCTTATACATTTTTCTAATTACCCGTAGAGACCTTACAGATAAATTTGTCGTAGTATTTCTTGAGTTAGAAACCTGCAAAGTTTGTATGTGTGGGTGATGACCGTTAACGTATTAATTAATTCCCCATTGTATAGAAAAGCAATAAGGCAACACGCAATTAACCACACCATCCCACGTAGTTTCATCCCGTTAAAAGCATGAAATCCCTTTAACTCACTTGAACAGTATATTTTATTACGTGAATGCCTTCGCGTGGTCCTCTACCCCGTAAATAGGGCTTTTCTAGTTTTTCGACTGTTCCCGAACACTTCGTCCCGACATAAATTGCCGTAATATCCCGAAATACAATAGCCTTTGGGGGCGTGTAACGGCGGACATTTCTCCCTTGAACTCTATGGAAAACAACCCCAACCCTACGTGAAAATGGTGCCAAGACCACATTTTTGAAGAACGTAAAATATTTGTCAAAATGAGGCCACTAAACGTATTACCCCGTGATATTAATATGAAATGAGAATTCTGTTCTTTCTTTATAGAAACCACTGACATAGATAAATATGTTTATAAGTTATTTCGACAACGTTTTCAATCCATCTTCACCTAGATTATCATTGGAGTAATCTGGTATTTATCCTTCCTCGTTACATCAGCGAGATATCGGAGTTTATTCCTCATATATGTTTTTTTTTAAACATTAACTCCACGCAGGAGGCCCCGAGGAAAATAATTTCCCTTAGAGCCTATATCTTTGAATGATGTGTGGAAAGTATTTTTAAGGAAAGAAAGAAGAGGAAGATCTGGGAAGTAAAAATGTATGACAGGTGGGTAGGCATTTGGGGTTCAGCATGTCTAGGGGTGGTGGATGGATGAATTCATCCCTTACACTGCGCTGGGTCGAGAATCCGACTTTAGAGGTCAATGTGTCTCCCTCAACAGACTGGACGCATCCACCGGCAAGACCTGGACAAATCTCACCCCATGAACCCGGGCGCCCCTACTAAGTCACCTACCGTAGCGAGTCACTTGGGGTAACCTGTGTCAGAGGTGTTGGTTATTCAATGAATGGTAATGGGTACGGTACCCGCTTCCCAAATTTAAAAATGAATACGGTAAACAGTGGTATGGCAGATAGGCGGTTAAGACTAAGTTAAAGGGGATTGGGTTCAAATACAGGTTCAGCACCTTCACGTAGCGTAATAAAGCAACTTCTCCCTATTTGTGGCAGATACTCTCTGTATCGCCATACCTTACAAAATCGAACCATTACTTAAAATGGCTTAAACCGTCTTTAGTGATAATATTTGAATACCCAGACACTTACTTCACAACATTATATTTCTCATTTTCATTCCCTTCTTACTCCACGTTATCTTATAACATAATAAAATTGGCGTTCCCATAGTCCCACTAGCTCCGGGAAGTTGGAACACTTGTGTGGTATACCTATAAAAATAAAACATTAATTTAACAATAAAATAACAGTGCATTATTTTATACAACTGGTTTTCCCTACAAAAGTTTATCATAAATATAAATAAAGCAATTATTTTTTACAACAAGCGTGCACACTAAATGTTAAAAGTTTTAATTTCCCTATTTCTCTAATGCTACTGAAATTTTTAAACGCATTTACGGTACTACAGCCGCAAAGGGACTATAGGTAAAGGTTAACACATACAAGTTGGACGTTATTCCGTGTAATAATTGTACGGCCTTCCAAAACACGAAGCTAGGGGTAGTTTCTGGGGGTATTTCCCCATGGTCAGGGGTGACTCACCCCCAGACAAGTTCCGAGAACTAATCTCGTCAGAAGCAGCCCTGGAACCACTGGACTGGTAATCCCTAGTAGTGCGATCAACTTACATTCATTCTAAATAATAATGAGGTTTTCTTCTAATTTTTGATGTTGACGAAACTGAAGTAAAATTAGTTTTTTCGATATTTCCAAATTTGACGAAGCTTTCAAATTGAACTTATGAAAAGCTTATAGCCGTGACATCACGAGTCAAAATTCATGACAATTCACAATTTGAATCGCAGAAACGGATACTGCTGCACCTATGATATCAATAGCCGCGCCAGTCATTTTGTGAACCGTGACGTCACTCGCTTAAAGGAAAAAAAGGAGCTTATTTTGGGCACACAGATACGCTAACAACACACTTCTATCGATGTATCTCTTCAGTGTCTGGCGGTCTGACTCAGACAATACTAGCAATAACACGTCAAGTATTTAGTATAGTAGACCTGCCGCTGAGAGTTCCGTTCTAACCTCTCTTTCTTTTACATAACCAGTTTATGAGAAAGAGAGAGATGCCACAACGAATATATCTGCGGTGCGCATGTAGTTGATCGATTGACTTGATTCTGTGATTATGGCGGGTTCCTTTTCATATTATTTGTCGAAGGTCGTGTCACTAATTGCTGTAGATATTGATGCGAAACGATCGGGTAGTTATTGCGTGTTTGGGAATCGTTCAAATAAATGAATATTGAACGGATTAATTTGTTTTCCATGGCGAAACGGTTTTATGTTGATGCCTCATAAAAAATTTATACCGTTTTGCTCGCGAGTACTTTTTGGACGTTAAAACGGGTGTATCTATTTTTCACGTGTTCTAAATTGCTTTAGTTTTTATTTCCTCCGGGGAAAATATCCTTGAATATAATATTATATCGTGTTCTATACCCGCGTCGTAAAACTTCAGCTGGTGATTTTTCAGGAAAGTTTTAAGGGAAAATGTTAATATTATTTTTCAGCAACGTCCGAATAAATTAGATATGATGTTTTTTTAAAGAGGGGTGTAGGATTATATTTACATTTAAAGCCTCACTGTATAATAGCAATACAGTCTGGAAGCCTACATCCCGGGCCGCTAGAGGCGGTAGTATAGCATGTTGCCAGTATTTTGATGTCTAAGTTATTTTTTATATGAATACCGCACAACTGAGTCTCAACTGCTCCCAACCGTCTGGAGCCAGTGAAACTATAGCATCCCCAATTGGGGAATGTTATGAGGCTGAAGGTATTGGGGAGGGGAAGGAGAAGAGGAAGAGGAAGGTGAGGAAATACCTGGCTATTCAGATCTGGTCACCAAACACGGCTAAAAACCATTTCAAGCAACGTTCCAATTCTGAATGGTGGTCTTATCTATGGTGGATACTGAGAGTATCTTCCACTCTGGAACGTGCGCAAATATTCTATATATTATTTTAAAATGAATTATTTGCGAAACGGCACAAATTAATTAAATAAAATTTATTTCCGCACGCCAGGATTTGAACCCGCGACCTTCAGATTCGTAGTCTTACCCCTTACCCCTCGACCATGGAGGCCGTCAAATTATATTTGATTACACGCGTAGATTTGTAAAAATACTTAGGTTACCTGATATTTATTTTTGGATTTTTAGATTTTTATAATTTATTAAGAATATATTTCACAGGAATTCTATTAAAATGCATGACATAAATCAATTCGTACAACTCGAGCCGCTAGAGGGCGTTTGTGTAGGATTTTGCTATCATATTTCAGGAGCTGGAGGTATTATCATTTAAGAGTATTTCTTATAACTAATATCATTTAAAAGAAACAATAATAAATGGTGGACATTTTGTTTTTAATGTTGATTACCTTAACCATGTATGTTTCCTAGAAAAGAATTCCAATAAAATCTATCTTTAATATTTCCAATGGTAATTTAATATTTATCAACTCTTCAGCTTTCCAGGGACCACGGTGTGAGAGCTACAGCATGGAATATCTTTTACATTCTTTCCAATGCAATTGTTCAACTTGAAACTTTTATCATGGCATATAACTCAATAGTTCCAGACAGAAGTTCCTACGAAAGGATCCCTTCCCAACAGCAATTCTATTTCTAAAGCGCAATTTGTCAAAGTTTTGAGGAATAAATCGAGCGCAACGCCCCTTTATGCGGTTCAAAATAATAATATTTCAAAAATTTTACACCCTCCTAAAGTGTCGTCTGAAAATCATTGTGTGAAATATTAATGTTGGCAGATTATATATTCTGTTTTTTTGAAATGCGCACGAAAGTTAAAATTGACATTATATCCATTAAATTTTCCATACGATTAATTATAAATTCAAAATGTTTCGCTCTATCTCCTCCGTTCTAAATACTACAACCTTTTCATAACGTTATGTGATCCTTTTTTTTTATTTATTTATTTTATAATGTTTAACAAAAAAGTCCCAAAAAATGTGACCTTACTGGGGTACCCCGTTCTAAGGTCACATTGTACATGGTTTTATATAAGGATTATGAATTAGGTCAAGTATATTGTAAGTTTGATAAAAAAAATTAACAATGTTTTAGTAATTATGTTAAAATATTACTAGAGGAACATTATAATGCAATAAATGAATAAAAATTCCAAAATCTAGGAGAAAATATACCGTGACCGTTAAAATCTGTTGGATTGCAACATCATATCTATGTTCTTCCTTCCCGTGTCCATTCTTCACACCTTAATACTTTTTTTGAATTCGGTTAATTTTGTAATGGTTTTTATTGCTAGAGGGAGAGGGGTGTTAAATACCTTTATAGAGAAATATAGCAAATTTCTTTGTTCAAAAGTAGTTTTAGTTGTAGGTTGATGGAATGTAAGTTGTAATTCAAATCGATATAATAGTTTTTCTAGTGTTTACGTAATGATTTTTATTGAAAAAGCGTATGCTGAAATTGTTACGAAAATCTCTTAAATGGTAAAAAAAAGATTCATACTTATTGATAGAGTTTCGTATATTTTTCCAATATATAATAATTTTCCTCACATAATATTTTCCTGCCTTTAGTGATAACTTGAGTTAGTGAATATACATACACCCACAATGCAAAAAATCTTTTTAAAAAACTTTTTTATTTAATGTAAATCATATTAAATAATGTTATTGCTAAGTTCCGCAAGTATTTTAAATTTTTATAACCTAAAGAACGCCGAAAGAGCTGCCACAATAATAAAAGTACTTGCAGAACCTAATAATAACATTGATATATTTATTTACTTTTAATTTTTTTTAAAAAACCACTCTAATTTAGTTCTAATTCAACACAATAAAAAATCATGCCTGGCGGCCATCTTGACTGTCGATGTGGAGACATTAATACAGAAGGTGCTGATTCAAATCCGTATATTCATGGCCTGAAAATATCAACACCATTACATCCCACTGGTTTTATTTAAATAATGTTAGATTTATATATTTTTTTCTATTGTTATGAACACTTTTTAATCCAACTTTGATTGCATGTTGTTTTGTGTTCATTTTGGATGCTACGAAGGTTTTACAAACAGTGAGTATCTCAAACAATGTCAGCTTAGTATCCTGGAGCCTGTTTCTTCCAGGATAGAGCGCCTCACATTATTTCATTCCATGCATCAACATAATAACAAAATATCGCTTCGTCCACTTTTCACCAACCAACAGCTTAAATCACCCATTTTGTGTGCTTGGGCCATCAAATTCACTTGCTTTTGATATTGTTGTTCATTCTGTTGTTTAATGTCTTATTAGGTGTTGAATTTAAAAAAAAACATGTATAACTAATTTAAGTAGTTACCTACTTACTGAAGACCACGCTCCCGACATCGATTTCTGCAACGATACGAATAATTTTATTCGTTATCTTTCCAATTTTAGCGAGAGTATTATTTTTTTCGCTATTATAAATATATATTTGCAATGATAAAAAGTTGACTGTCGATCTCTCCTCAATTAAAATTTATATATTGAAGATCCCGCCCCCGACATCGATTTTTGCAGCGATACGATTTTTCCCGTTTTCTTGCGTTTTCACCAAGAGTTTATACGCTTTTTTCACCATGCTTCAAGATGTTTCTTAATATAAAATTTATAAATCTGTGGAATTTGCATCTTGAAGCCTTGGCAAACTTTCAGAAATATAGGACATTTATGGTAAGAAATAAATTAAATATTCAATTTCCAAGGGCGGTTCGTAACTGTCACCCAAAGAACGCCTGCCAAAATGTCAGTTTACCGGAATAAAAGGGATTTCGCTAACGTAGAAACGTTTGCAAGTTGTAATTCTCCGTGGAGCTCAAACGACATGGAGGTTGCTTGTTGTGCTCATCTTAGTGATTCAAAATCGTGTACCAAAAAGTAAACAGATCAAAAAGTTTATCTGATTTTTCTAGAAATCAAAAATAGTACTACCTGTATACTACATAATACTTCAGCCGCAAAAATGAAATATTTTTGTTTCAACTACCCTACTTTCTTTTTTTCCCTCTCCACGTCATAAAACTTATAACATTCTCCAATCGATGACATAGTTCTACTTGCTCCGGGTACTTAAACACACCTGTTAAACGTTCCTGCGTTACATTTTATAGTAATTACCAACTATTATATTGAAATGTGTATTTTTATTGTAATACCGCACAAAATTTCATCTCAAGAGCTATTGAAATGTGGTAAGAAAAAAATTGTATCGTACATTGCTCTATGACCAAATGGATCAGGTGTGAATTGTGAATTATTTGAAAGTGACTATTTTATTATCATCTTCTGCTGATTGTTACAACAAACTGAATAAATGAGCGTGCAAGTTCCTTTTTTTAATTTCATATAAATCAAATTCAATAACGTTATTATACATTTTCAAATTTGAATTCCAAAACAGCTGTCACAATAATAAATACTAAAAATGCTCGCAGTACTTCATACTAAAGTTATTAAACTTGATTTTATTGAATTTAAAAAAAATAATAATTAAATGGAGTTCTGCGAATTAAACACAAAAATAATTAATAATGTACAAGTTCCTCACTAAATTCATTTGAAAAAAGCGTTTTGGTAAGAAAAAAGCATCCATTATTTTTCTTTTATCCGTAAATTCACCCTTAGCAGAGAACTCTGCGTAGTTTTCAGTTTTCCATTTTCAATTTTGTTGGGCGGCTGTTCCGTCGGGTAGGGGGAAGAAGGGGTGTGGGAAAGTGTCGGGGAGGGGGTGGCGAATCACGTGTCTCCCTCCCCCTCCCCCTAACAGGTGGGGGGGATCGATATTCCTGTCTGGACCGAAGAGATGGCGTCTGATAGCGGTACAATACGGAAAAACACTATACTGAAAGAGATGATATAAAGGAGACGAGGTTATCCCTCCACAAAAGTTTAAATTTGGAATGGTTTTTGTGCTTTTTCGCAAATTTTAATGAAAATTCGTCTAGTGAGATATTAATTTGCTTATATCGGAAATGAATATGGGAAAAAGTACAAAAAGTTAGGAAATGCCGAATACTAGTTTATGCGTTCGGAAAGTTCCAGAATATAGTTGAAAATTGCGCTTCGTAACTAGTCCACAGTGGTTAAATTACATTAACTAATATTTATTTTTAGAAATCTTGATTAAGAGATTCTGGCTTGTGTGGTGGTGTACTCGATGAATCAACAATATAAAGTCCGATATAACCGCGACCTAATCAAATCACAACGACAGTATTCGAAGATTATGACAAACGTCGCTACGCATCCAGTATCCTACGGCAAATGCAGCTTACGAGGGAACTATGGGCGAATGTTCCAAACTAGTTCAAACCAGTTTGAAGCGAGCTTGCGATACTATCGATGTGCACTAATACATTCAAACGTGCGCTCTTTAAAGTGAATTGCCAGTATTCTCTATTAGTATTGTTGATTTGACTTCTTAACAGTTTATCCCATAAAACTAACCCTTTTCACAGCCCTTGATGGCATTTTTTTTTTCATTTCGCATACGTAGATTGACTTGGTATTTATTATGTTATTTAATAGCTATGATAAAACCTTCGAGGTGTTATTTCACGTATGGTGGTCTTTCACCAGGGCGATACTGAGAGTATCTTCCACTCTGTATGTTCAGCCATAATTTTATAATTTTGTTTGGTATATATTTTGCATTGGTGATGGAATGGTTGTTCCGAAACCGGTCGGCGTTAAAATAAAAAGTTGGTCGAACAGCGTTTGATTATTTCATTTGATAAGTATTTAATATTTATTTTCTGTTGAAATAAATTTCAATGATTTGGGCCAATCCAGCGTATTCTATATCGATGGGTGAATGTTTAATCTACTTGGAAACACAGCTAAAGAGGTTACGGTCCATTGCCGGCACTCTCGTTTCTACCCTAAAGTGATTTTTCTTTTTGGGTGTATTACTGAGAGCAGGGAGAGTACCAACAGGTTAAATAAATTACGATTATAAACACAGTAGCCTCAAGCATATTTCGTTTTCCTGGTATCGTTTTTACGATAACGATATTGAACGTTACGTAACGATCATCTTCGTGTCTCACTTCTACTGGAGGTTAGACACCATCGTTGATACAGTATCTCGTAATAAAGATGTTGTGCGAAACCAATCTAGTAGATTCGTCAGCCATGGTTCAAATTTACCGAGAAATTGTTATATTGGAAATAAGTAGCTATACCTAAACTTAACATTTATGAGGTTGAGTGGTCTTCATTGAGTTACGAAATTAAAAGTTAGTGTTGCAAATATTTGGTTCTTTCTGAACTTTCAGTCTTGAAAATTTTCTGAAATAATATTTGTGGGTAACTTTTTTTTTCTTCTCCCTCCCCTTTTTTACTTTTTTAATAGTTAGTTATATACATTTTATCCATCACATTTACCACGTGTTTATCTGATTACTTACTTTCACTTCAGTAAAAACAGACGTGTTAATATTGTAAACAGCTGTTAGTTATAAAAAACTATATTTTATGTATTTCCGCTTTTCTTTTTGACTTTCTGACGCTTTTGTTTGCCCAATGTGCAAAAATATATCATATGTTTTATTACTGTAGGTAGGTATTGACAATCAAATTAATTACGACTGATCTCAAGTACGTATGATTCAGAGTGGAAGATACTCTCATTGTCACCCCGGTGAAAGACCACCATTCAGAATTGAAACGTTGCTTGAAATGGCTTTTAGCCGTGTTTGGTGACCAGATCTGAATAGCCAGGTATTTCCCTACCTTCCTCTTCCCCTTCTCCTTCCACTCCCCAATACCTTCAGCCTCACAACATTCCCCAATTGGGGATGCCATAGTCTCACTGGCTCCAGATGGTTGGGAGCAGTTGGAACTCTTGTGCGGTATTCATGTATTTTTTTTTTTTAAATGTGGTCATATTTGGTTTTCTGTAAGATTTTTTCCATCTTATTGTTAGAAATAACTAGGAGTTCAGAAACAAACAAACAAATACATTTGATATTCAGTATTCAGATGTGTACAAAATGAAGTAGGTATATTAGATAGTATTTTAATTATTACAAAAACATAATTTAACCGTTTCAGTGCTAAAGGGATTAATTAATCCCAAGAATTTTCAAATCAATGCTGAACTCTCAAAATGCATTGTTAATGGTTTTTTATTAACCCAGCACTAAACAATGATCCCAGGTAGGAAAATTAGATTTGAATGAAAACCACAGTATTGTGGTCAATATATGTTTTAAATAATATGTTGTACTGTCGTTTTGTCTTATCTATTTCATATTGCTTATATAAAAAAGTAGTATTGAAACGGTTAAATTAATAAAAATACATATTTCAAGATAAATAAATTATTTTTGGTAGTAATAAAAACGTTTGATAAAAAATGCAAATAGGTGTTGTTTTAAGTTATGTACAAAAATTAAATCAATCTCGATGCAAAGCAGCAAAGGGAGAATTTTCAAATAAACTTGTTATTTTAACAAAAAAATTTAGACATCGACATTTGTGCATTAAATCATTTATAATCAACGACATTTATTATTTCCCACCATCAATTTGAAAATCGGCATTCCGCATCCTGACAACATAGAACTAGCTTTATCGCATACCAATAGTGTTTGAATTTTATTGTTCAATGCTTTAAACAAGACACCTCTAATACCCAATAGAAATGCCTTGCAATGCCTTAGAAATACCTTGCTAATAACGTCTACCAGGTGTAATCCAAATATTAGCATTCAGATTACAATTATTACAGGCACTAAAATTGGTTCTTGCAGCCGGGAGGTTAGTAATGGCGCTCAGTGTCTACATCTGACTGCATTATAACCCAATCCTGCGAATATTGCTGCATTGCAGTGGTTCGGGGTTCAGCGCACCTCAAACGTGTGATTATGCGAGACTATTTTGAAATTTTTTCAGTCTGAAATACCCTAAATTATGAAAAGATGTTGGCCAAATACTTACGGAATTTTAAGTCATTTTAATAATAATAATAAGAGTTAATTTGTATATAGCGCAGTTTTGTGAAGGTTCACCTCAAGTGCGCTATCAAATAACCCAACTCAATATAATTTTTTATATGAATACCGCACAAGAGTGCCAACTACTCCCAACCATTTGGAGCTAGTGAAACTATGCCATCCCCAATTGGGGAATGTTGTTAAGATGAATGTATTGGGGAGGGGAAGGCGAAGGGGAAGAAGGAAGGTGGGGAAGTACCTGGCTATTCAGATCTGGTCACCAAACATGGCTAAAAGCCATTTCAAGCAACGTTTCAATTCTGAATGATGGTCTTTCACCAGGGCGATACGGAGAGTATCCTCCACTCTGGAACGTCCGCAAATATAATATATATTATTTTTATATTAATTAAAATTAATGGAATAATTACAAAATAACAGATATATCTTCTATATATACGCAAATTAAAACAATGGTTTAAAATATTCATGAGCTGCGGATTCACTTTCATGAACAATTTAGAATAAGTTGGGGGTATAAATATAAATATTCAGGGGTGAAAATGAAGAAAACATCGTAACGACTAGTATTCAATTAACAACTAATCAGATATTTGCTCAGAAAACTGATAAACACATTCATCTTAAACTTTAAGGTGGAGCTTTTCGTGACTTTATGGTCAAAATTTCATTAAATCAACACGACCCAAACTTTGAACATCTTGTCTCTATTCTTAACGAACTTGTAATGCAAACTATGAACCGATCCCAGTATTAATTATTCAGCGCATACAATAAAGCAAGGCGGGCGCTGGTTAGGCTGGGTAGGTTGGGGGCATTCCTCCATAAACTATGTCGCAGGCGAACAACAGTCGATTGAGGTATCGAATAATTGTTGGAATTTCATACCATTGAATTGGTTTAAGAAGTAAGAGGTATACAAAACACAGCTCAGGTGACATTTAATAATATCTACACAGTTGATTTGAAGCAATTCCAGCATTCTGAAGGTATTGCAGAAAGAATTTGTGAAACCAACAATGGACACGTTTTTTTTAAATATATTGAACTGTTGAGGCTGAATATATGAGAGAAAATCATTACGATAGGGAAATAAATTTGGAAGTATCTGGCGATTCAGATCTGGTCACTAAACATATGTAGATATAGGCATAATCTACTGTGGCATTATATACTAAGAACACCTACAATATAACAACAAACTAGAGGGCTATATTTTTCACCCTTTTCCTCATTTCTTTTTTAATCTCATCTCCTTATAATTTAGGATATTAAAATTCTTTTAATTTCTACTGCCTTGTAACAGGTTCCGATTAGTGACGTGGTTTATGCCAAATCTTTTGTTTATTTTCTTATTGTATATACTCGTATACAGAGATGATTATTTTTACATATGTTTTGTTGTACTTACTGTCAAATTTAGTAAACACTGTATGTAATTTTATATTTTTTGGTTTATAATAATTTTTAAAAATATGGCTAATTCAATCAAACGTAGTACCCACTGAAATAATTTGTCTTACTGAGGTTGAATATGTTGACACTCAATGGAAGTAGAGAGGGAAACTATTTATCTCTTCAAATCAGGTCACTAAATATAGTTAGAGCAATGTGTCGTTTCTGAATATTGGTTTCCCAGCAGGAGGATTCTAAGGGTAATGCAAAATATTCCTCGTATTTGAGATGCTATAGTTACTTACTATGGGAAATTGGAAATGATACCTCTACCCCTACCCAGTAATCTTCCTCTTATTTTGAACGTCAATTGTGAAAAATTATGTCAGCCTTGGAATAAAATCGTAGATTTGTATAAAAACAAACGCACCCCCCAAAGGCACTCTTTTTTATTTATAATTCCATTATTCGTTACAGCTAGCGGCTAGTAGAATCCCTTAGAAAAGGAGCTTTTCACAGGTGAGCCGCTCAGCCTCATTTCGTGCTTCATGTTCAGTGTCCAGGTTCCAAAGCTTAAGTAATGACTACACTGGAACCCTTAGAGCGTAATGAAGTCGAGAGGAAACGCTGCGGAAAGGGAGGAAAACTAATTAGAAAGATTTATAAAGGCGGTTGGGGTTTGTCGGATAATGAATTCTGGGAGAATTGTACCTATGGCAGATAGTGCCGTTTGTCTGGGATCAACCACGTGCGTTAGGTGCAATATGGAAACAGTTACGTTGTAATAGTTTCACTTTTACGAGATGTATTTAGGCATGTAGATGTAAACTATTATAATGTAAATAACGGTTTCGTGGTTGACTGGTAACGATCCTCGGTTACGAATCCGAAAGTCGCGAGTTCAAATCACCGGGTGCGCATTTAAATTTTATTTGATTAATTTGTGTTATTTCACAATTTATTCATTAAAAATAATATACAGGATATGTATGACTCGTTCCAGAGTGGTAGATATTTTCAGTATTGCCCTGGTGAAAGACCGCCATTCAGAATCGAAATTTTGCTGGAAATGGCTTTAGCCATGTTTGGTGACCAGATCTGAATAGCCAGGTACATCCCCAGCTTCCTCTTTCCCATGCCGTTCCCCTCTTCACTACCTTCAGCCTCACAACAAAAACCACTTGGGGATCCCATAGTCCAACTGGCTTCAGACGTTTGGGAGCGTCAGCAAGAATCCCGAGAATCGATAATTTGAGTAAAATCATTTTTTTTTTAAATTTATGTTTATATAAATATTTGCTAAAAAAGTAATGGATATAGAATATTTCTAGAAATCAAATTTTAGAAAAAAAATGGTTTTGTAGAAAATCTTACATTTTCTGAATCGCCGAATCAAATGATCAAATATATCGAAGATAATAATGGTAGCTCGATGGCTTTTCAATTTTCGTGTCACAAAAGCTCACTGTTTGAGCATTTTTGCTGCAAGTAGAATAATTATACATTCCCATCAGAAGAATTATTTGTTATTTGTGTCATTAATGCGACCCATTGCGAAGTAATGCAAAATCATTTGTTTTTGTTTTGAAAATTTGATGGCCTAGAATTATCTTAGATGATTTTATTAAATACTGCAAGTAGAATACACCAACTTGTCCATTCGTTTAACTGGGAACTTTGGTGAGTCTTTTTATAAACCTATAAAAAAATAAAGTAAGAGGGCTAAAAAAAATTGCAAGTGCAAAATCTCCTACTTACAAAACTTTTTTTCCGATATCTTCATATTGAGCTTTACAAAATAAAATAAAACACGATGTTTTTTTTTGCGTAAATCGGAACATGCGGTCGGTGTTAAGCGGGAATTTCAACCTTTTTGCTATCTGCATAAGGAGTGCGTGATTTTGTTCGATCCCATTAGTGCGTGTTTACATCGCACTTCGTGATGAAGTCATTTATAAAACTTTTTGTCCAGTTCGTTTGAACTTTAAAAATCTGAACGACCATCTTAACGGAGCTCATTAAACTTTTATGTCTTTTCCACTGTGAATTAAAATATACACCTTTCGTGATTTTATTTGCTCCATCGCACATAATGTTATAAAAAAAAAGTTCTGGTCCAATACGTTCCGGACATGTAGAATGTTGATGTTACCAACAATAAACTCACGGCACATCGAGTGGTGGTATTAAAGATGTAGTTAAATGGTATGCAATTCTAGCTATAAATGCATACGTATTTATGACTATCTACCAAAGATATAGTTACGTCTTTATAGCTTTTAAATATATAATGGTTTTTGTGTTTAATTAGTGGAAATCCACTTTTTTTAAAAATATTTATGGTAAATCTAATTTAATATTGTTTTTTATTAATTTCTATAATAACGTTGTTAAATTCTATTATCACAATTATTTCCTCAGTAAATCGGTTTCACCGGTAATAAATCATTTTAGGCACCATCAAAATTAAAAATGGATGGGGTTAAATAAAATCATATTAAGTCGTCTCAGCGTGGCCTAACCATCGTTCGAAAATGGCTTTGAAAGCCCAAACAGCTGTCACAATAATAAAAGAAAAATTGGGGAGAACCTAACTTTTCTTGTCATTTGACTCTTGGCTAGCAGTCGGGCCGATCGAGTTCGATACCCAGAACGGTATTCGGACCGGTACTGAAATACTTTATTATTATCTCTTAAAAATAAAATGGTATATAGATAGTATAAATTAAAAAAAATAATAATTTTGATAAATAATTGGCTGAACACTAGATCATAGAAACAAGGAAGATGAGCCGTGAACCATTATTAGTATGTAACCACCCTCACAACGCGTGTCGCCAACATCATTGACCCATACTACTGAAAATCCTATCTACGCATATCGGCACCCCGTATTTGTTTCTACCTACATTAGTTCCGCCGCTCTGATAATGTGTCGACAGTCGGCATGCTTTCATTGTTTGTATTACACGCTAATTAAACACTTGGTGTCGTAATTTCTCATATCTCTTACGAAGCCACAAGTCTTTGGGTTTGCTACACCGCCCGGGGTGCACTTCGCGAGCATTAATAGCCCCATTCTCATACCGCAGGGGTCCATATTCCTTTAATTTGCAATTCAGATATGCAGTCGGCCAACCAGCGCACCTGCCAGATAAAATGTCAACCGGCGGGTTTGCAAATCGCGGAAGATCTAGACGAAAGTGAAATCTCGGGAATTGTAGGTTATATTTATGAGTGTATGTGATGCCGTGCATATTAAAATCGATGTAATGTGATCTCCAGTAATATGCGGGGCGATATATTCAATATTTAAGATAGAAGAAGACATTATCTCCAGCGCTACAAAATAAAGGAATAATTCAGGAAAGAATTCAAATTCTACAATAAATTCATTTAAAGGGAAGCAGATAATATCAAATACTCTTAAATGAAAATACCTCCAGCTCCTGACATTTTATGGCAATATGCTAAACTAGCGCCATCTAGCGGTAGGGTAGGGGTAATTGTAGGATTTCCGGGAAGAACAGAGCGATTTATTGGGAAAATATTCAGAATGGGACTAAAAGATAAGTTAATATTTTCCCAATAAAGTTGAATATTTTCCCAATAAATCGCTCTGTTCTTCCCGGAAATCCTACAATTACCCCTACCCATTTGCTTACCCCCCACTCCAACACCTTTACATGTCTTGTCAATATTTTATATCATAAGTTAGTTTTAATATTCTCCTGATGAAGGAAGGGTGCTTCCGAAACCGGTAGAGTTTTGATAAAATAAAAGTGGTCTACAACAAATTTATGTGTTTTTTATTGTAAATTATGGCGAGCCACAAAGTTAATGCTTTTTACAAATATGTGATTTATCTTAGACTGTTTAAATTTATTTTTAATTGTCGGTCCCCTTGTACTCACATTTTATTTGATTTTTATTTAGTTTTCCTTTTTTTTTACGCTGAAACATCATTATGGGTTTTATTACACCAGTGATACCCATATTGGCATCTATTATATTCTGTACACACAATTTTGACTGTCCTAAAACTGGAAATCGTCCTGGTTGGACAGTCAAAGCATTCTTTAAAATATTGCATGTGTATATTTTGTACTAAATAAATAAATAAAACAAGAGGCTGTTGTATTAACATTTACAGCCTCGCTAGTCGCGCACTGTCCCAATTGTTTACAAATAAAAAATAAAAAATTATTACTATAGCAATACAATCTGGAAGCCTACAGCTCGGGCCGCTAGAGGGTGCTAGTGTAGCACGCTGCCATCTCAATGTATGGTATATGTCAAGAGCTGGGCGTATTAGCATATTTCTACGGTATTTGATAATATGTACATTCAGTCATCTAGATATAGGCTCTTGGTGAAAATGCCCAAAAGCCTTACAAATCAAAGCGGTTATATAATTCGAAGCATGAATCCACACACTAAACCGATAATATGCCAAATTAGGGTAATCCTCTTGATTCGATTACCAAATATTCAAGAGCTATTCTCAAAGTGAAAAGGTCTTAGTAATTCAATTATGATCATTGAGTTTCAAAATTAATGCAAAATGCTGTAGGACATTAATTCATTCCATATTAATATTAAAAACGAATGAATTCGCTATATTACGAGCCTTTCACAAGGCTTCAATGGCGTAACCCTTTACGTGCTTGAATTAAATGCGTACGTTACAGCTTTTCAAACTCGCACAGCCTGAAAATGTTATAAAATAAGCTGCACAATGTTTACAATTGAAAGTTTTATGAAGGTTGTTTTTCTAAGCTTTGGAAGCTTGTTATTTTAATTTGTAGGTGTAACTCTTGTATCGTATGGGAAAGCTGGTACAGAAATTGTAAGTCTTTCAGTGGCTGGAAATTTTTCCTATCTTCTGCCACTTATTTTACGATTTAAAACTTATTAATTAGTACAGGTACATATTATGAAAAAAAAAGATAACTTTTGAGTAGATTAACAAATCGTTCTTATCCCCGAGATGCCTTGCAAGATATGTATTAGAAATACGTACTACCCCGTAGTCACCAAATTAATAAATACATCGCTAAAAACGTGAGACTTTCACGGTTCAAGAGTTACTTCTTTTCATCTCCTATCAGAGGTTGCCTACCATCAAGATAAATGCAATAGAGATTGCTATACGGATTATCTGGACTGAATTTATAATATGAAATGCGGATTTTAATGATAATAATAATAATGATAATGTTTTATTATTTTATTTTTTAAATCAAAATAATAAATAATAATATCCTCACTGCGATTTCCCATGCTAAGGATTTCATTTACAAAATATTAAATTACATTATACTATATTGATGAAAAATATTAAAATAATTGTTAGGTGAGGTGTTTTTAGTGCAGTTGATTGGTTTCGGTGTTCGTCTGTATTTGGTGTTAATATATTTTCTATTTCAGATCTACCTATGTAACGTATCCAGTGTTTTATTTGATTTTAAATTTATATTGTGGTTGTTGTGATTTTTAAAGGATAGTGGGATTTTTTTTGTATAGTTTAGTACCATAGTATAAGAAGTTTTTTGTCCAAATGTTGTGTTTGTGGTTCCTTGTTGTATGTGTTTTTGACTCTGAGATGTAGTGTATCTAATATGTAATATTTTATTAAAACAAGTTATTTACAACGCTTTGTCATATGAAATGAAGGCGTCGAACAGGGTGATTCAAGAGGCAGGCGATTCTTAATAATATTATGTAGATATATCTAAGATATGGATAAATAAACTTGTAATAATCATGTTGGTAACCCAATAACCAAATGTCCACATTATACACCGATACAAGATTTAGTACAAAGATGTGCGTTTATTATTTGTACAGAAAAATATTAAACCTAAGAAAGAAAATAAATAAGGAATAGAATAAAATATAACCCTAATTAGAGTGCTTGATAAGTGGCACCTTTTAAAAATCTCAATAGGGCGCCCTCTTAAACATGTTCCAACATATTTTATTATTATCGATCACTGAAATTTGAAAATTTTCAAACACTTTTACAAAAATACGGTTTTCGAGTTTCACGAAATCCAAAAATCAGTATTTTCTGTAATGGCTTTGGATTTTCAATCTCATGTGGAATAACGTCTTCTTTTACTTCGTCTTGTATCTATCTTCCCTAAGATTATCATTGAGCGACCTTGCTGAATGTACCTCCATGCAGTGGCGTGCACAGAGTTCTTAACTAGGATAGGCAGTAGGAAAAAAGATAAAAAATTATATTAAGTTGTCCATAAAAATGACTAGCTGGCTTTAGCCGATGTTGGTTGGTATTACCTTCTAGATCAAATATCCAAATAACCGCTTTATATGTGCATATTACAAGCCATTACATAAAATTATCATATTTTTTCTACCGCACAACTTTATGAGAGAAAGCCATCGCCTGATGGCATTGACTGATACATTTGTGATTTGTATCGAAAGGCACGGCCTTTATCGACACTAACAAAACGAGTCTTCCCTTGAATGCGCATTATGCACACATGTACATTTTTTGTGAACCGACCGGTCAGTGGCTGAGTTGGCATCGCGTTTGGGTCTCACCCAGGCATCGTGAGTTCAATTCCTCGGCTGGCTAAGTCTTCTATCACGACACAAGCAACATCTTCCGCTTACTGTGATGGTAGTAGGAGATTTTCAAATATTGTCAAGTTATTCGTAACCAGGGAATATTTGTCTTTCCTTTAAAAAAAATACAGCAACATTTGAATTATGACACGTGCGTCTAATTTTTGTAGATTGCTTTCTTGAAATATTTTTGTAATATTTTAATATTTTTTTATGAGTCCTTGTTATCGGAGTAGGCGGTGCTTATGCACGTCTCTCCCCTTATGGTGTTCCATGAAAAAATACTTTTTCTATTGCTTTTTCATTTCTACGTACTTATAAAATGTTATGTTTGTTCTTACAAACACATTTCCTTAAATCCTTAATTTCTTTACTTTCTCATTACCATATTACTTAAAATTTTAATGAAATTTAGCAGGGAGAATAAGTCTTTTAAACTTCAAGCGTCATTTTAAGATGATTAAAGCCTTGTCCTGAAAACCGTCGAGTCAACTATCGCTTTAGATAAATCCAGCAAGGCTTTTAAGAGCCCATCATTCATAATTAAGGAATGCTCAAGTAGGAGCGGTTTCCAGATAAGACCTTTCCAGGAGACTGAGGGGTTTGAGAAACTACCCGCGGAGATAGAATATAGCCAGGGGGAAGTGGGGAGCCAGGGATGTTGAGGGTAGATGAAGGTTGTTGGGGGAAGGGTGTAATGCGACGTAAATAAATGGTGGAATGCCGTAGACGTTTATGTTAAGGGGTGATTTATATAAACCTACGCCTACGCCTTAAAAAGGTAAAAAGTGAAGGAACACAATCGATACAAACGATGTGTTTTGTAGACGCCGAAAAACGTATCTCAAAACGTGCATGGCTTTTTGTTTTCTTTGTATAAATATAGAATAAGTAGAGATAATCGAAATGGATGCCCCCTTTTTTTTAAAGGAAGGAAAACCCGATATTATTTGATTAAATCCTACTACCATAATTATAAGCGGAAAATGTGTAATAATGGAGGACTTGAGAAATTAAACCCAGGAACCCGACGCATTTGTCCACTCAACTAATAACCGGTCATTGATTTAAGTCCTCTATCATTGCGCAAACGACAATTTGGCTTATATTTATCGCAGTATTATTCAAATGCATGTTGTGAGTATATTGTTCTTGGTAGGAAATTCTGTGTTAAGAGCGAGCACAGTTTGTAACATAATATTATAATTAAAATAAATAAAAAAGTCAATTAACATTGTATCTGTAAAAAATCGCGTTATTTTTTGGGAAAAGTTGGGTTATTTTTCTGTGAAATTCACGTTATTTTAGCGAAATTAGAGTTAAATTGGTGATGTTAACGTTATTTTTGGAGAAATAAGCGTATTTTTTTGGGAAATTTGGGTTATTTTTCAGAAAAAAACGGTGATATTTTGCAACGAAAGTGGTGGTATGTTACCATTTTGGTATTTTGCAAGTAGTGGATATATATATTTTAATTTTTTTTTGCCAAAAAACGAATGACAGTACCCGGCGTTTTAGACATGAAGTTAGCTGCGTTTCATTGTATGGCTATTCAAGTGTGTCACAACCATAAACAAATAAAAATTTGGAACGTACACTATAAATTTCATATTTTAAAATACCATAAAATCTCGTGCAAAATACGTAAAAATGACGAAATTCGTGTAAAAATTCGCATTATCACCAGTTCGAAAATTTCGGTTCTCTAACCAGTGGTAATAGAGCTAATAAAACATTATACTTATTTTTACTTGATTTATACTACTTACAAGGAGGTCTAAAAAATCGTTAAAAAAATGTTTGATGTACCTTGTCTGGTGATCCAAGTCCTTGTGTCCAATTTATACATAGCGTAATTTGTGTTCTATCAATGGCCAGTGGAAGTGCATTGTTTAGCTTTGTTGCAAAGTATCTAAAATTTCTTTGATAAAATGTTGTTTTAACGAAAGCGATAAGAAATTTTGCCCTATGGGATCTACTATCGCGAACAGTTTGGACATTGTAAAATAAAGTTCAATGTTTAATTTGAACTGCGTGTATTGTATGAACTCGTAGTCACCTCTATCGAAATTTGTCTAACATCTTTACAAATATCAATAATTCCCATAAATTCGAACCGCCATGGATCAAGTCAATTTCGCAAATAACCACTGACACACAACATTATCAGTTAGGCATTATTACGTGTTTGATGAGTGGCAGTTTTCGTAAGAGTGAGTCGAGAATCATTCTCGTTAAGATAAAAGTGATTACTTGTGATGAAAACATAATTGATTGTCTATCAGCGAATGTAATCGTGATTCAAACTGTTTATGCTTTATCTTTGACTTCTATAATACGATGTTATTTTTACAGATTCAGGATTATATTGAGTGAAGTCAATCATTTCAATGTTCAAAAAAATACTAACATTATTTTCCCTGCTACACCAAGAAATTTTGGTTTCTGTATGTAGATTTCAACAATCTTTCACAAAAGGAGCGTTTTTTCTTATTTTTTTGACATTTATGGATATTGCAAAGCTCTGTAGCTCATGATTTTAATGACGTGAGGTGAAAATAATAGCGTTGACCTAGAAATTCCAGACTGAAAAGCTGTGCAAATGACGCCAGAGCACATTGTTCAAGTGCTTTTTCTGCTTCATAGTAATGTTGACATATATAAGTTTGACATCTCCGCTGGTTTTTACATACTTTTACAAAACAATCAATCGTAAACGTATTTGTATTTTAAATGTATTGCATTTCTTTAGTATGGCTTATTGTGTACAGTACACGTAAACCCCACACAACTACGCAGGAATAAAAATACTATAAAAAAAAATAAAACCTTTACGTTTTATAGTAAAACGTTATCTTGTAGGCCTAAAAAGTGTTCATAAAACCTATATATATTTATACATTACTTGCTTCATTATACTTCTCAGCATTTCATTCACAACTACTGCGTAATCAAATATGGTCCCTATATAATCTAAGCGCCTGTAAAATAGCGACGACAGTCGCTCGGCAAGCAGGTCTGTCTGCAGGCAAAAAGGGTCATCTAACGTGCATTATGCACTTAGCGCTAGTAAATTGAGATGCAATTTACATATTATTATTAATAATTTCACAAGTAGTTTCCAATATCCCGACAAGTTGCTGAATCTTGTAACTTATAACGTAGATCACGATATCTGCGGAGTTTCTGCTCGAACTATCTAATGTACTAGATGGGATACAGAAGGAGCATGAAAAGCAAGTTTCTTCGAACATTTATTTTCCCTCACTTTAACATTAGATACTCGTTCCCCATCTCACTTTCTTTCACCTTTAAAGGTCAGCACCCAAAAATACACACCTTACAGTTTACTAACTCCAGAAATACTACAAACGATTTAATTTCTAGACGGGTAATTAGGAAAATGTATAATGATTCAAAATACAATGATCCGTTAACTGTAATCTTTCAAATTCTATTTAAAATACCTACTGGAATTTTAGGTAAAATGTTCAAAATTACTTTCAATGGTTTATCTATTTTTAGACACAGTTTAAGTATTTTCTCCTTTGAAACATTCATTTTGCTAACTGCCGTATAGAATTTACAGATAAATTATGTGAAGTATCACTTGAGTTGGCAACCGGCATTGTGATGTTCAGGGTTAATTTTGAGTACTGGCCCTTAAAGCATACCCAATATTGAGACTGTCACTATCCCACTGATTTCGGGTAATTAGGCCTCGCATACATTATTTATAAAAATTATTGAAAATTTGGGTTTTAATCGTTTCCAATGACAAAATTGCAGACATCACTGGCTGAATTCCCCATATCTAGTGTGCGTGGCCAGCCATATTGGACGCTTCCCCCACATGCATTAGAATATTATTGGCTCCATAGTCTATTTGCAACAATTCTTGCTCTAGAGCTGGTAATTAAATAATCTAAGTATGACAAAAAATAGGATATCGTAAAGTCACACAGTGTTACATATTATAAAATAATCTGCCATTTCACTAGGCACTCGCTTTTTATGGTAGAGAAATTCGTATTATTCGTATATTCTTCACCTTCTACCGGTGACTATCATTAGGGCGGTCGTATTAGCCAAGCAAAATAAAAACAAACGATTTTAATAACAATTGTAAAAGTTTAACAACTTGCCCAATTCATCCGAGTTTGAACTATTTGAAACGATCATTGAAGAAGATAATATTAGCACATCCCAAATGAAATACGAATCCGAAAAAAAAAAACCGTAAAATGAAAAGGTATCCGTTGCATCTGGGGCTCGAACCCAGGACCTCTGTCTATCCGGGACAATCGCTTTACCGACTAAGCTAATGAGACCAGTTCAATATATTTCATTAATACATATTTTTGTGATCATCTATTTTAGCTCGGTTTAGTTTCTAATATTTCCCTTCACAAATAACATCTTAAGAAACAACTTCTCCAGCTTTTTCAGCATCGCTAAGTCGAAACAAAGTTTTATCTATGAAATTGATTATATTCAATGCAATTCGCTAGAGGGCTCTCAGACCATTTTCGTGATTGGAATAATTAACAATAAATAATATGGCATAATTATAATGGACTTAGGAACAAACTGTTCATTTTACGTGAGTTTTGCTAATATTTATTGCCTGGCTTCGTTATTAAATAGAGTTCTTAGGTTTAAACGTTCTCTTATGTATTGTTTCCTGAAAGTTATTACCGAAGGGGATTAAGTTCTTAAAATTCAAACGAAACCACGCACTCCTTACGCAGATGGCGGTACGGTTGAAATTCTCGCTTAAAGTCGTTCTTACACGATAAGGTTGTCTGTTTCTATATACAATTCTACAGAAAATTCCATAGAAAAAGACAATTGACGAAAAAAAGTATCGTGTTTGTACGACTTAACACTGGTCGCCTGTTACGAATTATGCAATAAAAAAAACATCGCTGAATCGGCACAAATATTAAAATGTTCTCAAAAAACCATATCTGAAAAGTGGTTTGTGAATAGAAGATTTTACACTACAATACTTTTTTTATAGGCCTGATGTTCATTATTTGGACTAATTAAAAAATGCTAGATTTAAGCTAAGGTAGATATTTCTACGCTATCAGAAACCAAAAACCCATCGAAAACGACGGTCTCTGTTGTTGAGTGGTTACGATCCTTGGTTACGAATCCAGGGGACGCAGGTTTCAAATCCCGGCATGCGCAAGGAATTGTGATATTTCACAATTTAATCATTTAAAATAATAGTAGTATATTTGCGGAACGTTCCAGAGTGGTAAATACTGTCAGTATCGCCCTGGTGAAAGACGGCCATTCAGAATCAAAACGTTGCTTGAAATAGCTTTAGCCGTATTTGGTGACCAGATTTGAATAGCCAGGTACTTTCCCTCTTTCCCTCTTTCCTTCTTCCCCATCTCCTTCCCCTTCTCAATACCTTCAGCCTCACAACATACCCAAATTGGGGATGGCATAGTCTAACTGGCTCCAGACGTTTGGGAGCAGCTGGGACTCTTGTGTGATGTGCATTCTTTCGCATTGCATCGCCTTAAATCAGTATTTTTGTGGTAATCATTTTAGATACTCTCAGTATCGCCCCGATGAAAAACCATCATTCAGAATCCAAACGATGCGTTGCTCGAAATAGCTTAAAATAGCATAACCCGTGTTTCGTTATGAGATCTAAACAGCCAAATACTTCGAAAACTTTCTCTTCCCAAACTCCTTCCACACTTTGTTGATCCCCACAACGTGCCGCAAATTAGGGATTTAAAAAAAAATAATAAAAACACATAAAAAATAGTAAAAAAATCAATACGTAGCTTAATTTCCCACTTCGCTCGAAATCACTGAATTACCACAAAATTAAATCCATGGATTTATTATTTTTAGATTAATTTCAAGCCTCGATAGACACTGAAATAATGCCGATTAAATTAATAATACAAAATGGCATTGGTAAAAAGTGTTCATCATTATCTTGCAATATATTTTTTTTTGTAACCTTCAACCCTTCAAGGTCTGTTGATCGTGAATTATTTTGTATATAGGTACCTACTCGACAAGAACAATCAGTTAATACCATCAGACCCGAATTAAAACTGGCAGTGATAAAACATATTTAATGCCTTGAAATAAATATTAAAATAATAATAATAATAAAAAAAACCAATATTGATTAATACCTTAAAATAGATTCATTTTGAAATATTATAACAATTTTGATGTAGTTTATTTTTACTTAATAAGTTATTGCTACTTCAATTTAAGGGCATGTTTCACTTAAATTGACAAATGCAACTGTATAAAAAAATTCAATATTTTATCAATTCAAAAGGCTTTGCGTTTAAGTAAACAATAAAAACTTGTAATATTATCTTCATTGATTAAATATGACTTATATCAGATATCAGATTTATAAACTTCAATAAGTTATACTTATAGAAAAGTCTATATAAGTCTCATATAAATAAAAACCGGATACAGGTATATCCGAGACACTATATAGATTGAAAATGATTTCGGGTAGAACCTTGCAATCGTACGAAAAGATAGCAGTATAACATATAGGTATTAAATGAAGATGATATTGGTAAATCTTAAATTAAGGTATGATACCGATAATTTTTTTTGACAAATATTAAAATATTACGAAGCCCCAAATCTGAAGATGTAAATAACATTCCAGGCTGATTAGCAGTTACATTGGCCTAGAAATTACAGACAGATAAAGCTGTGCAAATTATATGTCGCTAGAGATCACCGTTAGAGAGTTTCTTTCGTTTGTTTCTTCATCAAATCAAATAATTTGACTAGTTTTATGCGTTTTATTTTTACTGATCTTTGTAAGGACAGTCACTTTTTACATTTGCGTATTCATTTTTACACAATTTTTAATGAAAACACCTTGAAAACTATCGCCTTCCTTTATTTGGAACACATAATTATGTACTTTTTCCATGCAAGTATTACATACAAATTATTTCCATTAAATATCATGAAAACACAAATCGAATCGGTTATTACAAAATATTCGTGTTTTAAAGTAATACTCGTTTCTTTTACAATCTTGGGCTGTTTAAATTAGTATTTTAGTCAATTATTTACGAAAATTCTTTATAATAAATATGAGAAATTAAGGAGACACTTATCGAATTAAATTTAATAATAATATTGATTAAATTAAAGCCCCGGTCTTGCAAACCATATAACCTTCAACCGTTCGTTGAAAATTACCTTATTAAAGCAATTGAAATTATTGTAGCTAGCGGTTTGTACCTCGTATGATTGGCTGTATATTAAATTTAATGCTTTCTTCCATATAAGGGTTTGAAGCTGGAATTATTGTAATACTTTCAGAGATATCGCGTTTCGATATCGTAAAGACTATAACATTATTATAATTTCATATTTAAAAATAGCTTGTCAGGAAATAATGAAGTTTGACATATTATTATTACTTTTCTGGTTTAATGCGAGTCTCTTTTACCTGACAATGGTTGTAGATTTCTCGGACGTCGTAAAATTATGTTAAAAGTAAATTACCCGTCAACGATGACGGAATAAATTGAAGCATCTTTTTTATGATGTGAAGAATGCCGACGTTTTGACCTTGTAGTGGTAAACCAACGAGTCGTCTGATCCGGGGTTAAATTTCCACTGGAGGGAAAATACGTATTTTAACAATCATCCTTTATAAGTGTTTTAATAATATTTTAATGTTGCTATAGAGCAGTGTTTCCCAACCGTTTTATGCTTTGCCCCACTTCAACGCTTCAAAAATCTCTTTCCCCAATGAATATTTTCATGAATATGGGGTATGTTTTGGGGATGAATGAATTGGAATATGAATTTATAATATTCACAAAGATAAAGAGGAGAGCGCCACAGCCGACAATTTTGCTCGACTCGTGAAACCAATCAAAAAGGTGTCGTATTTCATTAATTGTTTTTGTGTTTAAATCGTAGAACTGTTTTATTAAAAAAAATACATTTAAAAGTTAATAATGTTATTATTAGAATGCTTGCGGAACTTAATAACAACATTTTTTAAATTAATTTAATAAAAAAAATTATAAGTCGTATATCAGTATTCGGAAAGTTATGTTTAAAAAAAAATTGCAACAATATTTTTTTTGTATTTAAAAAAATGGAAACCATAATCAAACAATTAAACAATCAAAACAATCATAACAAATCAATCACAGATTCTTATTGAGAAGAAAATACGCTGCAGGCGACAATTGTTTTTTTTTTTCACTTGACGTCAAATTACAAATTTTTGTCGTTTACAACATCCTGAAATATTAAAAAACAATCTAAATAATAATTACTGATTTTCGCGTTGCCCCCTAAAACATTCAAATTGCCCCCAGGTTGGGGCGTGCCCCCACATTAAGAAACATGTAGAATTTCCTTCCTTGATCACAATTCATGAAACCTGAAACCATTAATATTTTCTATAGCTTGTGTAATAACCTAATATTCTGGCTGGATAGTAAAGAAATATGATAAATGCATTTTATTGTTCTTCAATCCAGATATTAAGTGTAACTTTAGTCGTTCTGTTTAATTTAATTTAATTGTTATTTAATTATTAATAATTATACATGAAATTTAATTAAGACATTTACATAGAGTAGATACATTAAATCACCATACTAGGGGGGTACCTCTTTCATGGTGACCAATGGATTTCACGTTGACCAATGGAATACGAGAAATGGAATAAAGTGCTACAACGCACTTAAAATGTTGACTGTGGCATTCGGCGAGTCTACTTTGTCTCAAAAAAGTGTTTATAAGTGGTACAAGCGCTTTACAGAAAATCGTCGAATATTAGAGAAGTTGCTGAGGATGTTGGCATATCAATCGGCCCATGCCATGCAATTTTCTCGGATGTTCTGGGCATGAAACCTGTGGCAGCGAAGTTTATTCCGAAATTGCTAAATTTTGAGCAAAAGCAACGTCGCATTAGTATCGCTCAGGAGTTGTTGAATGACGTCAACGACAATCCAGATTTGCTCAAAAGGGCCATAACTGGTGATGAAACGTGGGTATATGGTTATGACATCGAAACCAAGGCCCAATCATCCCAATGGAAGTGGCCAAAAGAGCCAAGACCGAAAAAAGCACGCCAAGTTCGATCAAATGTGAAGGTTTTGCTCACTGTTTTCTTCGATTACAATGGCGTGGTGCATCATGAGTTCTTGCCAACAGGTCGTACGGTTAATAAGGAATACTACAAGGAAGTTATGCAACGTTTGCGTGAAGTAATACGGCTCAAACGATCGGAATTGTGGAAAAACAAATCAAGGATTTTGCATCACGATAATGCACCAGCTCACACGTCAATGCTTGTTCGTGATTATTCGGCTAAAACAACACCGTAATCATGCCTCAACCACCGTATTCACCAGATTTGGCTCCCTGCGACTTTTTCCTATTCCCGAAACTGAAGAGACCAACGAAAGGAAAGCGTTTTGCCACAATAATATGATGAGATAAAGTCAGAATCGAAGAACGAGCTGATGGCCATACCGAAAAGCGCATTCCAGAAGTGCTTCGAGGATTGGAAGAAGCGCTGGCATAAGTGCATTATATCTGAGGGGGATTACTTTGAAGGGGAGAAAATGGATATTGATGAATAAATAAATACTTTTCGAAAAAATTCGAAATTCACCTTTTCTTTTGAATAAACCTCGTTTATATATATATGTGTATTTTAAATAACACTAAATATGGGTTTTACTACTTTTAATTTGCTGTCTTAGGTATCAGAAAATATACCTAATGAATTTATTTTGTTGTCTTAGTACCAGTAAATGTATCTACTGAATTTAATTTGCTGTCTTATTACCAGAAAATGTATATACTGAATTTAATTTGCTGTCTTAGTACCAGAAAATATACCCACTGAATTCAGATATAATTTTGCTATCCTTGATTATACTAATCGTAGATGTTACTTCGAGAAAGTTTTTAAAATTATTATTATAGGAAAATATAGAACCAAAATTCTGATGTTTTGTATTAATTTGATAGTTAACTGGAAGTTTCAAAGCTGCATAGATCATGATGGAAATCGCTGTGAGCTATAAATACTTCAGTTTACCTCAACAAATGACCTTAGAACAGGGTACCGAAGTAGGGTCACATTTTTTTCAATCTTTGTAATAAAAATCCGTTGATCGAATAAATAAAAATTTCCTACTACGTATCAAGTAAACGTTTATTGTAAAGTATTTATAATAAAACCTACTGATAATATCTGCATTGCAAACAAATATACATGTAAAAATTAGAGATTTCTTACAATCAATTGAATATACTCAGTTTTGTAAGTCTTGCATAAAATTCAATTTTGGAAAAAAAAAACTCGAATAAATAATATTGTAAAATATTTACATAAAATAAAACCATACACATTTCGTAATGCCAGAAAGCTTTCGACGGTTTTTGCTTCTTCAGAAAACTTAATTATTTTTTTTTGCTTTATTGACGAAATTAATTGTTATAGTTTCGTTGTTACATGTTTTTCAGCTCTTGATGTCTATTTTTGTAATTTAGGAATGTATCGTACTTTATCAATGCATCTATCTACTTTATTTTTTATCTTAGAAGTCTTTCAATCTTTACATACATATATACTCTTCATCTTTACAAATTATAACCCATTTATTTTGTTTGCAGGTTCGAGATTTGGTAGAACGATGCAACTGCCCCACACAATTCCCCATGATCCGAGTCTCAGAGGGAAAGTACCGCATCGGAGACACGAAGGTGCTGATCTTCGTCAGGGTGAGTCTAAAAACACCATTATTAACTTATTAATATGTCAACCCTCTGATGTTAAAAAGAAATCACATGGAAAGAAGCAACTACATGTTTTTATTTTTTTATTAGTAGCCTCTGTGCCTTCTCGTTCAAAATTTAGTTTAGCGGTTCGTGCAGATATCGGGAAAATTGTTTACCGAGATCTCTATCTCTATATACAAAAATGAATATTTGTCTGTAAGTCCTCGATTTTCTCGAAAATTACTTGACAGGTTTCCCTGAAGATAGCAGTTTGTTCTTATTAGTACCGGGAAGATTTAGAGATTAGTTTGAATAAAATCCAATATGTAAAACTGTCGCCATAACGTTTTAAAATTAATATAATAAACATTGAACCCGCCATGTTATATTGAAGTTAGCCCATAGATATACCACTCTGGTTAGCCACAGATTACATATTCAAAAGAAGAAGGTTTGTTTCCGAAGAATATTTTCAAAATGTAGGTACCTTACCCACTGAAGAACTTTATTATTTAGATGTATTTTGAAAAAAAATTAGAGATTGAAACAGTTGATATAAGGCATTACTTTCGCTGTCAAATCAGTTATTACAAACGACAAGCAAGAATTCACAACATCATAACGTTATTTTAAAAAAAGCGAGCAATGGCGGGTACACATCAGCTAGTCTGATATAAAATTTCTTAAAAATGGCAACACCAACCATAAAGTTTTGGTTTTTAAATTTAAAATTGTAGCCAAAACCTAGCTTTCCTTCAATAGCACCATTTTCCGTTACCTATGCTGTGCTAGAAAATCGGTTTTTGGATGTGGTCACTTGTGTGTGATGTGGAACAAGTCGTGGCAACGACTAAGGCTGAAGTTTTCAGGCACGTATAAGCCATAGCATTCCAAGAGGAATTGTCTATCAGTGAAGTTATGCACTATATTAAAACTAAGCATTGCAATTACTATTGTATTTGCTGTATTATATTAAGATTATGTGTATCCGCCGTATTAGCACATGTATAATAGGTACAGATAATATTTTAGATTTAAATAACGCGGGTCAATTCTTTTAACAGACACTGATAAAATCATTGTAAATGTATCTTAACGCATAACAGTAAAATATTAAATAAAATTCTTATTCATAATTTTTTTTATTATTTAGCTATGATAAACAAGTACCCCCAAAAGTTTCATAGTATCCGCATGGTAATATCAACAAAGTAGTTAAAAATACTTTTATTAGATTCAATGTAAAAAAAAAAAATTTTTGTTCCCACGAAGATGGAAAAGCTATATGAAAAGGATACCAAACCCTTTTCAACCTAAATCTATGTATTTATTTCGAACAGAGATAGAATAAATCGTAGTGCTACGTCTTAGTTTACGCAATATCTTGGCTTAAGTCGATTAATTTATTGAGCTCACATCAATCGATCTAATGATGAAGCAGGCAACCCGCCGTGATCGCGCTTTCATTACAGAATTACAGATGCAATACAACTGTGTAATTACACCTAATGAAGTCAATTTCAATTACAGTGATCACGAAATTACTTGTTTTCCTCTCGAAATCGACGATTTTCACGACATGTTTGAAATTCCTTTCTCATGATTGGTGGCCTTGCCACGTGACCTCTGGCGCCGGCCAATCAGGCGCCACCCAGGGTTAAATGGTGCCGGCGCAAGCGCACAATGCCCTTTATGGATAAAATAAGCATTTTGATCTGTCATTTTCCTAAATCCTTATAAGGCAATGGCGAGAAAATGCGACTTGATTTGTTTATAGAATAACAAAGACTAGAATGATAATAATACAGAACGCACAATCTCACTTTGTTGTTGAGAGTTAGTCTATGTTTTATTCATTATGGCACAGATCGACAAGCTTAACTTTACAGTTGGTGGCGTCATCACTGGAGATACTAGTACCTAAAAAATAAATCCCTGAACTTTGACCTTATTTGGCCATTATAAACTGAATACATATCGCCACCTTAATTAATAAATTGCTCAAGTCCATTTTGACAACTTTACAGGAGGAACAAAAAATTGTTTATTTTTTAAACCGTTTGGAATTTTTTTATAATTTTCGAACGTTTTATGTACATAACAAATGGTGACATACATTTTTTGTCGTAAGGTAAAAAAAACTTCTGAGACATTTTTAATGTGGTATTATTAAATTTAAAGTACGTATAATAATGAATTATGAATAATTTTTGTGCGCTGTGCCACCCTCACACAAATATTTTTTTTCATATGAATGAAATATCTTAAATTATATAGTTATTTAAGAATGTTATTTTATTTATTCTTATTACTATTTATAATTATCATACAATAATGCTAAAAGTGGCAATCAAATCTAGTTAGGAAAAAATAACGATATCGTAATTTAATTTAGAGATTTATAAACAATAAAATTGTAATTTTTTTGAACGATTTTTATTTGAAGTACTCGTAAAGTAATCAATCATTAGATCGCTCAAAATAATTCAATATTTCCTTTCCCAAAATTGACAAGACTGTTTTTACCGGCGGGAAGTCGTCCTTAATTCTGTAATTATTGAGATTTTTTAAAGGTTTCCTCAATCCCGTTCACGTCAAAACCTTTGAGAATAATACTTTGTGAAATACTTTTTAAACGTTTTCCCATTTGAATCGGGTTAATATCATAAAAGCTACATCGAAAACTTTGAAGAAACCGAAATGAAAAGTTTTATAAAACTATGGCGTGTTTAGTTCCTCTTTTGACCGCTCACAGGGTTAACTGTGTCAAACTGCATAACTGTGAGTATTTCTAGTCCGGTTTCACAATGGACATTAAATCTCGTAAATGCAATCGAAACGTTAAGTTTCATGGAATGATTATTGGATTGCCTTGCCTATCTATTATTTGTCTAGACGTTGTAATAAGTGATAAAATAAATAATTCGCAATACGAATCCCTTACAGATTATTTACAAGAATTCTTGTTCATAATATTACCATCTTGACTTGATTGAGTTATTTTTATAGCTTGTTTTAACGATAAAGCATTTTGTTAAAGTCGGTAGCTCGTATACGTGGAAAATGGCTAGAAAACGTCCCAACTGGAACCGGAGCCGTTGATACTATGGTTTCCCCAAATTGGGGAATATTGTGCTGAAGTAGTGGAAAATTCGTAAAGAATGCAAGACTGATGTAAGCGTAATGAGTAAGATTAAGAAAGGGACGCTTAGATGGTTTGGGTATGTGGAGCGAATGAACGAAAAAAGGAGTGTAAGAAGAATGTATGACGCGAATGTGAATGGAAGAAGAAGCCGGGGACGCCCGAGGAAGACATGGCATGATCAAGTGAACCAAATACTTGAGTCGGACCATGTCAGAAGTCGGAATAATATCAGAGAATGTATAAGACGATGTATGAATGTGAATGAAGCAAGAAGTCTATGCCAAGATCGAGTTGTTTCGCGGTCCGTCCTCTATGCCTACCCCTGCGGAGAAACGGCGTAATGGTTAGTTAGTTAGTTAGTTAAGTAGTGGAAGAATTGTTGTAAGTGGAAGAACGTGCTCTTCATTCAGTCAATAATTAACCTAAACAATTCAAACATAGATATTTTTTCGGATTCACTGGCCACATTTAAAGGGAGCATCTTGGCAATAATATAAACTGCTCAATGCGCATGCATCACTTCTATAATATGTAGATCACCACTTTTCATATCTAAAAACACATTCACACACACACACATAAACTTATACACTACACATAGTACACGTGTCACCCGGTAAATACAAGTATAAATATTATTTCTAGATTTTTTTTTCATTTTAAGAAATGTACTGTTTTGTTTCTATAATAAAATAAAATAAAAATAAAAAAGAGAAGAAGAAGAGTATGAGTTAGGTTAGGGAATACACGAGTAATCAAATATAGTCGCTAAACATGACTAAAAACTTTTTAATCAACGTTTCGATTTAAAATTATGGATTCTCACCAGGCTTCTCATTCAGAAACGAAATGTTTGCATACACATGGCATTTACCATGTTTGGCGACCAGATCTAAATAGCCTTGCTCTTCCCAACCTACCACCTTCCCATCTTCTTTCCGTCTACAGACTGGATTCAAATATTTGCAAGCATCTCCCTCTGAAACGGGGTAAATAAAATTAATAAATTTTTTATGAAGTTATCTTTTTTTAAATTACATTAAAACACCTGTAGCAAATTGAAACCAGTATTTGTAATGTCATTGAATACATAAGAAACAAATATACCCAAAAGTTGTTAAGTTTTTAAATCATATCTTTATGCATTGAAATAACGAACATCTAAATGCTACCGGTTTGCTTTCTGTATATTCGACATGGCAACATAATATATTATCGTTCAATACCATAAAAAAATCAATCCAGCAGAATAGGACAGTAAACTTGAATAATAATATTATTATTTTTAAGAAATATCTACTATATAACAACCAAACTCATAAACGTATAATTCCATCACCATAAATTATGATACCGAATAGTTATGGTTCGAGATTAGCTTCCAATTAAAACGACACTTTTTATACGTTTTGCAAAGTGGTTCTGTAAAGACGTGAAAAAATATGTCTGCAAAATAATTTTTTTTTCCAAGTATTTGGAAATTTAAACACTTCATTTTCGCACCTTTCTTATCTCGTTTGAAAGCTTTCATTTTAATCAGAAACCATACAAAAAAAGTTTTTATTTGTTCTACTATATACACGTATATTAATTGTAAGTTAGATCACATCTTATAATGTTAATTAATAAAGGTTGTTTTGCTAATAAATTTTGTAATTGCTCTTTTTTTAAATCTGTGAAAAATTGTATGCATTTAAAGTCATACCGCCAAACTTCTATCGTTTTCAGAATATGTAAAAAAAAATTCTTGCTTAGAGCGAGCAGCCGATTCAAAACTTTAAAGGCAGACTCGAGTTTTCCTCTAAACACTTTTTGCAAAATAGAATAAACAATCAACAAATCCATAAACAACACATTTAGACAGTTCGGTAGTCCGTATCGCGCTAACAAGCTAACGTTTGCGTTTACGTTAAAAGACAAATTCGTAACGCAAACGCAAGAGACAACCCTGCGTTTATACTCGTATATGTTGTTTATGGCTTATTTAACTTGTGATATCTAACGCAGAAGATACAGACTTGCGCTCCCGAGTGCTTATATGAACTACGCAGATCGATTGCTATTCACAAAATATGCTACTACCGTGAAATTAAGTCATTTCTATGGTTATAAATAGACAATCACCACTTTTTCGTCGGTATTCTATTTACAAACCGATATTATGTGATGTGTGAATTTTTTAATCAAATAGTAGGTGTTTGCTCGCAAAAATGTCGCGTGACCAAAGTAACACTTCGGCAAACCTTATTTGCGTTTCATATATTCAAAATTAATACCGTTGGAGAACTCCTCTAATAACCTAAGAAGGCTTTGAGTAGTGCCATTGCATCTACATGTGCCAGGTGATAGCAAACGTTACGCAATATTCGCAGAATTCGGCACTTTGAAAGGTGACGCTGTGTTTTATTTTAATTAATGGAAGTGGAGGATACTTTTAACAATAATAACCTGTTGAAATACTATTATTTAGTATATAAACGTAGAAATTTGTTTTGAATCACTTTAATTTAACCGTCTTATTGCTATGCTTACTTTGCAAGTACGAGTATGTATTTAAATTGCTACAGATATTCTGTGTTTTTAAATTTTTAAAAATATGTTATCCAATAAAAATTCAATTACATGGAAAATATCAATAAATTTTGATAATTTTTATTTAAATTATACAGGTAAAGAATGAAATTTTACCAATCTTGTAATTCTAATTAAAAAAACTACACATTTATAACTAAATATTAAAAAATACGAAAATATAAGATTATTTCACTTCACAATTGTGTTTTTGAAAATGAATCCGATGATTCACTTTCTATTCGCAATCTTTTATTGCAATGTACAATAATGTCACTTCCGTCCTCACTGTCTTAATTTATGGGAACAAAGGTCTCGTCGTCTGTAGTGCCGCTGCCATTTGATACATTACGATCATCCGCAATAGAACTAACTTCCGACGTGGTGAAAAATATCATTATTCACTTTAGGGTGTATTTATTTTAACAGGATAAACAATAAACGCAATTATCAAGACACGCACCGACCGCAATATACCACGCTCAAATTGAATACGTGCTCTCCCGAGGACGACAAAAAACACACTGAAAATTGCTGCGCTATAGCGCTGCGTCGTAATTTACGTAACTAAAGCTTACAGCGCGATAGCGCTGGGCATCACTCTAACGGTTAATAAATATAATAATCTCGACCGGTTTCGGAAGTACCCTTCCCTTGTCAGGAATATATTAAAACTAAACTACGATAAAAATGATGATAGATATACATGAATATTTAGATGTTGGAGTGGGAGCCGACCAAAGCGGAAGGGGTAAGTACGGTTTTTTTGGAAGAACGAAGCGATTCACTGGGAAAATATCTAAAAGAGGACTGTACGATAAGTTTACTTCGTTATTTAATATACTAGAATTTTTATTTAGGGATTTTTGAATTTCCAGTGCTTCTAAATTATCATTTTTTTTGCCTTTATTATTACGGTGAAGAATTTGAACTCCTGTATCTAAAATATGATTTAATAAATGCTTTTTACGATAATTATTTAGATTTGCAACATTGCTTGAAATGGCTTTAGCCGTATTTAGTGCCCAGATCTGAATAGTAGGTACTATCCAATCTTCCTCAACCTCATCTCCTTCCTCTCCCCACTCCCTTCACCTTCCCAACATACAATTGGGGATGCCATAGTCTCACTAGCCCCTGGCAGATAGAACTCTTCTGCAGTATTAATATATTTTTATATACTTTATATTTGAAAGTTCTGCAAGTATTCTAAATATAATAATAACATTATTTAATTTGATTTACTTGAATATAAAAATGTATATAAGTGGAGAAATTAAATACAATAAGAATTATTAAATTTTTATATTAAAATTCGCGGCGCCTGATATTTGGACCCACTGGTCTATGTAATACATATCGTTTAAATTGGTGTCAAATTATAATATTATTCAAATTAACCTTTAGATTATTTCTAAATGGATGTGTAACACTTTGCATAATCATTATGTTATGAACTCTTGCGTTTTGTTGATACATCTCAATATTTTATGCAGCATGTCATTAAAAAATGATGAAAAAAATTCGATCCTTACAAAAGATAATACTATAGGTACTAATAGTTCTTAAATTAAATATATGCATATATATACGAAATGTGCAAGGGTTTTTAAAAATTGTTTTTATTTTAATACCACATAAGAGATCCAACTGCTCCCAGCTTTTCGAAGACAGTGAGACTATGGGATCACCAATAGGGAATTTGAGTTAATATATATTTTTTTTATCAATATTCACCTTCAAACCTAAATACACGTGTTTTTTTTAAATTTTTTTAATTTTTAAAGTTCGTTTTCATTGTTAAATTAATTCTCAGAGTCGGAGGCGTGCGTGACGTCATCCGCACTGAACGATACCCGTCAGAAGAACAATTTGTTTTGAGTGTTTTTTTTTTCTATAAGTTATTCCAGTACAAATATTTTTGGTTGAGGGGAACGGCTGCGGTGCCTGTTTCATACAAAACTGATTTTTGGATTGGAGGCCAAAATACCCATCTAAACTATTTATTTAATTAATGGTTCAGTAAATATCTAGTAAGGATGAGAAAGTATTTTATTTATTTTTGTTTTATTTTTTTAGTGTGTGCCTCGAAAAAAAAACAATTTTTAAAATTTTAGACACAGCTTAGAAAATTATTTGCGCTTTTATCGTACTTTTTAAAAAATATATCACGTTTGCTATGTAAGTATGATTACATAAATAAAAATATAAAAATAAAACATTTAATAAAAAAGGTTATTTAAGGTCGATATTTTAAATTCTGTATGGCAAATTTGTGTTCAACCTTAAATTGGTCGTTTTTAATTTAATTTAAAGTCCACCATAATGCTTATTTTAATATTTTTAAAAGAAAATTAATTTAATGTTTCATTATATTTTTAAAGCAGATGGGTTAAAGCTTTTTTAAATCACCGTTAGCCCCTAAATAATTGTTAAATATGCCTCTAGAATCGCGAAAAACCAATTCCTTCAATGGCCGTTATTTCATAAGGTAAAACAAAAATAAATAAAATACTTCTCATCCGTACCAGGTATTTACTAAACCTTTAAAATAGATCATTCAGTTTGGATGGGTATTTTGGCCTCCAATCCAAAATTCAGTTTTGTATGAAACAGGCGCCGCAGCCGTTCCCCTTAACGTTAAACGTCAAGGGGAACGTTAAATAAACTTTTTTTTGATTACATAAAAAATTTCATACGAAAATTGTTTTTTAACTTTTTTTTGTATCTACCGCCCAAAAACTGAGGAGCCATTCGGTATAGCTGCCAGCTGTTAACCGCGTCTTTGTTATCCCATGCTTTTTTATTAAATTTGACCGCTTTTATTTTAACAAAACCTTCTCAAATGTCAGGAGATAAAACGTATTATATATATCTATCTAATTTGAAAAAAATATCGTGTTGCAACTCCTTGCGTATAAGCGTCATGGGTGCATTTACAACTTTACACTGAGAATAAATTACCATAATATCTGCATTATTTATTGGCCTACAGCAAAGTTTCTTATTATCATTTATTTGATGCCTAAATTAATGATTCGCCAGGGGTGTTGCCACAATGTCCCAATACCGGGCAAATTCGTATATGCATCATAAACACTTTCGTGAGAATAGAAAGGATTGGCACCGCAGGTGTCTGGAATTTTATGACATATTTGAATCAAATGTTTTTTTAAATTATTTTAATATAAATCAAATTTAATAATATTGTTATTAAGTTATGCAAGTGTTTTTGTTTTTTTATTATTATTGTGACAGCTACTTCATTTTAGGCACTATAAATATGGAAATTGGGTTGGGGTAAATAGAATCATATAAATAAGTCATCTGAACATGGCCTAACCACAGTTTGAAAATGGCCTTGAACGCCGAAACAGCTTTCATGAAAATATTTGCAAAACTTAATAATGACAATCTTAAATTAAATAGAGTTCTACGAATCAAACATAAAAACAATTAATGAGGAATGAAATGTTAGGGCTCTGGTGGAAATTTCGCGAATCAATTAATATATTACATCTCGACCAGTCAGTGGCTGAGTTGGCATCGTATCTGTGTTCCTCACAGACGTCGTGAGATAAAATAGTCTTTTGTCCTATTTTTTTTTAATATTCCGCTAATAATGTTTCAATAATTATGCCTTTATCATCATAATGCCTATAAAACGCGATTATTATAGTCTCAAACCAGTTTCACATATTTTTCTAACAATACTGTTTCCCAAAACTTTTTCACACCTTAACGGTGTTTCCTTAAAGTAATCTATTATCATAAGAAACATCTTAGCTTTTATTTATTACACTTTTAAAATGTCATCTCTAATCCATTTTTGGTGGATAGTCAAAGAAATTACGTACAGAAATTTTGAATTCTTCATATATCACTAAAGAAAACATTTTTTTTTAATTTGTAATCTTAAATAAAGAATTTGCCCGTATTTTTATCATTCTAGTAGAATTCACTCTCTCAACCTGCGGGCCCAAAAGTATCGTTGACAACTGTAGCAAGAAGATCTAAAAAATGCTATTTCCGTTTTTTTTTGTCCGTAGATAATCAAGTAACCCATTACTTCTACATTCCTGACAATACAGTAATAACCCATGGAGGAAATAATCGCACACATATGGGATTATATAACTTATAGGATGACGCACAACGATGAAAAGCACGACATCCTGCTTGTACAGTTTAAGGTATTTTGCATTTATTAAGACGGACGTCCGAGGAAGACATGGCACGATCAAGTGAATCAAATACTTGAGTCGGGCCATTTCAGAAGTCGGAATAACAGAAGAGAATGTATGAGACGTTGTATGAATGTGAATGAAGTGTATGCCAAGATCGAGTTGTTTGGCGGTCCATCCTCTCTGCCTAACCCTGCGGAGAAACGGCGTGATGGTTAGTTAGTTAGTTAGTTAGTTTAGAAGTTTATATCTGTGTGAAAATGGCTGTGATAGGCTGAAACCGATCAGATCAAAAATAAAAAGCGGAAAGGGGGTTTTAAATCGTTTTAATAAATCACCTAATAGAATAAAACCATATTGTGTACTACCTACTTTATCATTAGTTTCCACGTGTCAGCCAATTTTTGGAATGTGGACATTCTCAACTGATAGCATCCTTTGGACAATAACTCATTGGACTATAAATTGTGCATTCTAGATGTCCTCGTCTTTGATGCAAATTTATTGCGCGTTTTAATGCAGCTGTCGTCATGTTGAATTGAAGTGCTTGTTGAAGTATTAAAATTAATGGAAAATATATGGTAATATTCATTGACGCTATCGTTATCAGTATTGTTTATAAGAGGCTTTTTAATTTTCATTTTGTAATAACTAAAAACATAAATACATAATAATGCATATTCACAAATCAATTATGTAAGTTCATAATGCTTAAGGCGATACAATGGGAAGTAATGCAAAATCGTGTGTTTTCGGTTTGAGAATTCGATTGCCTGCAAATACCATACACGATTTAATTAAATACTGCAAGTAGAACACATCTTGGCCTTTTGTTTAACCACCCACTTTTTTGGTGTGCATTTACATAAAACTAGAAAAAAATAAAGTAACAGACCTAAAAAAATGTTTAAAGCGCAAAATCTCTTACTTACGAACCCTTTTTTCGATATTGTCGTATTGTGACAAATTAAGTTTTTTAGAATATGACTGTAAAACATTTTAATGTTTATGCCTGAGCTTTACAAAATAAAATAAAACACGCATTTTCGTGATGTTTTTTTGCGTAAATCGAAACATGCGGCCGATGTTATGCGGGAATTTCGACCTTGTCGCCACCTGCATAAAGAGCGCCTGATTTCGTTGGAATTTTGGCAAGTGTATCACCTTAAGACATTAAAGACGTACTATAATATATCATATAATTTCAATGTAAATATTACGTTCCACCACTTATTACAGTGGCGTGGGTATATTAAGGCTCACCTTAAACCCGGTTTAAGACTCACCTTACTATACCAACGATGAACTGGCGCGTAAGAATAGTGGTAATGTAAGTAAGACGGAATGGGTTTAAGCTTCATATCCAAGAATTCCTTTGAACTAGTGCGAGCTGCTTCAGTCAAATACTCACCTAAAGATTTGCAACAAAAGAGTAGCGATACTTTCAGTATCGCCCCGGTAAAAGACCGTTATTCAGAATCGGAACATTGCTTTAAATGGCTTTAGCCGTATATGGTGTAAAAATCTGAGTAGGCAGGTATCTCCAAACCTTTTTTTTATTCATAAACTTCACCTTCCCATTTTCTTAAATAAATTGGGGATGCCATATAATCGCACTGACCCCGGACAGTTGGGAGCAGTTGTGCGGTATTCACGTAAAAAGTCAGGTACATTCCAACCTTCCTCTTTCCCATCTACTTACTATTTATCATCTTCTTCCCCTCCCCGATTCCTACAGTATCAAGACCCAAGTTCCCTCCTACCTTTCCTCAAAAAAAGCCTTCACACAGCATCCCCAAAGATGAAACATGCCCTGAGAAAGAGAAATTACATCCCTCATCTGCCCCAGAGCAGTGTAGTTATTTTTTTACAAACCGGATCTCTTTATGCCTGTACAAATAGGGTTTTATTAAAAAAAATCACTTATTTTTCTATCGGTTATTAGAAACCTCATAAATTCGTCTATCCCTTATATAATACCATATTCAACAACGCACAAAAGACCACCATTCATTTCTGCCAAGTTCCCACGAAAAGCACAATCAGTGCATTTGAGCAACAAGCAAACAGTATCAAAGTTTATGTAAATTTCACCTTAGCAAGACACGGATTTCTGGTTCGTGGAGATATATTTTATTTGCCAACAGACAAAGCAATTCGAGCTCTGCGACAAAATCACAACGTTCCGATTTCGTTTCGCTTTATTGGCATGGTCTATCAAATAAAGTCGAATTTCATTTAAGTCTTTGACAGAATTTAAAAAAAGGAAGTCGATTGAAACTTATTCGGGATCGAAGCCAATTTATTGAAGTGGTTGAATTTGAAGAAAAAAACACTACCCCTATTTGTCTCCCTTCCAAGAAACTATATTTTTATATATGCTCTGTATGTAGATGTAAGCAAATGGAGATATATTATCAAATCTATTATCTCAAAGTGGCAGAGGAAGGATGAAAGTAGACTGAATGCTCTAGAAATGAGATCTCTGAGACGAATGTGTGGTAAAACCATGTATGATCGTGTAAAAAATGTTGAAATTAGCAAAGAATACAGAGCTGATATAAGCGTAATTAATAAGATTAAGAAAGGGATTCTCAAATGGTTTGGGCATGGAGAGCGAATGAACGAAGAGAGAACTGTAAGGAGAATATATGACGCGAATGTGTGAATGGAAGAAGAAACCAGGGACATCTGAGGAAGATATGGCACGATCAAGTAAATCAAATACATGAGTAGGGCCATGTCAGAAGTCAGAATAACAGAAGGAGAATGTATGAAACGATGTATGAATGAGAATGAAGCCTAGAAGTGTATGCCAAGATCGAGTTGTTTGGCGGTCCGTTCTCTCTGCATACCCCTGCGGTGAAATGGCTTGATGGTTGGTTAGTTAGTTAATTATCAATTATCTATTTTATCTGATAACCGGATAAAACAGAACAGTGGCAAAACAGAACACGATAAATAATTCGTTAGGTTACCTGAGCATTTTTTTTTCTTCAAAGTTCTGTTTTATTTTGAAACCACAATATTATATTATTCAAACATATTTAGCTATCCTGCTATGGCCCGGTATTTTAGTTGCTTTATAAGCATCAGAGAAATGTACATAATTTTTAGTAATGGTATCAGTCGGATCAGTTTTTCTAGCATACTTCTAGCATAGTTTCTAGCAACATGATGGACGTAAATAGCAACTGAAAAAGTATACCGAGGTTTTGGCTTTCAGTGCAAATTCACCAACTTCTACATCCGGGAATATTAAAGGAAGAAGGTACTTAAACTGTTTTTTGTTTTAGTTTAAAAAAGGTATATTTTTACGATAAGCTTCAATTGTGCCACCATAGTCAGGAGTACTCCACGGACAATATATTTAAAGTACTTGGAATACCTGTCCAGAGGTTGTGGAGGTGGTTAACGCTTAATTACCTGATAACCCAGTAATCTAAAGCTAAAATAGAGATATAAAATATACTGATGTTCCTTTAGAGCCCCGAACTAAAGGTCATCCACAGATTAAAAAACAAGTATTTTAAAATTTAATAATAATTATTTTTGTTATTCTAAAAAACCGTTTATTTATAAAATAATCACATTTCTTCAAAAGATTTAAAATCACTTTGTGGAGTAATATTTATTAAATTAATAACAATTACTTTGTTTAAAACCACAATATTTAATTCATTAATATTGTTTATCCTGAAGAGGGGAGCTTTGCTTCTGAAACATATGGATATTTACATATTAATACAGTGGTTTTAAAGAAAGTAATTGTTATTGATTTATGAAATATGACTCCGCAAAGTACACATCGTAAAAAAAATATTGTAATAATAATTAAAAGAGCGACAAAAATGTTCCTCGTATAGGTACGCCTCTTTTTTATAGAAACCCTTTACCTTAAGTACCACAGGTAACTCGTTTTATTTCTTTGTGTAAATTGAGATTGACCGAAGCCTGGTTATGCGTCGTTTCCTTCGTAAAGCCTGTCCTGTTTCTCTGCTACTGGACTTCCACTTTGACACCAATCCAATAGCGGGATTAACATTCTCATATCAGATGACTTTTAAACCATTTAAACGTTAATCCGTAATTGAAAGTTGGCTTAAATTGCAGGTCACTCTTAAATTATCAGCCACACCTGCGGTCTAATTCCAAAAGCCACTATATAGTTACTTTCGTACGAACGCTGCCATTCCCTGCTAAGCGATCCTTTTAAACATAAACGGATGATACTTGAACTGTGGAGTTGTTATTGAAATAATTAATTACTTAAAATGTTTAAAGACATTGTCCTTATCCTAAGGATTAAAGAAAAGCGGTTACGATTCCATGTTAATGACAAGACATTTTTAAAGGAGTTTGTGGTTTAATTTTCGAATATTATTAAAAAAATATAGGTGCATCACACGTGCCTAACACGTGTTGTTTATTATTACTTACTTTATACGTGTAGTTTATTATAAGTTTTAGAAATGAATTTACTTTTATCAGACATTTCGGGCTTTTGGCGTAGGTACTTTACAAACATCGCAATTTCGTTAATTCGGTTGATTTAAAAACATTATTATGCGATAAAAAAAATCACTAATAATGTTAAAAGATAATATTGTGTTTTTATTTTATTAAAACTACGCAAATATCGATATTTTTAGAAAATGTCATTCGCTGAATGACAGCTGTCATCCGAGAGAACCGGAACCGCAGTTCTGCAAAAAGTCTTTTAGCCTAAGGATAAGGACAATGTCTTATCCTTAAAAGAATCGGAATCGAACTCCTGGTGTCTCAGGAGGAAAGCGAAGTCGTGTATGAAGCTTTCGAAATAACATAGACGAAATGTTGCAATAATGCGGGAGCTTATATAATGTTCTGTGTGTCTTAGGGCCAGTTTTAAAAATTAACTGCCAAATTTATGTTACGTAACGAACCGTTATCCGTTTTCTTATCTTGAATAATTGCCATTCGCTTGTCATCACTTCCCCTGTTCGATAAGTAATCCATTTCACAAATGCAAATTAAATATTGTCTTTTTAACTAAAATAGTGCATGGTTTCAAATTACCGATCGTCGGGCAACGACGAACATTTATAACACGGCTAAATCGGTTGGCAGACCAAATATTAGTTAAAAATGGTATTAAGCGTTATGAATAGACGGTTATAAAACCGGCCCTTATTATAGTGCCCCCATGGTTGGTTTGTGTACCTACTTTGATTTTATTTGAACTTGAAAAATAGATTATTTTCACTTTCGCAATATATATTGGTAGAAACGATAAAAGAACATGTTTCCACGAATGTATCAGTCTATATCTTAGTCATATTATCCGTCATTTAAGAGTAATGGGCTGAATTCGCTGTTTTGTGTCAAAATTACAAAATGATTGTTATAATAAAAGTTGTCGGCAATTTTGGCAAAGCGTGAATACGACGAATAAAGAGAAACGTTAGAACTTTAACCATTATAGCGTAACTTTCAAGGCTAAATTAAAAAGGCTTATCTTTTCCCACCAGCTTAATGCACCACTTCTCCCCCCAACTTGAATCCCTTTCTTTCCCCAAAGCGCAAATCATCCCCTAAAACAACGCTACATTAAGTAATCCCTGCTTTAAATCAAGCTTGGTTTGAGAAATTATCACCGGACATTAATCCCACCTTTCCAATAATCCTGAAATATACTCAAAACATAAACACGGAGGAGCTAAAAATGTATCGTTTCATTTTGACGTGCATATCAAAATATTGTAACACTCGTAGTACAGTTTCCTTTTTTTTATCGCCTTTTTTGCGTATAAGATCGAAATTACCCCGCAGAAATGTAGTGGAAGCATTGGGAATCCTTATCTCTGGCATGCAAATCCTGGCACTCGGAATGCAATAGGTACGGGCGTCGAGCTCTCGACTTTACTAACGAGCTCCAGATAGTGACTGCTTTACCATCGATAGCCTGCACAGGGCCGGATGCATACAAAATACTCAAAACCGTAAAAAAAATTAACATACTACGGTAACAATACGTATTAATTGAATAACTAACTACCTATTCAATTTAATTGAAGTTTTTAAAATAATTATAAGAACTAATATTGTTTATAAAAATAAATTCACTTTTAACCACTTTTTTAATATATAAATACCAACATGTTTCGAAAGCGAAGCTTTCCCCAACAATGCAAAGAGAATACTAAAAAATGGCGATGTCAAGTATAGACAAATGACAAACCTAGAACACAATAATGTAAGAATAGACAAATTATAAACATAAACAAAAAGTGATTAAAGTAGGTAAGTAATTAATCAAAAATGTTAATAAAAAAATATTATAAAACATTGAATAACAAATTTATATGAAAATTTAAAAAAATTATATATTTTTACTATTAATATAAATATCAATAAAATAACAATGGATAAAAATAAAATAATAATGGGTTATTATTATTTAGTTTATAAAACGGTTTAGTTATAAAAAGCTATGCTACCTAATTATTATTACGTGTGACAGCTGTTTCGCCTTCTGAAGGTATTATCAAAACTATTGTGAAGCCACTTACATTATTTATATATGGGTATTTATAATGAAACTCTTAAATGATTTAATTTCTGTTACGCGTTAATTTACCGGGTAACTAACTATAAGTATGTTTTTATTTTCCAGTAGACACACGCAGCAAAGAATTATGTATATAGGGCATGTTTAACCGTCAGTTATTTAACATTCTGGAAACTTCGCTGGTGCATTGTTCCAGTTCGCCCCCGGCTACAGCCAGTAAAGTACCTCCCTGGAAATGGTTAAAAGTGTTGGAAATAGAGGGACATATCTCGGTTAAAGTGTTGTTTTTCTCGATCAATCCGAGAGGCGGTAGCGGTGGCGGTGGCGGTGTTCTGGGAAAAACGCGGCGCGAAGGACATTGTAGCCTTTGAATTTGCATAGCGGGATGAAGGATTTATGGATTGAAAACAATCGTTTATAAAATATATTATGAACACGTTCTGCATGCCTTTAAAGGGGCATTTAATTACATTAACTCTCATTTTTAGCGGGTACTCAAACAACAATAACAGCGTAAAGAGATATGCTGACTTATATTCGATATTATTAAATTTTCCAACGGTTGTGAAATAATTTTTATTTCTTGGTACATTGCTCATTGTTTTCTGAATAACAATATATTTGTAATATCTTTTTCTGTGGCTTAGTAAGTAAAGCAAATTATATTCTTTCTAGAATTGAATTATGAAAGCCAAAGATCTTTAAAACGCATGAACTTTCATTCCTGTAAGAATAAAACCCGATTAAAAATAGATGACAATAACGCCAATGTTGACATTCATAATGCCATTTAATAATGTTCATACAGTCAGTATTGATATTAGAAAGTTCTATTCCTTGATCGAGCGTAGTACGTTTAACATTAGACCACGGAAGTGTATTCTGAAACATGTAAATACTTCAACCGCTTCCACGAATTTCACACTTTGGCGGTTCCTACTGTCAAATAAAATACATTATTTCTGCGCACTAGCATCATCAGCTCATCACTTCGTCAATGTTTCCGGATCCAGGCTCCTTACAGTCACGAGCAACACCTTCCGTTCAGTGTCATAGCAATTACATTCCTTCTGAGTTAATTAAATCGATTTATATAGTAACCCAGTAAATTTATATTCAATTTCTCGAGTCCCTTTAATACCCCCCTTAATATCAATGATTATTATTCATAATCCTATAATTGGTGACCCCGATGTGATTATAATATTATGTTTCTCTTTCAGAATTACCTATGTTGTCTTTGTTTCTCTTTCAATGAAAACTTACAAGTCAAAATTTCTCATCGCAACATTCTGGCAAAAAGAAATTAGGTTTTCTCTGATTTTTTATCTCGTTTCTAATGTTCACCCAATCATTTGACGCTTTCAAAAACTCGTAACATTTTTCGGAAAAGCAATAAACGCGTTGGCCACCAATAATATCGAATAACCATTAAATACACTCTGATTTCCAGACTGTTTCACCCCAAATAAACGCACCCTGTTGTTACCCTGAACAAACTAGAATAAATCACTTAGGAAAGACCCCAATTTCAAGGCATTGTATTTCATAGGCCTTGTATTTATTACCGATTTGGTCCACTTCTATTGAAAACGCCAAATTTATCGGAATTTGTTTCAGAGGCGTGCCGTAACTTTTCTCAGATTTCCACAATTTTCCCATGACGTTTTTCTATTTTCATTATTTTTCACATCAGATGTATACATAAATGGTAACGATTTTTCGTTGCCATTTATTTGCACGTCTGATAAATTAAAAAAAAAAAACTATGCATTTGAGATAACAAACGAGTCTGAAGTGCCCGAAGCCAGTGGGACTATGACATCCCCAGATTTAGGAATCTTGTGTGATTGAACTAAGTGAGGAGAAAAATATGTAGGAGAGGAAGGTTGGGAAATATCTAGCTGTTGAAATCTGGTCTCTAAACAAAGCTAAAGCCATTTGAAGCAAATAATCGATTCTTAATAATAGTATTTCAGCAATGCAATTAGAGTACCTTCCACTTTTCCACTTTCTCTAAAACTCTTTTATGAAAACAAACTTTTTTGGTTTGGGCATGTAGAAAGAAAACGAAGAAAGGAGTGTACGAAGAATATATGATCAAGTGAATCAAATACTTGACTCCGACCATGTCAGAAATCGGAATAATAGAAGAGAGTGTATGATACGATGTATGAATGTGAATGAAGCATGAAGTATATGCAAAGATCGAATTGTTTGGCGGTCCGTGCTTTCTACCTACCACTGCGGGGAAACGGCGTGATAGTTAGTTAGTTAGTTAACCTTTTTTTCCTATAAAATGTTGAAATTTGATTACTAAAAAATTGCTGTTTAAAAAATATCAAACGAAAACAATAAATATTGAAAAAATAAACAAGGAAAAGGTCACGGTACTTCTCTGTTGGCCTTACAGAATGTGCCGGCATTGTGTTATTTGGGTTTCATTATTCGATAGGTCGCAAAACACCCTTAGATTATTTTGTTTTGTCTTTCTAAGCAAAACTTTCTAGTAAATCTTAACAAAAAACTACCCCACTCCGTGAAATTTTAACTCGTTTATATATGCCTGCCATTCAATATGTGATCTCATTTTTTAAAACAAACATACGTGTATTTGCCAGAACTCACCATTCGAGAGTTTTTGCTGCTTCAGCACACAGATTTTTCTACTTTTTAGTTTAGATAAAACCATGTTTATATTTGTTGGAAAATTTTAATCCACTTGTTGTTAAAGACGTTATTACGACGTTAAACTAAGGTTAAGTAAATCAATAAAAAGGTAGAATAAATTCTCATTCATATTCTTTTAAACTACATAATCGTTGAAATTATTTTGTTAATTGGCGAAAAGAAGAATGGAGAAGGTATATCTAATATTAAAACAATATTATAAATTAAAATCCTTGATATTAAAACTTAGAATCTGCTCACATAAAAAAAAAACAAAATAATACGTTATGCCCATTTGTATTTTAATAACAATAAAAAATACATATAGGTCAATGAAAGTGTTATTCGACAAACTATATGTCGAGTTATTTGTTATGTTCGAAATTCAAAGATATTGTTGGCTGAATTTAACCTTGGTGAATTCAATAAACAAGTTAAATTTCTCAAAGGTCTTCATAGATTCAATCGGATAATGTCGTGTTGCAATTTTTTTCGTATGAGCTAAACAGAATGGATTATATAAATTCTAAGTTTGGCCTCAGTTTACAGTTCATTTGTGATGTGAGCAAAGCGTTATTCACGTGGGGGGTAAAATGTGAATTGCAGAAGTTATTTGGTTTGAGAGTTAGGCTTGGTTTGCTTGGCCGCATTTTTGCAATAAATGCAGTTTCACTTCTGGCAGTTTGAAATTTACACTTATGTATACGTGGCGTTTTTTTTTAACATTTATATGATAATTATTTTTATAAACAATAATTATTAGCCTGAAACACTCATCCAAATTGAAAAAAACCTTTCCGAGCAAAGATAAATGTCGCCGACAGGACTCGAACCTGCACTTTTTTTGAGAGTTTGCGATAAGCCGACGTAGCTCAACGGTAGAGCATCTGACCGGACATCAGAAGGGTGCAGGTTCGAGTCCTGTCGGCGACATTTATCTTTGATCGGAAAGGTTTTTTTCAATTTGGATGAGTGTTTCAGGCTAATAATTATTGTTTATAAAAATAATTGTTACCCTTTGCGCTATGCACAAAAATCTTGTCTTAAGTTTTTAAGAACTTTAGTTTATCAATTAATTTATATGATAGATTATCGAACAGATGGGGACAAAATAAGGTGGAGTTTATAATGTATTGATTTAACGTATAACAAATATGAACATACATAATATGACCGGTTAGTGGCTGATTTCACAAATGCGTCCCCAACAAACATTTTCTTTTTACAATTACGATAGCAGGAGTTTTTCAAATATAAAAAAGCGCACACACCCATATTCAACCGTTTATCAAATTTAAGATGTTGAAGTTTGAATATTGACAGCCGTTGAAATTGTTCTGTTTGTAGATGATTACTCCGGAATGGTTTGAGAAGCCGTCTAGGCGCAACAATTTAAGTAATTTTTGTAATACATGAGAGCTTACTTTAGTTTACAATACTTTAGTAGCTCAAAAATTCAAATTTACTTAACAAAATTCATTACATAGTTAATCAACATACGTACACTTTTAAAGTACAAAAAAAACCTAGCCCAAAAACCTAATCTAACCTAACCAATATTAAAAAAATATATATAATAATTAAGTTAAGTAAGATCAAATTTTTTCGTACTTTTCATGAGTTTATATCATTTTAAAAAGTGTGCCGATTCATGAGTGTGTTTATTTATCATGGAACCGTGTACATTAACCTTCAGTTGGAAACACTAATTCAAATTACAAACGCACTTAACAATTTGTCCTAAAAATATATCTCAATATTAATTATGTAATCTGTAATTAAATACCATGCAAACGTATTAAACTAGCGGATCTGGCTTCAAGTTCCAGTTGCGACTGTTACCTTTTTATTTTCTACCTCATGTTATTTGTTAAAATTAACTTCTTCAGTGGTTAAATATTACAATGAGGATTATAAGCGAAAAATCGCCAAAAATAACTCATTTTGTGAAATGGACCTCCCACCATCTCTTACTAAATAAACCATTGATTTTTATTTGTACTTTCTGTAAAAATATAATGTTCTGACCGTATACCCATTTGAAATAAATATCAACTATTATTATCTAACATGCACGCCGAGTTCCTCATTATTATTAATGATTGTGTTTATTGCTTTTGCACTGATCATAAGCAATTGAAACTAATTATAATACTGCAATAAGTTAACTAGTACCTACCAATACTACGTTATGAGATTTATCGACTTTTAACGAAGTAATTAAAGTCGTCACAGACCCGTTGATGCAACACACTTAACTTAACTTCCAATACATGCTAAGTGTGAGTTAGAGAATTGTGGATTTAGGCCAAAGTAGAATTTATACATCAATTATGTAAGGAATCCCAAACAAAATTATCTGTTCCATTTAATAATGAATAAATACCATTTTAACTAAATCCATTCTACTGTTAGATTTTATATCAAATACTCTTAAATGACAATACCTCCAGCTCTTGATATTTGATGGCAGTCTTCTACACTAGAGCCCTCTAGCGGCCCGAGTTAAACAAATTGTTTTTTTCCTACATTTCAATAAATGTTCTGTGAAATATATTCGTAATAATTTATGGAAATCGAAAAATCAAAAGATTAATATTAGGTTACCTGCATGTGATTTTTCCCCCATTTGTCCATGTATATATATATACCGGTTTCAGCCTATGTTTATATTATGTTAATATTATGAATAAATTCAAAAGTACCATATAATTCAAGTTGTGTAAAATCATGCCATAACAATACTGAAAAATATAATATAAGTAAAATCATGGTTTGTTACCCCCGACACCAAAAATTGTACATAAACCATAGTTTAATTAATTTAATTAGTAGCATTAATTGCACCAGTCTGAAGATCTTACAAGCTGAAACCGGTCACGGTCAAAAATAAAACTGGAATAAAGTTAAAAAACGTATTTTATTTAATCATTACAGTGGAATTCCACCAAATTGCAAAAATAAAAATATTAATAAATTATAGAAATCGAAACATTAAAAAAATAAATATTAAATGAAAAAACACAGTTTGTAAAACACCACTTTTATTGAATTAATAACGATCGCTATTATTAACGGTTAATAATAAGCCCTGGCGACGCTTCGGTGAAGCGAAACCTGGTTGGCGATCGTTATTAATTCAATAAAAGTGGTGTTTTACAAATTGTGTTTTTTCATTTAATATATAATGTCACACCACAAAGTGTTTGCTTCCTGCGAAAAAAAATAAGTAATTAGGTAACCTACAAATCTCCCTTTTTGCTCGTTTTTAAATATGTGTTCTTTTAAAGAGGGGTTATTATTGTATTAACGTTTAAAACCACGCTGCTCGCGCACTGTCTAAATTGTTCACAAAGAAAATAAAATATTTTTTACAATGGCAATACAGTCTGGAAGCGCTATAGCCGTGGCCGCTAGAGGCGGTAGTGATATTTAGACTTCTATGATATTTGATTACACGTTTATATGTTTTTCAGTCCACTTTTAAACTTCATCTGAAGCTGTATAATTCGTATGCAGTTTCCGACGCAACAATAGTAGAGCAGCATTTTCGATTCTTTTAATGATTTGTACGTTAAATCTTCGATCGAATCTTAGAATACGTTCAACTCCACACAATAATTTTGTCGCAGATGAAGGACATTTAAGGATTGCTCCCAACGGATATCGCGTACTTTACGCTGCATTCATAGACGACTTTATTTGCTTAAGTTATTCATTGTAATACATACGTCTGTTATCCGCTACCTAATATGTAAGCAGGTACACATACTATGCAAATATATTTTAAACCACATAGCCACTTGTTCACCATTCTTATTCATGAGTTTTTAATCGATTAGTATTCGTAGCATTGCATATATTAAAACGTACCGTACTAAAATATGGGTTGACAGAAATATAAATTAAATTATAATTTATTATTCACACGGATCTTACTGGTCAGGGCTAGATTTCTATTGCACCCGTGTTGCAGTTTATTATTGTGGAAGCCAATTGGGATTGGAAGACGAAAATTAATAATAATTAATTGTTTTTGTGTTTAATTCGCACAACGCCATTTCAATTTTTTTTAATAAATGTAAATAAAATTTAATAACGTTATTATTAAGATCTGCAAGTATTTATAGTTTTTTTATTATTGTGACAGCTGTTTCGGCGTTCCAACTGCGGTTAATCCGCATTATGACGACTTATTTATATGATTTTATTTACTCCCACCCCATTCTAATTTGGACGGGTTCTAAAAAATAATGATTTATTATCGGTAAAACCGATTTAATTAAAATTATCTATTCTCTCAGGTTTTTGCATTCATAGTGTGTTTAAATGTAGATGTTTTCTTAGTTGATTTATTTAAATGTGTTATATTGTTTTGATAATGTGAACATACTGAGAAACGGTGAATATATAATATTCCTTAGTTTATTAATTAATGTTATTCTAGGATCATTCGTTCGGTATGAATAAAGAAGGGAATATTCGCGTATTTAGCCGCAAAGAAAATAACATTTTTCGCTAAATTAGGATTTTCGCACATATTGTAATTTTTTTTTCCTAAACCAGATTTGTTTTTACACTTGACAGCTGTTTCGCCTTCCTAAAGCGTTATGGATGAATATACTAAACAGAACATTAACCACTAACCCTATGCACTTCCTGACTTTAATTCCTTAATAATTTTTCGCGTTTTGGAAAATTATATTTTTGTTTAATTGTTCCAATTATTCTCCCTCGTGTTACTAAAAAAGTTAAGCAAAGAAATATAAATTCAAATTTTTTCTAAGTAAATTGTATTTTCGTAAGACTGAATAAGTGTATTTAAAATTAAAAATAAAATCGTAGAAAGTTTTCCTGTAAATAATTCAAAGTAACTTTAAAAAACGTAATTTTTTTTTTGCTACGGTACGCTCCAATTTTAAATATCAATTACCTGACTTGTGCCAAATATCGAGATATGCAGAATCCCTCAAAATCAGAATTGATTGGTTCTTTTGTTGATAAGCGATTATGGTTTTTCAGATATCATGTTCTAGCTATGCATCGGGAGGTAGTTAATGTGGATGTGCCTTATGGCGCGTTGGCGTTCCACAAACAGTAATCGTTGCATCTCTAGTGTATACCATTTTTGGGTATGTTTTGCGTCAGATTTCTTTGTTTTTTCACGTCATTACTGCACTGGAGCCGTTGGGACTTTATCCTCCCCAGTTTGAGATATATTGTGAGGTTTTTTTATATGAATACCGCACAAGAGTCCCAACTGCTCCCAACCGTCTGGAGCAAGTGAGACTGGCATTCCCGATTGGGGAATGTTGTGAGGCTGAAGGTATTGGGGAGGGGAAGGAGAAGGGTAGAGGAAGGTGGGGAAATACCTGGCTATTTAGATCTGGTTACCAAATACGGCTAAAAGCCATTTCAAACAACGTTTTAATTCTGAATGGTGGTATTTCACCAGGGCGATACTGATCTGATGAGTATCTTCCACTATGGATTTAAGTAGGTTTATGGTTAGAAAGAAGAATATGAGCAAGAGGAAGGTTTTTGAAGTACCTGACTATTCAGATATGCTCACTAAATAAGGCTAAAGCAAATGAAAGCAAATCTTCGATTTTGAGAGTATCCACCGCTTTGGAAGTCACGGAGGGGACGGATAAGGGAAGAGTAAGGTTGGGAATTATCTACCTATTCAGGTTAAGTCACTTGACATAGCTAAAGCCATTTCAGGCAACATTTCTATTCTGAAGAGTGGTTTCTCACCAGGTCGATATACTAAGAGTCATTTCTACATCTTCCATTCTAGAAGTAATGGAAGGGAAGGAGAGGGGAAAGTGGATGGTTGGAGGCACTCAATAAGCTATTTCAAGCAACATCTCTCTTCTGAATGGCGGTCTTTCACCAGAGAATCTACCAATCTGGTATGTTTATCACGTCGTGTCTAGTTATATAAATTATTTAGTGGAAAATAAAATATGTGCTTCCGAATCATATGGAAAATACTATTGACCCACTAAAACACAAACAAATAGTATTATTTATTTCGCTCTCAATATTTCAACAGCATGTCTTATCGCTTCCTTAGGTAATAATTCACACTCAGCGGGTAGCGACATAGCGTACTTAATTGGTAGCAAATACTTTTAAAAAAAAACTTAAGTTGACCTTAGCACAGTTGCCTAATATCCGAGTGTATTGAACTCGGCTTGTAATCACCTCTGCTGTTAGATTCTGGTGCGAAATAATCATCTAATTAGGTTAATCCGACGTCACGGCCTCCCATTGAAGAACTAAGTAAGTGCATGGACTTTTTATGCGATGGATTTTTTCCTCAATGAAATTGCTTTGCAATTGTAGTGGATGTATGGAAAAGAGTGCGATAACGAAAGCATACTGCGATACGAATTGGCAGAAATATAATCACTTCGTGACTTGACATTACAGTATGATTTTGTTTTTCTTCTTTTAAGTCACGTTATTTTATTTGTATTTATGCATTATCGGTTGAACTCAACCGTTTTCAGGAACGTACACATATAAACTTATTTTAACTCACTTGGCAAGACTTTAATTTTTGATATTCTTTAAAAGCAAGTCAAAATGTTACCAGGTGTTTCCCGTTTTCTAACGACAAAATGTTTTCAAATGTTTCTTGTGTAATTTTGATGGTAAATAAATTAATTTTTATTATCTGAAAAGTTTAGCACGGGAAACATCTCATTGGTTCTCCATATTCAGGGTTATTTTATTTACAATATATAAATAATTATAATAATAAAATGCTTTAATCATTGTTGAAAATAATATTAACATAACCTAAATGGAACATGAAAACGGAAAAAAACGACAGAAAATAAAAAGATTTCAGTCGCATCTGGGACTCTAACCCAGGACCTCTGCCTATCGGGGACCTCTACAACCGCTTAAACAACTTAGCTAATGAGACCAGTTCAATTTATGTCATCTTCAACGATATCATATCTCAAATTCAAGATTTGTCAATATTATTCTCCATTTTTTAATCCCATATTATTGGCAGCTATCTTTATAATGATTACAAAAGTTCTTACCGAACACAATTGCAAACTAGACAGTGTCTTGGATATATTCAATTTTTAACTATTCATTATTTTTATTGAGATTTAAAAACCTCTTTTTTAATCCGTTATTTATTAAAAATGATGACACAATTACAATTAATTTTACAATTATTATTGGAAAAGTTTTGTTATAGAACTTATTTAAAATCATTGAAGTCGTCGGATATTGTAATCAATTTTGTCTAATTAACATGTTAATGCTAATAAGCGTTGATTAATCTCACAGAAAATCTGTATTAAACTACCTCGTGTAAATTCCTGGGTAAATACCTATATATGGTAATGCTGCGTCTGTCTCATAGAACGAACCTTCCTATGAGGGACAGGAATTGTAGCGCGTTCACACGCTTGCTCTATTTCTATTCTTTTTCGTTTAATTTGTATTTGAGGAGCTCAAAGTGCAAACCTTTCAAATAAAAGGGTGTTTTTTCGTGCACGTAACCATAGACAATACTGTACTGTGCGCAGAGGGGAGTGTTCGCGTAGCGACTACTGTTCACACGGTTCTATTCTATGGTCTATTTTAAATTGAATAGAACGAAAGCAAGAGTCGATTCAACATTGGGCTTATATTCTATCGGGCATTCCATTGCACTGACTTATTTCATAGATTATATAAATGAGGTTGGAATGATTTTTTTACGAAAAATGTTCATATACTTAAAATGCCTCGTGAGTAGGAACGACTTCTTTGTTTAATTTCTTCGTATCATGTGCAACAAGCGTTCAGGATTCCACACCGCTTCTGAAGCTCATAACGCCCCCTGGATATCTCTACCACCAAACTAGAGTATCGTCTTACAATTCAAGCTTCGCCATGATAATCATTAGTAGCGTAGCATTGAGCGTGCTCTGAGTGGATATTGAGCGAGTTGAGCGTGTGTTGAGTGCATGTGGACATTTCCACCACTACTGCCAGACCGGTGACTAACTGACTGCTGCTAACTGCCTAACCCGACCACGACCGGCCAACATCCTTGTCGGAGCGCCTTATAAGGATCTGCTTCTAACACTGGCGGAACTTACACTACAATTACAGTGGATTACGAATAATAGAACTTAGACTTATGGATTACAAAGCTAGCAGTAAGTCTGGAAACCTTTCGCCTTTCGTTTTCAACAAAAAAATTCAAAGGATTTTATAGTTTGTCAGCAGGTAAAGTGATAACGTGTACATAATATGGTATATTTAAAAAAATATATATAACACGATGATGGCAAATTAACGGGTACAATTTTGATGACAGAAAACAGAGCAATTATGAGGATTCATTATAATCCATATATCTACATTCTGTAGGTATAGGAGTACGTTAGAGTGTAATAGTATATCATATTTAAAAAGAGTAAAAAGAAAACGGAAAGAAGAAAAAAACAAGTGGTGTTAAGATACGTTGATACAATCCATTCAGATATGCGTGAGTTTTAATAAAATTTAAAGTTAAAATGTAAATTTTAATTAGTAACACAAGATCAGTAGGATATTGAAAGAATATTTTTTTGGATTACCTACGTTGCAGTGTCTTAAGAACAAAAAAACCTGACGCAGCGTATTAAAATGGTGCTCCAACCGGTAATAAAGTATTCCTGAAGATACATACGGTAAAATCACAAAATAAGACACTTTTCTACGATAAAACACTAGGTCCTGTGTCTGTGTGATTTTACGTGTTTTTTTACATTAATTCGTAACAATGTTATGTACATATGTTATAAGCGGTTTACCAAGATCTTAGCTCGTCCTAAGGCGTTATCTTATGCATATATGTCAATTCAGTCAGTATTTAAAGAGAAATTGATACGGCACGCCAATCAATGATTAATATAAGTTTCCTTTCAAAGTTGGCCACAAAAGGTTAGGTTTGTCAGGACAAATGCATAAAAAAACCAAACGATTTTTAATCACATTTTTTTCATATTTAAAAGGAAATTGACCGTTCATACCAATCAAATGTTATTATTTTTTTCTAGTGTGGTTAAAAAAATTATATGTCTGCGTAATCATTAAAATTGTTTGTTTTTTGGACAGAGTTATAGAATTCCGCCTGAATAATGAAATTTATTAAAAAATATCACTTCTCTCCATTTTCCATCCCTGTGAGACTCGGTAAAACCTTTATAAGCTCATTCGTCACCAAAATGTATGCCTACCTATGATCGCGAATTGTAGAGTATTTCCAGATCCACAAACATCACTGTATGATATGAATATATATGGTGTTACCGACATGTGGTCCGTTCTTTAGGTGAAGGTCGTCACAATAAGTCTCAGTGTAATTCTTCCGTTCAGGTTTGGAAAAGGAACTGATTTTTTTTTCCTTCCTCAAGAATTGTTGGATTTTTTATGGTGGCCGTGACTGGGCCAAGGTGGCCGCTAATTCTCTGCCCTCCCGCACGTGTCGTTGACTGTGACAGAGAAAGGTCGTGGATCTGTCACGGGTGATCATGACATTTCTATTGTTGATTAAGAGCATTGTCGAAGATTAAGAAGGTTGAACGCCATAAAGCAAACACTCGTTAACTGAGTGAATATACCAACCCCGATATGTTATATATGTTATAATATGGACTGACAGAGGTGGGATGAAAGTACACCGAATGCTTTAAAAATCTGATCCCTGGGGAGTATAACCAAAAAATGTTGTAAAAACAAACAAATAAATGTCGAGATCCGAGAAGAATGCAAAACAATAATGTTATGTTCCTCCCTAATACATTTAATATAACTTTGAAATGTAAGCGACATTAAAGATTAATAAAGGGACGCTTTGATGGTTGGATATACGAGTATACAACGGATGAACGGAGAAAAGAGCGGTACGATAAAAAGAAAGAAAAAAAAGTCTAAGTAAAACTCTCCTAACGACGAATGGCCTCTTGAAATTGAATAGATCTGAAATTATCTGAAATTTGTAGGTAAACGCTAATATTTTCATATCACATGAATGTACCGTTGTTTAGAAATCTATTGAAATTGATTGATGCCAGAGCTCAATGTTTAAAAGATTTTGCTGAGATTTTGTTTCTTCATAGTTGAGTTTACATTATTTATATATACACGTAGTTCTACAATAAGCGAATTTTTATATTTTTTTACTAGCTAAAAAAAACAAAAATCTTTATCTTTAAGATTATAAAAGATTTACGTATACAGAATTGTGCAACAAGAATTTCGCGTTCATCCAAATGCAATACGATAAATAAAACTCATAATCAATGTGTTGAACTCTCCGTTCCTCCCCGTTAAAAAACGGTGTCATTAATTACCTCAATTTACTACTAAATCAATAATGAATGCTTATTAATTACCTGGATTACTTGTCGGTTCAGTCATCGTTCAGTCCTTGACCCCCTGGCATTAAAAGTGGCGCCTCGCAGTCGGTATTTCTGCCTCAGTGTGTGGCCTCTAGATCCGAGTTGACCTCTACTTCCTTAGCTGACCTCTATGTCTTTAGTTTACCTCTAATTATTTGATTGACCTCTTCAAATCAGGCTGTTGAACTTCGTGTTCGAATTTTGGCGACCTCCCGTTTTGTGTTCGCTTAATCGCGAAGTTGACCTCGCGCAGAAATACCGAATACTTTAATGCGAATGTGATCTATGCGAAATTTATTATTGCGTGATTCAGCAGATTTGTATTTTTTTGACGGATGTCTTTAAAACTGATTTCTATCTACGTACTTTTACTTTTAAACACGAATACGAATACATAACGCTCTCCAGTTCAATTTTTGTACTGGGAAAGGAACTACAGAGAGATGGATGATGAAAGGAAGGGATAGAGCAGGGTTTGGAAGTACCTGGCTATTACTAGATCCGGTCACTAAACATAGACAATGATATTTCAAGAAACGCCAATGTTTCGATTGCGAATTGTGATCTTTCACAAGTACCCACGATTCATTATCGGCGCTACAGCCCTTGGATAGTTCTGGCCACCTCTGGAAAACGCATCCACTCATGCCTAATTATTAGGGATTCGTTGTTGATCTCCACACTAAACACCATCTAGCCACCTAAATTTAGGCTTCCCAACGCTCCTTTATCGAGCAGGCTTATTATAGAGACGACTCTTTAATGTTTGCATTTATATTTATATCCTTATTATATTTCCTGCCAGCAGACACAAGTTGTATAAACCTTCATTGACATCTCTTGAAACAACAAATCGCTGTAGTTCATGGTTGTACCTCATTAATTTTGGCACTATTTCTTGTATGGCTCCAAAAATTATCCAACTTTAGGACCATTCTCTCTTTTAAGATTCATCTTAGGACCTTCTTCTCTTTTCAGATTCCCTATCTATTGAGACTTGAAGTAGCACAGTGTCAAAAAATATCTCTAACCAATTGAGTTTTTTCCTCAGGTTCTGAGGAGCCACGTCATGGTCCGCGTTGGCGGAGGATGGGACACGCTCTCCCACTACCTGGACAAGCACGACCCCTGCCGTTGCAAGGCCCAACATCGCCCCACCCTTGGGGCTAGAGTCGTACAGAGATACCCCCACGGGCAGGCCGCCAACCAGGGGATGGATTTGGCTGGAGCAGAGGTCCATTATGATAGGTGAGATATATTCATTTATTATTCTCATTAGTCATTACAATTTTTATTCAACACACCAATGCTCTTCATCAAAGGCATCCACTTGGGATAAAAGTGTCTTAAAGGTTCGTCGTGGTCTTGAATCCTAAGGTTTTTGGTCTCCACTCTAGGTTTTTCATTTATAATCACAAAAATAATTGCAAGTTGATTGCTTGCTTATTTTTTTTGTATCGCGGTATTAATACTGATGAATTTCTTTGGTTTAGGTCTCCACCACGCACTCGCCGTTCTTCCGTATCCAGCGTAGGCTCCTCTGGAGGAGGCAGCCCCCAACACACCGTCCACCTCGGGGCTCCACAGAACACCGCGGCCCGCCAACGCAGCCGTTCTCCTGCTGCCCCCCACGACCGCTCCTGCACCTCTCTCCCCTATATGGGACAGACCAACAACGCCTTCGAAAACCAGGCTTTCAACCACCTGTCTGCTGAACAGTACAGATATACCAACAGGCGTTCTGTGTCTCCGAGCCCAGCCAGGAGGAATACAAGGAACCCATCCCCCAACCCACAAAGGAAAACATCCAATTATTCCTCAAACTACGGACAGTATCCAACAACTGTCTACAATAATCCAGCTCTCGTACCATCGTCTTCGCTGCTTCCAAATCCACGCAATACAAACAGATCCAGAAGTCCAACACCAAAACCTACCACTTTGATCACCAACAATCTTGGACCAGACACACGCAAAAACTTGATTTCTACTCCAGAAAAAGAAATTACTAGCGTGCATCTCTTTGATAATGCAGCATTTACTAACACTAATGATCTCTCCGTATTGGATAGTGCTGCAAATGGTTCAGAGAATGCGTCAGATAATGGAAGTGAAGTTTCTGATGAAGGTTACAGGAGCCTCGGGATTATACAAAATGGATCAGCTCACACAACTCCTCCAGGACTGAATGGTAGCACCAAAGACATCACTGATAGAGGTTTGGGACTAAAGCTGAACAGACTGTCCCTCAATAGCCAGGCATCTACAGAGGACGCGGATATGAATGGTGAGTAATAAAGCTGACATACACATTTCAAAAAATTGAATTTGCCTTTTTAGACAATGCTTATTTTCTAAAATTGTTTTTTTTTTAGAGCGTCCTGAACTACCTGCTTCTGATACTGGATTTAAGCGTCAGACTTCATCCAGTGATTGCAGCTCTCAGATGTCTACAACAGAAGACAAGAGCCGAGGAAGTGAAGATGGTGTAGCTCTCAACTCTGAGAAGACCATTACTGAACGAGTCCGCAAATCTCCAATCGTTGAAGTGAGCTCAGTGACAGGTCTGAGGAAAACTAATTATTCCGAGACTTTGTACGGCGATAAGAAAACGGCACTTTCCATGATGGAGAAGAAACATACCAGGAATTCAAGTAGTCCTCCCATCTGCTTGGATGGAAACGATTCTCCAAGCGCAAGCCTTCAAAAATCTGGAACAAGTTCGAGAATTCCTCACTCACCTGTTTTAAATCGTAGAAGACTCTCGATGGAGAACCTTTCTTCAGGAAACAGGTCAAGGTCTGCCAGTAGAGATAGATCAGCAATGTTGAGAGATAGATCCGTATCAAGAGATACTTCCAGTCCTGTAAAACGTCCTTCAACAGCGGGCAAGGCAAAAGATTCAGCTAGTAAACCACCAGTCCCAGTAAACTCGCCAACCCACGGTGGCCATGGAAGCTTTGGCAAAATTGCAGGTAGCAAATTGAATTCTGCGATTAACAACACGTGGAACGGTAGATCTCCAGTACCAAAGGGTAAAAATAGGCCAACAGTCACAGCTGATACCTTCATGTCTCCATTGGCGAATAAAAATCTCGCTGGTGGAAATAAAGTGTCTTCCCCTCCTTTCCAGCGTAACTCAAACTTGCGTTCAAGCACATCAGCTTTGAGGAACATGAACGGATATGACCACAATGGAAGAAGGATTCAGGTCAAACCATCACCGCAAACATCTCCTGTAAAAACCTCGAGCAAACTGATGAGCCCGCTATTAGAAAAGATCTTGAAAACAGCTGAAAACGCAGAAGACGACATGATGATGCTTGAGAAGATGAAGGACATTATCAAGCAATACTCTGGACTCGTTCAAGGATCTGAAAAGTCCAGGGACGCCAAACAGATGAGCGACGATCCCGACTATTCAGATTTCACATCAGCATGGGTCCATTCCAACGGAACCCTCGAAAGGAGCCAAAGCAGTAGACAGTTAAGAGATAGCCTTAACAACTGCTCTGCACCAACATCCAAGGAAGCTGAGGCCGTCGACACCAGCGATTCAGCATTAAAGTCTGCCGCGTTAGTTAGCAAAATTCCAATGTTCTCACCTAGGAGGGACTGCAAATCTGTCGGGATCACCTCGAGAATACCAGCGCCCGTATCCAGTGGCTCATATAAAAAGTCTTCAGACTACTATGAATGATCATTATTACCTGATGATGTTAAGTAAATGTTACCTTTAGTGTTTTGAATGGAAGGAATATGGTTTTTGTAAGACTGTCAACACGCAATTTTTAGAGCCTATTCTCTGAGAACGGGACTTTTCATTGTTTTACGAGCTTGCATTAGTTCCTATTTCTCAAAAGTTGTCAGTACAATTTTTTTTCGACGAAACTGGAATTGATAAAATAGTTTCGATAGACGAATCAATCATTCCTTTTTAAGTAGAAATATTTTCATAATAATAAAAAAAGTAGTTATTTTGGATTGTTTAAATCAAGGGTGCAATAATATAAGCGTATTTTTAATGAGAAGACAAACGAATGATAATATAATATTAGAGCTTTTGACAAGAAATAATTTATTTGACCTTAGTTTTAAAGATAACTTAGATTAGGAAAAAAACATAAATCATATTGATGATGCTGGGAGTGATTTTTTTACATCAGCAGTTATAAAATTTTGTGTTTGTCTTCAATGATAGATCTAAAAGCAAAATAACATGCAACCTTACAATTGGTGTAAAACTAATCTCTTCGTGAAGGTTGTGTAAGGCTGTTGAAGTAAGGCTGAGAGGCTAAGATGAGTTTGCATCTTGCAAAGACTGTGCAGATAATTGCAAACTAAAGCGTGCGATCAGAAAAGATATGGAGATTCAGATTGACAGTTAGTTACATTCCCGCCTATTTGCTTGCCAATGTGACGAAAAACGCGGGAGATCGTTTTTCTCAACTCTCATCTGTCAAGTCGAAGAATTTTGTCTATGGAATTCGTTTTACATTCATCAAGTTAACCCCGAACAGATTTCGCTCTGTGAATGTACAATGTACGTTGTACACAGCCAGGTACTGTTTCTGATGTGGTCTAGTTGAGAGAAAGTACTTGAACCTTTTGACATTATGAAAAATCTACTCTTCGTGATGGGAAGAATACGTCCCGTTCTCAAGTATGCGCTCTTTTGTCTTTGGGTACAGCGCTGCCCCCTGACACCGATTCGGTAAACTAACTGGAGAAAGTATTAGGTAAATTGCTGAGATTGACTGTGCAGATAAAGGGGGCAATACGTTATAAAACTTAATGAATCGAGAGCATAGTGTTTATGCAAATAATATTATATGACATAACCATCTATCTATGTTTTAATATGGAATCAAAACTGATTTTCAAAACAGAGAAACCATATATAAAAGTAACACAAAAAACCATAGATATAACGGTTTGAACGTGCATAGAAGAGTATAGTACCAATGCATCAAAAATATTATTGTTTTGCGTAATATAAAAATCAATATTTTGTTTTAGCATAATCCTACCCAAAATGTGGTGCTAGTTTATTTTATTCATAATGTGTATGTTTAGTTTTCTTTTAATAATTATATATTTAGCCTGCGTTAATTGTTTAAAAAATGTTTTAACTCTTATTACTGTTATGTATCATCATTATTATGTTATAGCATTTAATATAAAAATAAATATGTTAAGCTTAATATATGATTTAAAATTATGAAACTTCACAATATCATTAATGATTTATATGTAATAACGTTTATGTGTTGTAATTGTATGTTATTTTAGGTCAGCATTTATTTTCCGTATGAAGCTAGTAGAAAAGTCGCTTTTCCACAAAAAGGTTCACAAACCCTTGCACAACTCACAAAAAATAATTAAGAAAAAAAACACAAATATGTTTTGTAATATTTTCAAAGTGTACCCATTACATACCTGAATGCCTTTCTAGTGTAGAATTTTTTAAATTTAATATTTTAATCTTTGAAAACTGTTACTATTTGATAGTACGATTTTGATCTGATAATATTATTATTAATGGTGCTTAGTTTTAAAAATTAAATTAGGGAAGCGTGTAATAAGGAATTCCAGTGAAAAATATTACGATTTCATACTTATCCTTCTTTGACTGAATGGGCTCTAATGACGTCATCGGAACCCATGTCACTATCTACGACTCTCATAAAAACAACTGATTAGGTAGGCTGCATGTGACGTCACGCACTCTCAGCCGATTACCGCTTCAAATCGGGCCGTTTTGGCGAGTTAAAAATCAAACAATTTTTTTTTTTTTAAACGTGAAAATAACACTGGTATTCCTTATTTACAATTTTGTCTTCAAAAACACTTTGGTGTATTTTGATTGATTTTCGTTAATGCAGGACTTTATTTAAATAATAAATTAGATGTAAGAACCACTGTTTATTCTATCACTTTATACATTAAAATATATCCGAACTCAGTGTCATGTTACAAACAAATCATTAAAATTAATAAATAATTTCCGTAAATACATTTTAAAAAAACATTCCATCCAAATGAATTCCTAAAAATCATTAGATATAAATAAAATCAATGGCTAACTTTGGTATAAAATAAAATAAAAATTGCTTCTAATTCTGAAAAAAATAACCTATTTCATTTATCAATACAATATTTTGAAATATTACGCAATCAATAAACTTGTTGAAAAATCCTTAATTATTCAGTTAACAATACCAAATAGAAATGCTAATCCTAGATAATATTTTTTCTAATTAAGTTAATTAATAATATTATTTCGTATTGACTAATTTACTTTATTTTCTCTCTGGGTATTAAAGTTTTTATCGATTAATTACTGTATATTATTTTTATATTTAAATCAAACAAAATACTGCGTAAAACTAACCTTAGTGTTATTGTACTAAATAAAAGACATGTAGAAAAATGAGATAATTTTTTTTTCAATATCCCCCTTATCACAAATTTTAATTGTCACAATGTTGTTAAGAGGAACTGCTGCGCTCGCCCTGTTTCATACAAAACTGAATTTTGGATTTAAGGTCAAAATACTCGTCCAAAATGGATTTTTTTTTATAAATTAAAGGCATAGTAAATATGTAATACGGATTAGTACTATTTATTAAATAAATCAATTTTACGTGATTTTAGGGGCAACTTTGATAATTATTTGCCGGTTTATGTTTTTTTTTTATTGTTTATTTGCTAATTTTACATCTTAAAAAAATCGTTTTTTCGGGTCGATATTTTAAATTATGTATGGCAAATATGTGTTCCAACATAAATTGGTCGTTTTTAAATTAAATTTTAATCCATCCAAATACTTGTTTAAACACTTTTTAATTTTTTTTTAATTTTACGTATCATTATATTTTCATAGCAGATGAGGTAAAACTTTTTTTTAAATCACTGTTAGTCCCCAAATGATTGCTAAAGTTACCTCCGAAATCGCGAAAATTCTAATGACCTTTATTTGCTATATGATAAAAAAAAGATCATTCGGTTTAGGTGAGTATTTTGGCCTCAAATCCAAAATTAAGTTTTGTATGAAACAGGCCGCGCAGCCGTTCCCCTTAAACAATATTGTAAAACATGGTATTTTTTTACAACGAAATGGATATTTCACAACTCTGAAGCTCACGATTGTGCTAAAATGTTTTGTTTTTTTGGAATAACTCATTGAATAGCCAAAATTATATGGGAATTACTTGAAGATGATATTAACAGTTCTTGGAAATCTAAGTATGATACCGATAAAAATGACGGGACGGAGCCGTAGCTCAGCGCATTAGAGTGCAAGGTCCCGGATATACCATAAGGTCCTGGGTTCGAGTCCCAGCTGCTACCGTAACCCGTTTCTTTTCTGTGTCTTTTCGGTTTCATATTTCATTTTGAGAGTTGTTAATATTATATTAAATGATAATGGTAAGTTGGTGTACAAATTCCAGACAGAAAAATACACGCAAAGTTTAAGAAGTTCTAGCGGTACACGAAAACAGATTTTCTGCATTGTAGAATATTATAGTACATAATTATCGTGAGCATACAACGAAAAGTGACAAATATTGAGAATAAGGATTTCTCCATGAATGAAGGCTCAACGTTTCGCAAGTTAGAATATTTTTTGTAAAGCGTATTTTGTTTCACATACGAGTACGTATAAATATCTTGTTCGTGTCTATGCAAAGGACTTAGTGATAGTTTGTCAACGGACAGGGATTATGATTTGGCCACTTTTCGTTGTTCACTCACGATATATACAGGCCCGGACTTAGAGACCCAGGGCCCCTATGCACTCACGGAGTTGTGGCGTCATTATTGGTAATTTCCCAAAAAATATACCTACTCCACTTTTTTTTACATAGGTTGACCCCAGCAATAATTTGAAAATGCATTTTTTTATCCGTTACAAACACACAAATGCGACATAAAGATAATATAAGTGTATAACGACGGCCTCCGTGGTCGAGGGGTAAGGCTCCCGACTACGAATCCGAAGGTCGCGGGTTCAAATCCCGGCGTGCACAAGTAAATTTTAATTAATTTGTGTTGTTTCACAATTAATTAATTAAAAATAATATACAGTATATTTGCGCACGTTCCAGAGTGGAAGATACTCTCAGTATCGCCCTGGTGACAGAATTGAAACGTTGCTTGAAATGGCTTTTAGCCGTGTTTGGTGACTAGATCTGAATAGCCAGGCAGTTCCTCACCTCGCTCTTCCCCTTTTCCTTCCCACCCCGCTAGGTAGTAGAAGGTAGTGACCTTCAGCCTCACAACGTTTCCCAATTCGGGATGCCATAGTCTCACTGGCTCCAGAGGGTTGGAAACAGTTGGGACTCTTGTTCGTAATTCACATAAAAAAAAAAAAAATTAAGGTGAAACCAGAAAATAATGTCGTTTTTAACATCTTGAAATATACATCTAAAAAAGCTGGTATCAAAGCGGCTGGTTCAAAACGTTAAGACAGACTAAAGTTTGTAGCGAAATCCTATTTTATTTAGTAGAACACATCGGAAGTCGTTGATAAATTAAATCGTAGCAACCAGAAATTCGATCGAAGGCAACTCATTTTTGGTTCCCTACCAAATTGGGGGACCTTGGAAATGCATTGAAATATTTCTTTCAGAGTTGCGTCCTCAAGGTGTACCATTTTCTCGTCATTTTCAAAGGTGATATATGCCCCAGGGAACTTTTTCCCTTCGGTGTCTCCTGTGTGAAGTTACAGTAATAATTTATTATTTTTAAATTTTTCAAATCATCCCCTGGCTGGAGCCTCCCTTTTAACGTTGGGGCCCTAGGACCGGGCCCCTCGGGCATGTGGCGAAAGTCTGGCACTGGATATACGAGTATGTATTAAATTACGTGGAAGATATCTCATTATACAGGTGTTCCGGTGCCCAGGAATTTGTATGACGTCTTAATCGATTTTATGATTCGTTCCAAGAAGGACACTCATTATTATATAAAAAGGAATCCGCACCAAAAACAGAAGAAAAAACTCATTGAATAGAATGCAGCAAGTTTTTTTTTTCATTTTGTCTAATGATTTATTCACAGACCTTTACAGTAAATATAACTTGACGGAGAGGGAGATCGTCGGCACACGCTGTGAGCATCGAACATCGACTACCAGCTGGACGTTCTATCAACCACGCCAAGTTAAAAAGAGTAATAATTTCATAGCTACAAAGCAAAAAGAAAATTTCCCAGTAGCTGAACCTAAATACTTAAAAAAAGTACCAACCTACTTTCAAATTTTATGGACTTTTAGATATATTTTTTTAATATAAACAATGTACATAGTATACGCAGAAGGTCTCAATCGAGTGGGTACAAATTACTCAATTATACTAGATATTAAAATAAGAATAGGTACTCCAATATCTTTGTCACACTGTGCTTAATGACCAGATCTGAATAGCCCGTAACTTCCAAACCCTCTCTTCTCCATCTTACACCCATCCCCTTGTTCTTTCGCCTCACAACAACAATTTTTTTTCATCGTACGATAGATTATTCATTCGTTACAAGATACATCCATACAGTACAAGATTTCTTATTTTAACATTCTCAACATTTGGGAAGATTGGTAGGAAACATAAAGGTTTGAAGAGAAATTTTAAACAGTTTCAAAGCGAAATTAAATACATCTACTGTTTTAGAAATTTCATTTAAAAGCACCATTCTTCTTGTCATGATTCTTCTTCTTGAATCGCTTCCTCATTGCTGAGGATCGCTCCAATCTCCCTCGTATACAAGGCGCCTCCACTCCTCAGGATTCTGCGCTGCTTGAAGAGCTGCGGACACCGACACCTGCGAAATTTGGTCATTCCAACGCATCGATGACCTTCCTCTTCTACTCCTGCCTTCCACTTTGCCAATGACCACGAGCTTCTCCAGGTTGGAGTTCTCAGTTTGGCGAGCAACATGTCGAAAGAATCTGAAGATACGCTGTAGGCAGACAGTTGATAGCCTATTGTGGATGTCAAGCTCTTTCAGCTCTTGTGGTATCTTGAACAAGTCGTGGCGACGACTACGGCTGAAAATACCCCAATTTGAGATGCTATGGTTTCACTGTCTTCGGACAGATGGCAGCAGTTTGGACTCTTGTGTGGTACCTACCTATTCATAAAATACACAAAAAGAAAGGTTAGGCTAGTTCATGGTCAGGTTAGGATGAGTAATGTTTTGCAACAGGTTCATATTATAACATAATTGGGGGCTTGCTATCAAAAATGCCTCTGAACATTACTTTGTAGTTTACTAACTCAAGAATGCGATTTCTCTGTAAAATCTCTCTCAAACTGTAATATTTTAATGTCTATGAAATGCGTGAAAACATGTGCAGTTTTAAAACCAGTGAAGTCAATTTTTAACGTTTTACCCAAAATTAGAGCACGTATTTCAAATAGAATTTAAATGATTTCATTTTGAGGATCTTTGGCTGTTGAAAATTTAAAAATTTTCCTAACTACCCGTAAAAAATTTACAAATAAATCATTCGTAGTATTTCTTACGTTAGCAGACCACAAAGTGTGTATTTTTGGGCGCTGACCGTTAAAGTTGCGTAATAGCAATTGAGATACCTGTCGAATTGTAATTCGTTGTGATTTTAAACAACCGATTTCAACCTACCGTAACATTACGGTGTTGAAATGAAATAGTATATCCTCGATGTTATTTCTAAAATGGAGCTTACCCGACAGTTTATACTCTATACGACTGTGCAACCTTGCCTCGGTATTAAGTGGTATATCTGGATACATACTCCCGGCAAACAATGCCACACTGCCAAACATGGAATCAAATCCACACACCTTCGATCTACAATCAACGATAATTATTATTATTACGAGTATGTGTACTTATTTTGGTGATCGGATAATTCCGACAATGACCAACCGATCACGAACATTGCGCACAGATGATTCCGTACATGGGAAACTCGGAAAACGGATTATTTCTCACACATTTTATACGAGACTCCATACACAAGAGGTGTGCATTCCATATAGGCATGTAAGCACTGCCCACCCCACCTTACTGTCATAAAATAATAAGTAATAATAAAATAAAAAAATTATTCAATCTATATTTTTTTAAATACGCGCGGAGTCGAATCTCAGCGCCGCGTGCGCCCCACCGACCGTAGTAGGGACTATAAGGTGTCTATATCAGGAGCTAAGTAAGCAAAATCGGTCAGTGGCTGAGTTTGGGTCTCATCCAGGCGTCGTGAGTTCAATTTCTCGGCTGGATAAGTCCTCCATTACGACACAAGCAACATATTCCGCTTACTGTGATGGTAGTAGGAGATTTTCAAATATTTTCAGGTTATTCGTAACCAGGGAATATTAGTCTTTCTTTAAAAAAAAAATTATGCACATGTCATATTCAAATGTTGACTGCATTCCACACAAAAATGTACATGTGTGCACAATACGCATTCAAGGGAAGACTCGTTTATGTTAGTGTCGAAATAGACCGTGTCTTCCGATACAAACACTACAAACCACAAATGTAGCAATTAGTGCCATCTGTTGGTACCTATTTTAGTTAGTACAACTTTACTAACGAAATAATAATCATATTATGTTGGTTTCCTTCATGTGTGGTAGACAAAATAATGTCAATTTTATATATTCAGTAATTTGCTTGTAATATCCATAAATGAAGTGGTTATTTGGATATTTAATGTGGTAAGTACTTCTAACCAACATCGGCTAAAGCCAGCAGCTTAGCCATTCTAAGCGATAATTTACCACTTTTGGGGTAAGTTTTTTAAATATCAAATAATACGCTATTTTTCCTAATTCCTACCCTGATTAAAAACTCCGTGCACGCCACTGCCACACACAAAATGTTAATTACACACATTGAAAACTAAAAAGACATATTATTCCACAAAAATAAATTAATTTGTTGAATTAACATAAAATGTCGAGGGATTAAAATCTTTTTATACTATTCTCTTTTCTCTGCTTAATTATGTTCTCACTTGCATGTATGTAGGTATTTATGCACTCAATGGGATGTGTGGGATAGTACTAATCTCCCCACATTCCGGAAATATGGCAATTATTAATAATATTAAATTTTCTTTGTGAATACCGCATAAGGATTCCAACTACTTCCAACTGGCCAGAGCCAATGGGACTATGGTAACTGCAATTGTGGTATGTTGTGAGGACAAAAGGCGTGAGAAGGGGAATGAGATAGGAAAGAGGAAGGATTTTGCTATTCCAAATAACGTTCAGATTCTAAATGGCGGTCAATCATCCGGGCGATAATTAGAGTATCACCACTCTGACTGTTTACAATTTATTATTACATACTATTCAAAAAGTTTTAAAATAGCGTTTCTTTATGAATAATATCCGTGTTCATAGTTTTCAATGTGCTCCATTTTCCGTGTTCGGAATAACCTGTGTGCAGAATAAACTGTGATCGAGGTTTTCCATGTGTGGAATCAAAAATGTGGGGAGTAATCTGTGCGGAATATTCGCGGTAGGAATAATCACCGAACCACATCACTAGTCAGTTCTCAGTGGCCCACTGACACTTATTCAATACCCCTCATTCATGTTTCTGTTTTGGATAATAGCCGATGCTGATTCCAAAGTGTTGCGACAGGTCGGTTATTCTGTTATTGTCGAGAAGGACAACATTGGATTTTTGATTGATCCGCTATTTTTATTATTGTAATATATAATATTATTTTTCATAAAATGTGAATTTGTACCCGCTGCAAGTCACTGCAAGTAGCTTGTCAGCAGAAGTTTAGTTCAATAGTATTACATATCAAAACAATAAATAAAAATAATCATTCAAATACCAGCGCAATAATAGAATAACATAGATGTTGTAACAATGTACACAAGTTGAAAAAATATGAAAACAGTAGAACAGTTTTCTTATTATAACAGATATAATAGATAACAGATTCCAATTACATAATAGTATTAAAAAAATATTATTAAAATATTAACATTAAATGGAAGCAGTGAGTAATAGTGATAATAAGTTAAAGTGAGAATATTCTTAAGAGGAACGGCTGCACTGCCTATTTCATACAAAACTTAATTTTGGATTTGCAGCCAAAATACTCAATTAAACCGAATGATCTTTTTTTCATGAAAGATATAAAAAAATATCCATTACGGATTAGAAATGTGTAAAAAAAATAGCTTACACAATAAAGGCTATTAAAGAAATTAAATTTTCACGATTTCAGAGACAACTTTATCAATTATTTGGAGGCTAATGGCGAATTAAAAAAAAAAGGTTTTACCCGATTTACTATGAAAATATAATGAAATATAAAATAAATAAAAAAAAGTATTAAAATAATCAAAATTTGCCGTACATAATTGAAACTATCGATCAAAAAAACATTTTTTTTAAAGATGTTTTTTTATTTTTTATTTTATTTAATATAAATACATATAGAGTATTTAATAGTACAGATATAATAGCTAATTACAAAAAAGTATAAATTTATTTTACAAAAAATGCCCAACTCAATAGAGAAAGATTTCTCGTGTTTGAGTTGCGGAGCACCGCCATTTAGCGACAGTAGTGAATAAATAAAATTAATAGAAATAAAAGTACATCAAGAATGTAATACTACATAATGTTTGTGAAAGACTAAAAGTACGTGATATTAGAAATGCAACAATAATTTATTTTATATAATCATATTTACATAGCAAATAATTTTTTTTTAAATACCATAAGCCCGCAAATAATGTTCAAAGTTGCCTCTAAAATCATGAAGAGGGGATTTCTTTAATCGCCTATATTTCATAATTTAAAACAAAAATAAATAAAATCCTTCTAATCCGTACTAGATATTTACTATACCTTTAATTGAAAGAGATTTCAATTCATTCAGTTTGGATGGGTATTTTGGCCTTAAATCTAAAATTAAGTTTTGTATGAAATATGATAGCAGAACTTAAATTATTTTTAAGATATCTCCAGATATCAGATAACCACCATTTAACCAGTTTTACGCAAACCTAAGCTTCATAAAATAACTGTAAACAGTAAACACTAATGTTGTCACAGTTATTACATATTTAGTGTAGGTGAAACCAGTTGACATTATGACTTACAAATAAATTGATTTTTAGCACAGATAAAATAATACATAGAGATGCCCTAACACGCAGGGGAAGAAACTAAAATAAGGGGAGGGGGGCGAGCTAGGCGTGCCGCCAATTTAAGTAGAAATTTGATAGCAAATAAGTAAAATGGTTATTTACTAAGTACTAACTGATGTGTACCCGGTCTTGCTCGGGATTTTTCACTTGTCATTAGGGTGCCATAATTGTTTTGACAGCGAAAGTAACTATCTCCAAATAAAGAAACATTCATTTGAATATTTCATTCCAAACGTTTATTTTTGCAAAATATATCTAAATCATAAAGTTCTTAAGTGGGAACCTACTCGTGTTTTCCATTTTGAAAATATTCTACCCAAAAAAACCTTCTTCTTTTGAATATGCAATCTGTGGCTAACCAGAGTGTTATATCTACGGGCTAACCTAAATAAAACATGGCGGGTTTAATGTTTTTTATGCTAATTTTAATACGTTATAGCAACAGTTTTACATAGTGGATTTCATTCAAACTACTTTATAAACCTTCCCGGCACTAATAAAAACAAACTGTGCTATTTTCAGCGAAACCGGCCAGGTAATTTTAGAGAAAATCGATGACAAACAAACAAACAAACTTACATTGAATTTTATATATATAGATTTAGGTTGACTCTTATATTAGCGTTTTATAAATTGCTTATTGCAATCAGAATCACTCGAAATGAACGTGAACGACAGTGAACAAGGCTGGTAGCAAAATGAGTGTCACGTGACCTTTGCCTCCAACTGTTGAAATTGTACGTAAGGCAAGTCTATTCATTCTGACGTCGGTGGTTTTAAACAATAAAAATATGTCTGCATAAAATATGGGCGCCCGCCATAATTATTGTATATTTCTTACACAGACACGATCAAATTGCTGTAAAAATGTACAATCAAATTTTACCTTTCTAAAATCCTACAATTCATTATTGTATTAAACATAATTATTAATTATACATGAAAATAAATAATTACTGTTTAAATAAAATTCCGCTTCCTTTCGCTTTCATCCCAGGTACTGCACCTTACTACCGTACAGTCCTTCACCGACAGAGCAGGCAGTGACCTTGAAGGTAACACACCAATATTTCCACCTGCCATAAATGGGCATCCCGCAACTTAATTCTCTATGCCATATTACATACATAAGCTATGAGCTGTCAAAGAGGTAATATATTGGGTAGGTACCTATGACCAGAAATACTATTTACTATATTTTGGCAATAAAATGTAGACATGTAAAGTGGAACTACATTTTTTTCTTCATTTCTATGGTAATATCAAGCTCCTATGTCTTTGAAATATTTATTGTTCCTCACATTTAAATTTTTCGCTTTCGAATTTGACACTTGTGACCCAGAAAGAATGCAAAACATCATAATTCGTTTTTTCACGTTTTTTTATTTGCATTTTTAATCTGTGAATTTGATTTTGTTTTGTTTTTTTTTTTTTTTCTTTATTTATCTAATATATCGATATCTTAGTTCAATAAGGAAATAACTCAAAATTTCTGGGTTTTGAGTTAATTATGAAAAATGGTAAAGAAACTCTCCCTTCTTATATTTCAATAAAAAAATAAACCTAATCGTCCCAATTATGTAGTCAGATAATTCTTTATGGAATTATAATGAAATCAGCACATTCTTAGTTCAATGGAGAAACGTGTCAAATGTTTCCGTTTGGAACTTAATAGATGTAGCCATTTACACGTAAGATATGATAGGTTGATAAATTACTTACGTGTTGCATCTATTATTATGTTATAGGTGGACAAAAGTGGACAAATCCAGTTTTCTCAACATGAGATATTTTGAGTTAGTTCCCTATTGAACTAAGTTATCGATATGGTTATTTCGATACACAAATTTCTGTAATACAGAAAATCGTATTTTCTTTTTAAATGCTTTTCTTGCAAAGCCCTGAATCATAAAAGTATAAACATAAAATTGTCTTAAAATGTGATGTAGAATCGTCTCCTTTCAGAAAGTACCTCTGTTTCTGGATACCGTTTGGTAAAAGAAAAAACCATGAACTTGGACCATTGTGCTTTTTTAAACGCCATCGCAGTATTGTCATTTAAAACGTTTTAAACGATCGTGGTAACCACTTTTTTATTTACTACTAGCGGATGTGTACCTGGCCTTGCTCGGGTACAATAATTGATTTGACAGCGAAAATAACTATCTCCAAATAAAGAAACATTCATTGGAATATTTTATTTCATCCCAAACGTTTATTTTTCAAAATATATCTAAATCATAAAGTTCTTAAGTAGGTACCTACTCGTGTTTTCCATTTTGAAAATATTCCACCCAAAAAAAACCTTCTTCTTTTGAATATGCAATCTGTGGCTAACCAGAGTGTTATATCTATGGGCTAACCTAAATAAACATGGCGGGTTCAATGTTTTTCATACCAATTTTAAAACGTGTTATAGCAACACTTTGACACAATGGATTTCATTCAAACTACTCTACAAACCTTCCCGGTACTAATAAGAACAAACTGTGCTATTTTCGACGAAACCGGTCCAGTAATTTTCGAGAAAATCGAAGACAAACAAAGTTACAAACTTACATTGATTTTTATATATATAGATAAAATGTCAGACTGTAACTAAACTGATCAAAATTTTGACATCTCTTAATAATTCAACAATCATTATTATCATTAATGATCCTAGAACCATTTCAGTAAATTAATATCACATACCTTAATCGGTTTATATGAAACAATGGGCGCCCTCGTGGCTGCCGGTGGCTTCTTATAATCGCTCCTAGTTTATCTAGGAAATAGTGGGAAGTTCTTCATTTTTCCGGTGTAAAAATAGTGTAAAATAACCGCGATAATTTTAGATTACATTTATAAAAATTACATAATTTTAGTGTTGCCGTTTCAGGCTTAAATCAAGTTTATAATAAAAACAAAAATATTTTAATTTAAAATCTCCTACATTCTCCTAAACCAACGCATGTGCTCGCAACATGTCCGATGTAAAAGATGTCAGTGAAGTGTCAAAGTGAGTGATTTATAAAGAGAATTCCTTGAGTAAGTACAAAGATATCGTTGTATAACCTTAAACGTGGTACCATAATCCGTAAAATTAGATTTCGTGGCTGCCGAACAGAAAAAAAAACATTAGACGAGAAGATCTTCTGCCGTCACGGCGGTCTGAGTCCTGACCTCCAGTCCACGGAGCATATCCGGCGCATCATGCGGCCCACGGACGTGCCCGACCAGGGGCTGCTCTGCGACCTGCTGTGGTCCGACCCCATCAAGGACACCGCCGGCTGGGGCGAGAACGACCGCGGAGTGAGCTTCACCTACACCTTCGGCATTGATATAGTCACCCACTTCTTGGCGCCTAACTACTGCGGGGAATTCGATAATGCAGGTGAAATGGTGTCAGTGGAAACCACGCTGATGTGGTCCTTCCAGATAGATCCTGAAGCCGGCCGACAAGCGCCACCTTGCGTACATGCAGACCAACAGCAGCAAGACAATGAAGATCTGAGGGCCCTATGGATCATTCCCCCCGACCATCGTCCTCCCCCGCCGCTCCCTTTAAGAGTATTCATTGTTATTTATCCTAAAAATATATGGATAATAATTCATTGTCTTAGCTTAAATACATTCTTGAATATAATGGAAACAATCACTCTATCATTCGTATTAGCGTCTTGCAATATATCGTAAGGAATAAATATAGTTAGCTTCATTTTTTTCAATTTAACATGTATGAAAACTTAGATCAAGCCGTATTTTGTTTTGATAATTTAACTGCATCTCTTTATATGGTCTATAAATAATGTGTAATGATAGACTGTCAAAAAAAAACTTCATAGAATAGATGTAATATAAGAATAGGTAGTAATATTTGTACAGCGCCCTTGAGGTGATTTTTCACCAAAACGGCGCTATAAAAATCATCCGATTATTATTATAATTATAATTATTAATAAGTCACCTTTGCCGTGATAAACATCATTTACTACATTGTAATGTCACCTAACCAACAAACTACATTATAATTCAATCCCTGCCATTCAGAAAGATTATTTACTAGGAGATTCTACCAGGAGGCACAAAGTGTTTTAACAGGTGACTCGCCGTGTTTTTGTGTCCAATTCGACCGACAATAATTTCAAGTATAGAGGTACCCGGAGCGCAGAAATCAACAGAGTAAAATAACGCGTGAATTTGAATTAATTTTCGTAGCAGCGCCAATGTCGCTGTTACTAATCCCCTATTGGAGAAACCGTCATACAGCTTGACATTTTTAATTTTTTACCAACGTTGCCATGTCAATAAATAGAAACTCCCCAAAGTCCTCAAAAATCCCTAGAAATGTCCAAAAATTAAAAAAAAAACTCCCTAGATTGTATACCTTGCGTTATATGATAAAATGTTAAAATGTATTATCTATTCAGTGAATGCGGAGGATGCAAAAAACTCACATAGTTGAAGAAAACTACTGATATCTCATATCACATTTCTCATATCACATTTTTGATAACCATTGTTCGGAATTTTGTAAAAAAAAAATGGTCGAAAAAAATCTTCACCGATACCAAATTCTCCCTAGATTTCTCAAAAACGCCCTTTCTGTACATAGATCTGTCAATTTCTTCCCAGATTTAGGGATTACTCCCTAGACATGGAAACGCTCCTTCGTAGGCAGTCAAGGAGGATCTAACGAGAGAACGAACTTTTTTACATTCATTTCGTCTATGCGCAAATATACGCTGAATTCTTTTTTGAAAAGACAATTAATTTCATTAACCTGCCTAGGGCGTAGGAGTCGAAAAAATCCGTTTTATATAACACCAGTTTTATTTCAAATCGATTGATAGATACAGACATAGACCACCCTTATATGGAATCAGTGAATAAGAAGAATGATTCATTGATGACTCAATTTAGTCAGGTACTCTAATCGCCCTTTTCTTTACCTTATTCGTAACGCCCTTAGTCCTTGTGTCACATTTGATCCTATTTCCTATATTTCTCACCTTATTAGGAAGGTAACCCTATTTCGTTCCCATGACTCGGTAATACCTCTTATTTATTTAAGGCCGTGTGATCTTATATCAGAATGAGTTCTGACCTCTTATACTTCCTTTCTCAGGTCACTGAGGTCACAGCTATTACTTCACTGAGGTGAAATAGACCTTAAAGAAAACTGAACGAACTTTTAAAGATTGTAGCATTGATAAACTCTTAACAAGGTCGGTCTTTGCGGCACCAAAACGACAACAAAACGAAATAAAAAAAATCATTGAATGGTTTAGTGTCATATTACCAAATTGCATAGCAGAAATCTGTGTGTTGAAGCAGCAAAAGCTCTCCAATGGAAAGCTCTGCCGTCATGAAATTTTCAGTGCTATCTATTTTCAGCTTGCAAACGTCATTTCCATCTTCATGCAATGATATTCGAACGTTGAGCTCTAGCTTCATAAAAATAGCTTAATTTTATAGGTTTTTCATTTCTGTGATTATGCACTTACTTTTAGATCTACACGCCATTTCTACCATAAACCATGGAGTGTTCAAATATGAATAATCAAAAAATAGAACAAGATTTTGACATACAACATGAAAATTTATAGAAAAATATATTAATGTTAGTTATTTATTTTAAGTCAGATTGAATCATAAATGTCGCAACACCTTTATGTGTACAGTAAAATTACACGCAAAGGTAACATTGTGTAGGTAATCAATACAATGAACATGCACAGCACAATAAAACTACAGGGTAATAATTAAAAGGAAATTGAAAAAATATATACAATGAGGATATTCCACACATAATAAGTACAACATTTTTTAAAAATAAAATTGATAATAACTCACTAAATACCTAGTGAATCCCAAACCTATGGCTAACATTACTATTACAGTCAGTGGCAGGTTTCAAACAAAAAACAAACACGTATCATAATTTTATAACACTTTAAACAGCGCCCTCGGTGCTAAAAATCCACCTGTCTGTATAGGTAATACTGCCCGAGAGCGAGTCCGAAATGAATTCCATATGTGCATTTTTAATTCAGCGTCTATGAGACTTTCTGCCCTAAGAAATGGTTCATACATTTTCATTCTTGTGGCGCTTCGGTGAGAAACCGTGCCGAGCGTGCAATCCTTCGGAATCTAAGAGGCGCCCGTGTGCGCAGCTATATAAAGATAGGTTAACAACAAATTTGTACGGAATATTATTTTGCTAGAATCAAGAGATTTTTTCCGCGATTATCGTGTTTTAAGTCGTTATTAAAATAAGTTAATTGAAGAAGATGACACTTTTTTATTTTAAAAAAAACGAACAATAAAGTCTTTCGTAAATTGTGATTTTCGCTTTTAAAACTACTTTTTGTAACCACCACATTATATTATGCATTAGCCACAGACGTTTTAATGAATCGCCGAATTGTTTCTTGTTTCTAAGTCGCTAAATTCTGGTGTAGTGGTGTAATAAAATTATTTTAGATCTAGTGATAAATATAATATGGAAAATAGTAACGCGATAATACTTTTTTATAGACGGAATGAGATAGGCTACGAACCGCCACTGATCACAATACGTAATATCTTTGCTGGTTTTTGTTTGCCATTGTTTTTATGGCAATTTCTGCAGTCAAAGGTGAACTTCTGCATCAAGTAAAGCAAAACAGTACCTCTATTCCATTGGACAATGTATACTGCTAAAAACCAATTTAAATGTCGGGTAAATACTTACATAAATCTATGACTCACTTAGATTTATCCGATATTTATTCAATGCTCCTTATATATAACCATTTTGCAATAAGATTAATCGTAAATTAGGATTTCTATCTTTGGTTTTCAAGACCATACCGTTTTTTTTTCCTGCAATGGAGTTTATTAAATATGGTGAGTCATTTTTTAAGGTTATGGTTCCTAACTTGCTAATTATTGTTTGTGGTTTTATCGCAATTTTAATTTATGGCAATAAGTCTATGAACTTTTCGGGGTCGTTTGTTATATTTTATTATTTATTGGTGTGTTTTGCACGAAATGCTTTTTATGTGTGGATAATTTATGACTTGGGGCAATATTTTTTTATTCAATATGGATAACAGGAAGACGCCGTTTATTTTATTAAATGTTTAGGTAAGTCCTCGTGAAAAAAAAATTTTTAGAAAACAGCGTAATCAACGAAATGTTATTATCTTCTGAATTATTATTACCCAGAGTAGCAGATACTTTGAGTATGGCCCCTATAAAAGACCAACATTCAGAATCGAAATGTTGGCTGAAATGGCTTTAGAAATTGTAGGTATGTTGTAAGGTTGAAGGGAGTGGGAAGGAAATGGGGAAAAGGAAGGATGCGATGTACCTGGCTAGTCAGATTTGATCGCTAAACGCTGGTTACTCGCTTTTCAAAAATATTTTTCTTCTGGCGTTTAGCTTTGGACATAGGCCTTCGTCATTTTTTTCAAAATTTGAGGCTCTCATCCATCCGAAGCCTGTAGTTTTCTTCAAATCGTCATCCCATCTCATCTGTGGGCGACCCCTTCTTCTCTTATTCAACTGTAAATTGTGCCGCATGCCCAGCATACTTACATAGATAGGTAATACTTGAGGTTGAGATTATGTCAGTAACTATTCTCCTTATCCACACAAGGTACTTGAGGTCAACTGATTTGATACATTTTGGTTCTAGCCCCGAGAGAGTCAATGAAAAATCACTCTTACACTGCTTGACATTGTATATCGCCATTCAACTTGATAGAAATGAAAATTTCATAATGATAGTGAAACGAATTTCTGTTTTCGAAGTTTAAGAAAAGAAACGCGCCCACATCCATGTCTTGTGTACTTCTTTATTCTATGGTCTAAAACAGAGATTTATAGGGTGAGCAATATTGACCCCCCCCCCCTCCCCCAAGGGGCGTTGGAAATATCCAAGGGGGGGGGGCGGTGGCGGCCTCAAGGTGAAGGGCAAAAATTTTCCTTATGAATTAAAATTTTTCGTAGGTTTATCTAGTTATTTATTTATTTTTTAAACTTAAAATAGAACACGTGTACATTATTTACACGCATATTAATGTGAACATAATCCCATCGTCGGTACAATGCCCAAGTCACGAATCTGCAAGCTCATAATTTCGAAATACTGATGTTTGAGGTACTTGAACTGGTATAAAAAAACAATTTTCCTCTGCAAGCTCATAATTTCGAAATAATGATGTTTGAGGTACATGAACTGGCATAAACAAACAATTTTCGTTAATTTCCATCAAATCCAAAGATTTAACGCACACGAGGCTGCTTTATTAACAATATTCATCGATTTTTTATGCCAGTTTAGAGACTTCAAACCTTCCGGTTAGGTTATTACCCTCTGGAAGACAGATTACATTGTGTGAAGTACCCGAAAGTAGATTTTCAAGACATAATAGTAAACAGTACCGTCAGCAATAAAACAAATTTCAAGTAACATAAATAAAAACTGTATTAGAAAGCAGGGGGACTCACTCCTGACATAGATGCTATATATTCCATAAATTTAGTATTAATTGTGCCAGTCTGACGATGCCCGTGATAGGATAAAACCGGTCCGGTCAAAAATAAATATGTGAAAAAAAGTTACAAAGATTTTTTAATCAAAAAAATTGTTAAAACAGTTTCAAAATTAGACATAATTAATAATATGCAATTAAGAATTACAAATTAAACTTTACGTATTTCATCACTTCCTTCTTAAATTTAAAAACATTTTCTTCTTTTTTTTATATTGGCCGGTATTTCTTGGAAGATCTTCGTGGCTCTATGTAGTAATGAGTTTTGCGATTCTCTTTTCTTACGAAAGGGAAATTTTCTTCTTCTCGCAGAGTGATTATTTCTATGTTGATGTTTATTATTTTTTCATTAAAATTCAGAATTTTGTTGGCCGTTAAACATTTTAAAGAGAAAAAACTATTATATTTATATAATTGAATAGTATATTATATTTGCTAAGACAATATTTTTAGATCACCTAGTTTTCTAAAATTCTCCTCTTTTAACAATAACAAAATACTGCTACAATAATTAATATCATATCTGTGATGTATCAGTGAAAGAATCATGCAACAAAATGAACTGTTCAATTATTCTATTGATTTATAGATGGATTAATAGTATTTTTTGTTATTTTCTTTACAGGATAACAGGGGTGATGAAAAGATCGTGTTCAAGGGTTATTATCTCTTAGGCATAGTGAATATATTTAGATTTCATCGCATTGTCATGTAAGGAGAAACGGGGGGGGCGCTGATGAAAAATATGGTCCAAAATTGGGCAGTGAGACAATTAAGGTTGGGAACCTCTGATCTAAAATAAGCGTGTGGTTTCCATAGAATCGCAGCTCACGGATCGCACGCAAAATAATTTAACAAGCATGCATTCATGTGGGCAGAGATAAGTAGAACTTACAACATTATAGATCCATTAATATGTCACACGTAATAAACGATCCGATTTATAAAACTTTAAAGTGCCTCGGACGCATCAATAACTCAATAAAGATGAAAATACCACGGGTGTACGAGAACCGCTGAATAAGATTTCAATAATTTAAAGAATCCTGTCCGCGGATTCATTACATTTATTTATTTATTCACAGCATGATGTGATTTTTCATACTATTATCTCGGCTGTCAAACTGTCGTTGCAATTTCCCGCGCAAGGGACTGACATGACAGTCGACATACTGATTTGAAAAAGGAACATCGGGTTTCAATGTCGCCGTTCCTAATATGGTGTTGAAGGTGATAAAATTATATTGTTAATATTGCATATTCGTCGGTTAGGTACTGAAGTACTTACTCCGCCATATTCTGATTTATTCAGTGCGAAGTTATTTCATTTAATTGCTGGTTTTCTGTTACTGCCTTAAGAGGTAATGGTTACGCTTCAATACAAAGTATTTATGACTTTATAAAGCAATAATTACAAAGGGTTATAGGTATATTATGTACTTACTTTGTTATTGAGCAGAACAGTACAAAATGTTTTGGCACCTATTTGGAATCCATCCATAAATGGAACCCCCCAAATATGGTAGGTAACGTTTTTGTACAAAACACACTCAGGAACTGAGCTTCGTCTTTTTCTGGCGCCCTTTCCTATTGGAGGTTGGCTAAATGTTATTAAATCTGCAGGTTATTTTTAAAGCTTAAAACTAAAAGCGTTGAATTTATGAAATGTTTTGCAACTTCAATAACGTAGCAAGTGAAAAAAGATATATCCTTTTTACGACGGAGTGAGGCTATATGAAGTGAGGAAGAGGAATGGGCAGTGGCGGCTCGAGCACTTCTCCGATGGTGGGGACCCACATTTTTACGTGTACTGAAATCTCACTGACGGATAATATATACAAGTTTCTCAAACAAAAATGTTCATGGACAAGTCATGCACCTAATCAGACACAAAATAAATTTAAATCTCTGTAGGTATATATCAATGTATATAGTATAATAAAAATAACACAATATCCTGCAAGATTATCGAAGACAGCGCGATTCCCGACCGAAACTAACGTAAATTACTTGAACTAAAATAAAATAATTAGTCCAATAATTCGTCACAAGGGCTTTTAAAAGTTTGCCCCGAGCTTTACGAAATGCACATATAAAGACGTTGTTACACGATACTTTTTTTCATCCAGATTGTAAGTGAGTTTTCTTTTTCCATGCGGCCGAGCGGCCGGACACGGGAAAATTCGAAACCGCCACGGTCCTAGGGCGAAACGAGCGGAAGACGCCGTCGTTCGAACAGCGTCGACACCGACACCTACACCGGCACGGGAGCGTCGTGCATATTTCACATTTATATCGTTCGTTTTAGGATTGAACAATGGACGACAAACCTCGTAAAGTATCCTGCGATATCGCCTGCGGCCACGGGAACAAGCACAGACACGTTTGTATAGCGACCTCCCATAAAAAAGATATGATAATAAAACAAACATGTATCATCATTTTATAACACTTTAAACAGCGCCCTCGGTGCTAAAAATCCACCTGTCTGTATAGGTAATACTGCCCGAGAGCGAGTCCGAAATGAATTCCATATGTGCATTTTGAATTCAGCGTCTATGAGACTTTTTGCCCTAAGAAATGGTTCATACATTTTCATTATTGTGGCGCTTCGGCGAGAAACTGTGCGAGCGTGCAATCCTTCTAGGCAGTGTTGCCATCTTGGAATCTACAATCTCGCTATCTACCATAAATTCCGTTATATTACGACAAAACTAACTTGGATTTCCGCCAGATATTCCGCTGATTATTTTGAACACTAAAACCATGAACTAAAGCCGCAACAGCTATCGACGACACGGGGGGGGGGGGGGGTCGATTTTAAGGAAATACTTGTTATTTTCGTCAATAAATAATGTTATTCGATTCCGCCAGAAAATCCGCTATCCCGTAAATCCCGTAAATCCCGTTGGATATAAAAAGTTTTTATTTAATAAATTTGTGTTGTTTCACACTTAATTAATTTAAAAAATACATATTATATTTGCGCACGTTCCAGAGTGGAAGATACTCTCAGTATCGCCCTGGTGAAATGCCGCCATTCAGAATTGAAACGTTAGATATTTTACCTGAAGCCATTTCCCGATGCCCCATCCTTTTCCGTACTCTAGAACCTTTGAGTTTGAGTATGATTATTTTAATGTGATAAATAGCTTAATCATTAATCTTTAGTGGTAATAAGCTGTCATGCCATTTAGGCACAAAATTCCTCTTATAAGATAATCATTTTTACTGAAATTCAATATTGTTTTTATCATAATACAATATTATCACAGGTTTGTTTTCATAATATTATCGACATCCTTGACCTGACTAAATAGAATTCGGTATATACGAAGTATCAACTTAACTTGATATAACTTCATTGTGGGGGACATGACATAATAACATATGTAGAATGACATTTTTGAGGAATGGGGTTGTATTAGACAACGGTTTTTTTTTACAAATGTTTCATATTAATTAGAGAATGCTGAAGACAGAATTTCTTGATTAATTGGAAAATATCGAATAGTACAGAAGATGTAAGCCGTCAAAATGTTGATAATCTCGAAGGCCGACAAGTGTGTGACGTCACCATTCATAAAATGACTGACGCGGCTATAGATATCATAGGCACGGCAGTATCCGTTACTCCCACTCGAATTGCGAATTGTGAATTATACTGTGAATTAAGTGTGACTCCTGACGTCACGGGTATACGTTTTCCCATGTTCACTTTGAAAACTCATAATTTCGTCATTTTTGAGAAAGTAATAATTCTGTCGTTATTAACTCTTTAAATATAATATATTTTAATCAAAAAAGGAGACAACATTTACATATAAGCGTAGGTTCTGCAAAAAACATATATTACAACCTACCTTATTGAAAATATAGAATTAAAATTAAGGTGTCTTGTTTTTACTATTGAAATCGATTTACAAAGTGCCATTGCCATCGACAACGGTCATAGCTCATGCTGGAAATGAGGTTGCGAGATGAAAATAGTTCTGTTGACATAAGAATTCCAGACTAGGCAAAATCTATGCATTGACATAAGACGCCTACCTAAAAAATGAAGTAATAATAATATGAACTGGCCCTTGTATAAATATTACAGTTATTGATATTGAGGTACAGTTCAAGTATTTTTAGGTTAAAATTCTCTCTTTGGTTTCTACCTACCGTATTTTTAGATTGTTTTAATTGTTGTGCTGAGAAACTAAATAAATTCACTAATTTCTGAAATCTTGAACGGTAATATTTAGACGAAATGCATACAATAAAATACGCCAAAGTTTGATATTGTTAATTCGAATATTCGATACAGATATTATGACACGGAATGGGCAGTTAGACAAGGAATAACTGTGCTCCATTTTCCCCTCGTATTGATAATTATAGCCGCGGTGACACTACACTCATTCATTGTATAAAATAATGTCATTGTATAACTCAACCAAATAAATTAAAAATGGCCTCGCCTCAACATATGGCTCGACAATTATTTATCGTCGTACAAATTTGCGTAATATGGTCACTTCTGAAAGATTTAAGTACATTGATTGCACGTGTAGATACACTCGCATCTCGCAATTAAAACCTTATAAAGTTGCTCGAAAGGAATGTAAAGCACAAAACACCGGCTTATTGTCAACATTGATATAAGTTTTGAGGTTATAAAAGACAACCCATATGGAATCTGGATGAAAAGAGTGTCTTACGCGTGTGTTTTATACGACACCCTTTTTCATCCTGATTCCATACGGGTTATATTTTTTCCACGGAAAATTCCAAAGAAAATTCCATAGAATTCCCTAAATTAAATTATATGCATCAAATTCCATGAATTAAAAATTCCATAAAAGACAACCCATATGGAATCTGGGGGAAAAAGAGTATCGTCTAAAATGCGTTTTAAGTCGTTCTTACACGATAATTATTTTCGTTCAGTTTCCATATGGATTGTCTTTTTCCATGGAATTACACAACCCATGAGCAATCTAAATGAAAAAAAGTATCGTTTCAGAACGACTTTACCAGATAGTTCTTTTTCACCCAGATTGCTCATAGGTTGTCTTTTCCATGGAAAGGGGATGAAAATTAGAACGTGTTCTATTTTTTCGTCCCGATTTTAGTATAGTTTAAGATGGCGGACATTATGTGATCAGCTGTTGTCTTCGTCTGCAATTGTTTTCGTGAGTATGTTATGTGGAGATTTTGTACGTTTATTTCTTTTTATATTTAATATATTGATAAGAAGACTATAATCTGTATTATTACTATTCAGTATTGTGGATTTAGAGTACATTTAGATGATTTTTTTACATTTTGCTTTGAGTAAATACTTCTCCAGAACATTGTCATATAGCACGCTTTCTGGATAGCTCTCATTCTTTTACGCAGTTACGTATACATAAGATACAATATTTTATAGTTATAATATTACGTATTTTATGCAGATGTTGCGTGTTTATTTGTGAATATAGTTTAAAACATTGTCAAAAACAATAAAGGTAGACTACACTGTGTTTAAATTGATTGTGAACGCGTGTTTCTGTTCGAAATTTTGAATTTCATGGATATTTAAAAAAAATAGTGCTTCCATTTTTTGACGATAATGTTTTGTCCCACAATAATGTGTCGTCGCTGCATATATACTATAGCTTATGTGCCGTTTCGTACATTCTGAGATGATCGAGAAAAACTACTTTAAAAAATAATTGCAATGACTAGATTTGCTAAAAAGAATAGATTTGTTTAGCTGGAAAGCTTGCCTAATAATTATAAAAAATATTTTTTAAATCTAGTCTGCAATTATTTTTTAAAGCAGTTTTTTTCGATCATCTCCGAATGTACGAAACGGCACATAAGCTATATTATAAATGCAGCGACGATGTGCAGATCTGTATAAAATTGTAGAAATGAAAATACTGATCGTGCGAAGCAAATATTTTCTCTGTGTCCCGATATAGTTCCCGTAAAGGCGTATATATTATTTTTATTTCTCATTACGGACTATTGCGGTAGGTACTACACATAAATGTGATTTTTCCATAAATATTTTTCAGAGGGAGCAACCTTGGCGTCGAGATTTAAACTTGGCGCCTCTCAAAATGTCAGAAATTGATACAATCAATGAAAAAAAAAACTTACTTTATTTAATTGCATTCGACAAAATAATAACAAACAAAATCAATGAAAATATTTATTTATTCAATATCAAATATATTACAAAAAAAAATGGAAATATACACATGTGAAAACACATACAAACTTATCAATTACATAGAAAAAAAGCATATGAAAACAAAACATTCAGTTGAAAATATTATACAAAATAATTCTTGTTTTTTTTTACAGAAAAAACCTGGATTCATTATTGTTTACTTACTTCTTCGATTAGCATAATAAAAAAATAATGTTCATTTACTCCCTTTTTTGTTACTTTGCCCAATAAATTAGTTTTTAAATCAAAATAACAAGTAAGAATCTATATCACTTGTCTAGTTGTAAAAATAAACAGGGACCTTTTTTAAATAAATAAAACTAATCAAAAACATTATTTAAATTTTAAAAAGTAGTTTTAGTGTTTCTCAGGTGATTGTGTAATTTAGGTGCCAAATACTGTGATGGGTTGGCCATATGGAGAGAATACCAAGTGGTAAGTACTGACAATCATGACTTAGGGTTATCATAGATAATAGAAACAAAGATAGATATGGCATGGGTGTGTGCCGACTGTCGCCAACCTATGACCAAACCGCACGGACTATCAAAGCGGCAGAGTCAATGAAAGTTATGCATTTGGTGTGTAGGTGGGAACAATGACGGAGCGCCGCTGTGTGTAGATGCGATTTGTAATAGTATGGGTGACTGGTATTGGCAACAATTTTGTGCATGTGTTTCATATTAATGATGGTTTATGGCCCATCTCCATTGTTTCTATTATCTGTTAGTGTAATCGACCTAGAGGTAGACCGAGATTATAGAAATAAGGAAGGAGGTCATTTTACAAAAACTGGAGTATGACAATCGAAGAAGTGAGTAAAACACATCAGATTTAGTTATTGCTGGGCGGGTTCCTTGGGTTGATCATCGTCTGGCCCGAGAAGCGGATGGTGACATCCTGGATAACCATGTTGGGCGTGAGGAACTCCTCGATGGTCTCGACCCCCTGGCGCGGCATGCGATCGAAGGGGTAGCCCATGGAGCGGAGATCGGGCCACAGGCGGTCCTTGATGCCGCAGTAGCTAGCCGCATCAGCGCACACTCCATCGAGGGATTGTTCAACCTGGACATTGAACATAAATTAGTTTAAAAAAATATATATTATCTGAATACCGCACTAGAGTTCCAACGTTTGGAGCCAGTGGGACTATGGCATTCCCAATTGGGTTATGTTGTGAGGCTGAAGGGAATGATATGGGGACGGGAAAGGTTGGGATGTACCTGGCTATTCAGATTTGCTCACCAAATATGGCTTAAGTCATTTCAAGCAACATTTCGATTCCGAATGGTGATCTTTCACCAGGGCGATACTGAGTCTATCTACCACTCTGGAACACAGTGCAAATATACTACATATTATTTTATATTACATTAATAAAATTTATTTGGCACGCTGCGATTTGAACCTGCAACCTCTGAATTCGATGTAAATAATCTTAACCCACATAGCAAATGATGCATAGAGATGCCCTAACACGCAAGGGGAAGAAACCTAAATAAGGGGGGCTACAGGTGAGCTAGGCGCCAATTCAAGTAAAACAGCAAATAAGTAAAGAGATTCGGCTTGTTTACAAAATAGAATATTTTGTTATGGTATTTAGTTAGACCTTTTCATAAATGTTTTATAATTTGCTTACCGCAGTTAAAATCACCCGAAAAAAACGTGGATGGCAGTGAACTAGGCTGACGCCAAAATAAGTGTTCACGTGACCTTTGCTTCCAGCCATTGAAATGGTACATTAGGGCAAGTCTATTAATTCTGATGTCAGTGATCTTTCTCTGTCACCGCTCGATCACAGAGATCTTCAGTTGGTATATGACAATGAAGAAATAATGAAGAGAATAAAATAGTTATGTTATTTAGTCATTGGTATATGATGACTGTTCCGACAAATTTATCATGGCCTCTACTATTTTACTGTGAATGACACCAAAAAAATTTCTCCCCTTAGGTTGTGCGTGGTTCAAAAGAATAACACCAAAAATATATCTTACCCTATCGCGGTCGTAGTTGGAGATCATCACAAAGAGCGTGCAAGCCATACCGGCCTGCGTGCCACGGGGCAGCAGCACGTGCTGGGGCCAGCCGCAGCCGCAGAAGTTGAAGGAGTCCTCATCGGTGGTGTCTCTTCCTGTCTCCAGGTTGCGGAACGTCCTCTCCCACGGGATGGTGACCGAGGACTCGTCAGAGCGGCGGGTTATGGAGTTGTCACCGGGTTGCACTGGGAAATAAAAGAAAAAATGTTGATGATATTTTGAATTCACATCTTCAGTTATAGGTTGACCGCAAGCAAAGGAAGGTGCGCAGGTACATAGCTCTTCACATGTGCAAAAAGGCATGATTTATTTAATAGTTTGGGATGACGCTGGGGAATGGTCTTTCGTTTTTGCTCAACAATAGTATATTTAACCTAATGGACGTCACTGTACAACAATAATGTATATGAAATTTTGTTGCATCTCTAACAAATTTGATCTACGGGCTTGAACAGTCGATAAACTGGGTGAATATTAGTTAGCCATCACCAGAATCTTCCTCATTTCGTCGTACTAGCAGGGACATTACCATGATTATATTATTGCTGTGAAAAGATGTCAGCTCGGTTGCTGTTATATATGAAGGTGTTTTATTTTCTTTTATTCATATTTAACTATGTTTTGCTCACTTTTGTTAACAGAGAGAAATCTCGGTCAATAAGATATTGTATTTTATCAAAGATTTGTTAATAATCATTATTTAAAAAGAATACTTTGAATTTATCACTAAAAAAATACTGCCAATGATCGCTTAAATCAAATCTTCCAACTTTGAAAAGTACCAACGTATAGACCTATGATTCTCTCACTGAAAGCTGTGTTGTAACCACTGTTTCTGATACATGTGTCGTTTACACAAAGAGGGAGTGGTTACACAGAACCTATCAGCTACATGTACATATGTCTTTAACTGTTTACTAAAAATGTGTAAATTGTTGACAATTTAGTTTATTCAAGAATGGTTTAAGCCCCATATTTATACTTACACTGCACGAAGAACTTGTCCATCTCAATGAACATGAGGCGGTGGTCCCTGAAGGCCCATGGGAGACCACGTTCATCGAACTTTGGCGCGAGGAAGATGCGCACTGTGCCCATCTTGGCATTACCAGCATTATTGTAGTTGATCCTAGAATGATACCAATATTGTTAGAATAATGATCATAATTATATATAAAACAAGAGCTAGATAATTCAACCAAAAATAAAATACAGTTCCCTAGTGTCGTCCGGAAAGAACTGCGGTGCAGGAGTAAGTTCTCAGTACATCAAAAGGTGCACACCGTTCGGCTATGCATAGTGAGGACGGCGTTGCTCGCATTCAGTCCTCCACGTGCGCATGGTGAAGCCGCGTGTTTATTTATAAAATGTTTATTGTAACATAAATGATTTCCGTTCATTCCTCTTTGTTCTTTAGGTCTATACCCGGCTTAATTGGCATCTTATTGTATAGTAAAGACTAATATTGACCGGTCAGTGGTCGAGTCGGTAACGCATCAGGCTCCCACCCAGGCGTTGTGAGTTCAATTCTTCGGCTGGCTAAGTCCACCATCACGACGCAAGCAATATTTTCCGCTTACTGTGATGGTGGTAGGAGATTTCCAAATATTGTCAGGTTATTCGTAACATGGAATGATTGTCTATCTTTTAAAAAAAAAGATGGTGCAAATGTTCATATTTTTCAGATTAAATATTTACTGTGATTTGCTAATTTTGTCTTTAAAGTCATTAGTAAATTTACTTGCACAGGGAAACAAACTTCATAAGTTTCCATGCTTATTTTAGAAACATGACAAGTGATTTAAAAATTACAGCCTAGTTGACAGTCCATCTGCACCTAACAATCCGGTAGATCCAATGCTGATTGTCAAAATCCAATACACCGATAACTTACATTGAGTAAGCCTTCATTAAAGCAATAATAATGGAACTTACGTGTAATTGAAAGGAATATGATCCAAATGAGTTGTCCTCACAAACAGACCTCCACCTCTCACAAAGTCAAGACCTCTGGACAGATCGATGTCGCTCTGGGTCCAGTGGGTCTCCAGCTGGTTGGGCTGACCTCCCTGAGGGGTCATCTCCACTGAGGACAGGGTGATGTTCTGGTTTCCAAGCTGCAGGAAATGATTATATATAAAAATTAGGATTCCGTGACAAAACAGAACATTTAAGAAAAGTGGTGAAAAAAAACTAACAACCTACCTAACCTAACTTTACTAATCATTTTATCATGTTCTATTTTATATAGATAATGTTAACATGACTGATTCGGAAGTCAAACATAACCTCAAATTTGAAATTTAAAAAATAAAGTTCAACGTAAGTGTTGCCATAGTAAGAATAAAAAAAAATTGTTCCATTTTTGTAAATTTTAGGATTATTTTGAGGTCTAATATAATTATTGTTAGCTTTGCAATTTACTAATAACTGTATATCAAATTGGACATTGCACATTCAAAAGAATTATAAAATAGGTGACTGATGTATGTACTTATATTGAAAATAATAAGGATCGAAGTAAGGTAACTCACCATTGCAGTAGTGTAGCGAGGAAGAGTTCCTTTGTAGGCCTGGAACATGCGGTCCACAAAGGCGTGAAGGCGGAAGAAGACAGGGTCACGCAGATCTGTAGCGGGATCAGCCATCACGGCAATGTTTTCCTGAATTTAAAAAAAGTGACATAAGAACATGCAAGGAGAATATTTAGTATTTGTTCATGAGAATCATTTACACAAGAATAAAATATAATTTTTTTTAAAAATCAGATTTTTTGGAATGCATTTGGAATCTACATCACAGTGGTGGAAAAAAACAAATATTTTGTGTGAATTAATGTTATGGTATTGCAACCAGAGTTGAGTCGAACACAGTGCTCACGCAAATGCATCACTAGTATACAGCATGTTTCAAACATGTTATTCGACATCAGAAAAGAAATTAAAATGTTCAATTTAAAAAAAAAAACACACTGTAAAACTTTTTAAATAACTGTAATACATTTAGAACATTCAAATTCATTGTATACACTTGTTGTCCCTTTCTCGCTAATAACAATAAGTAAGCGCAAGCAAGACGAAGCGCTGTCCGAAGTCTACATATGCACTAATACACACAATTCTAAGTATGTGTTGTTTATTTGAGTCTTCCCCCTTAATACAATGTCTTTAAAAACGCCTTAAGTTGAAAAATTTGTAAAGTTTTAAAAATAATAATTTTATTGAATTTTATTGAATTACGCTGTAAGGTTGGAATAATTAAAAAAAATTGCCTATAACCACGACTTAGGTCTCATACCCGGTTTAACTAAACCAATGCTAAACCGGCGAGTGAGAATCAAATAAATAAAAAGATCTCTACTAACTATAAATCTTACGGATGATAGTAAGTATCAGTTTTATAAATCAAAAATGTATGGTGACATCAACAATTTAACTTACCAAATATTTATTCTCAGGATCATGCACATATCCGATGAACAAGTGGCCGAAGTTGTGAACGTTTCCATAGTAGCTGGGGTTCTGGCTGAGGGTAGAGGCCTCTAGCAGGTTACCAAGGACGTCTATTCCATCAGACTCATTCAGCGGAACTGTTTCTCCGGCTGTCTGTTGACATTGAGAGAAATAATATGACTTGTTTGATGCGGTTCCATGACAAAATAGAGTAGTGACAAAGCAGAACATTGAAGAAAAGTTAAGAACAATGACAAAAAAGAACAAACCTAAGCTATTTTTTAATAATGTTCTATTTTATCTGGTTACAATTTGATAAATATACTGTATTTTGATTTTTACGGAAAAAAATAAAAACAAACTAACCGAGTGTTTTCTATACATTTTATTTTTAAAAAGGTCAGAATTAACCTTTGAAACGCTGAGCTACTGCGGACTAATATTTCCGTAGTGTGCCGAGGGTACAACACCGGCTGAGTCTATTTCCATAATAACTTACTTGTTTTTTGCTAAATAATGTTTTTGTAAATTGTACCGTCTTACCAGATAATGCGTTTAGATATTTATGAAAAATTTTATATTTGTATCATAAGTAGTTTCTCCAGAACAGCTACTTAAATTCTACATATATATGAAAAGAAAGTATGTTTTCATGTTGCCTATCGGATACACAAATTTGTATCCTTTAAATGCCAGCGTATCCGATGGGCGATTTCAGCCCACTAGAAGTTAACAACACTGATGCAAAAATGCATAATTACTCAATGGAAATTGCATTAAAATACATTTTTCCTGATGGAATTTCTTATTGCAATTTCAAGAGAATTTCAAAAAAAGTTATTCATCTTTTTTACCCGTACTGCCATGTAGAATCAAAACTACAAAGTTAGTACACTTTACTCCTGGACACCCTGTATGTTTTTAAATTAGTAATAAGTTTGTACTCACAGTCATCATGGTGCCAGAATGAATGGCATCGTACAGCCTCTTGATGTAGCCCTCAAACTCATCCAGGGTCATCACCACCTCATCTACGTCTCTCCTCAGGTCCTGCAGGACCATATTTTCTTGGCGAGGAGCCCAGCCTCTGGAATTTAAATGTCCTCATTAGCACACTTTATGCGGGAAAGGTAGTTGTAACTTCACACTTGTCCTACTTTAAACTTTGGAACGCAGAGCGTCCACATTCTAATACTTTCGTAGTGTGTCGAAGGTAAAATTGTACTGCCCACCTGAGTCTATTTTTGTAATTACCTGCTTGTTTTTTGCAAAATGATGTATTTGTAGATTTTGCTGTCTTACCATATGACGTGTTTATTGATATACATATATTTATCAAAATTGCATAGAAATGATTCAGAGAAATGATTTTATGACATCACCGATCGGATACGCCGGCATTCAATGGATACAAATTTTACGAAACCGATAGGTAATTTTGCCGCACTAAAGGATAATGGAGGGAAAGGCATTGCTATCCAATATTTTTATATGAATATTGTATCGCAATCTCTTTGTAAAGGTTTCAACTATATTTATGTAAATGAAATGCAAACCTTGACGCGATAAGGGAATCCAGCTTAGGGTAATATCCTTCCTTAATTGGCTCTCTGAAGTTTAGTGGCTTCACACGCTGTAGGAAATTTCCCAATCGCTCGAAATTATACCTGGAAAAATCAAATACACAAATCAACCCCTGGTTCATAAACGCAAAAACATTTTTCTGATCTTTTTTCTGTCTTTGACTATTACAATATACATATAATAATGTAACAAATAATTGAAAAGGTCTTTGGTCTTTGAACTTGTTCTTGTGAACTCTCTTAAAAATCTCTGACAGCGGGGCCCGAGTTTCAACATGTTGCACCTAGTGCAGAAAGAATTATTTATTTGTTTTGATACGTGGGATGAAAAGGTTAATAAGGAGATTAGAAGAAGGGTGATTGCAGGAAACTCCATTTACGGAGGATTGAATGAGGTAGTCAATTGAAAAAATTATCCAAAGAACTGCAATGGAGTTCAGATACCTTGTGGCAGTGAGGCATGGAATTGGCAGATGAAGGATGAAAGTAGACTAAATGCTGTAGAAATGAAATCCCTAAGGCGTATTTGTGTGATAAAAACTATGTTTGACCGTGTTACAAATGTGAAGATCCGGAAAGAAGGCAATTAATTTTTATGTTTAGTTATTTTTTGAATTTTTCTATGATATAACCCTGGATTAACTAGAATGGTGAATACACTGATGATAAATGGCATGATATCACACCAACCTGGCCTGTATTTGTTCGTGCATGTAGTAGAATAGCTCCCCGCGCCTGTCCTTGTTGACCACGGCGGGATTGGTGGACATGAAGGGGTACACCAGGTGCCAGTGCCAGTGGTGGAGGTTCAGACCGATGTCCTCGCGCCAGTAAGCGCAGCGATGCTCCTCATCCAGGTCAGAGGCAGTGAACTCCAGGGGGATGATAATAGGCCTCTATAATAACAAACAAAAATTTCAAATAATGTATAGTAATCCCCATAGATAATAGAAACAAGGAAGGTGTGTCGTGGACTATGGAAAAAGTGTGCTCAACATCGTTCACCCATACTTCTGCACATCGCATCTATGCACAGCGACACCCGCCTTTCTATCTACAAACCAAACGCATCATTTTCATTGGCTCCGCCGCTTTAATAGTTCACACAGTCTGGTTATAGCCCAGCAATGGCATGCTTCCATGCTATATCTCTCTTTGTGTATTTTATAATAATAATAATAATAATTGGATGATTTGTATAGTGCCATTTTTGTGAAAAATCACCTCAAGGGCGCTGTAAATCTGTTGCGCTATGCTATTATCTATGGAGGAAACAAAGCTCCCTAAAGTTTTTTCACTCTTTAAAAAATGGTAAGTTGTCAAGGGTAGTAAGATGAGGTGGTTAAGTGTATAACGATTTTAAAACTAAATTCCCAAAAAATGTCCTCATTAATGAGCCATGGAAATGGTTAATGAGCCATGCAGAGAACCCTAAAAGTATTTTTTTTTTTTTTTACAGTAACTCCACACAGGAGACCAAGGAGGAAATAATTTCCCTCAAGGCCTATATCATCTTTTATAATACACATTATCATGTAAAGTACTTGTCTTTTAATTAGTACTTACCCTGAGTGCAACGGGAACCGTGTCGGCCTCTTCTCGTGCCTGCTGGAACACGGCTGAGTCGAAGAAGCGATCCGGGAAGGACTGCACTAGTGTCGGGACAGATACTCCCCTGGTGTCTTGTCTGAAATATTCATTAACAATCAGATACGTACATACTCGTATATAATGGATAATCAGAAGGTCAACTATAAAGTTGCATGACTCCCTCATTCACATCACCTCCAAGCTGCAAGTATGATCGTAAAAGGTGCACTTTACTGGAAAGGGCCACAATAATATATTTGAGTCACGCTCGCTTTCGTACTATCTTTTATAGTTTTGCATTGCTGACACCGCGCGTCACGCGTTAACAGTAATTTGACCGGCATGCGCCGTCTGTTCCATTTCCGGTCTAAAACAGACGCAGCCATGTGGTTTTGAGTGGTTTCTAGCCTCAGCGCTAGGCACTGTCACTGTTGTATTTTCCATTGGTAATAAATATACCAAATAATATAATACGTAAAACATTACATATTCTTCTTTCTTGTTTTATTTCTGAAAAAAAAAACAGTAGATAATGTTGTCCATACGAAATTTTTCCGCATGTAAATACTCCTTTAGTTCACCATAATAAATAAAACATTACACATTCCTCTTTCTCGTTTTCTTTCTGAAAAAAAAACAGTAAATTATGATGTCTATACAATATTATGCTCATGTAAACACTCCTTTAGTTCGCTCGACCTTTCAGTCAAATGTTCTCAGCATGGAATTAATATGTACGATTTTCAGTTAGCAATGAACGTGTTAATGATTGACTGATGCCCAAAGACTGGCGATGTCCGGTTAAAACGATAGTATCTAGTAACTAATATCAGAGTGTTACTGGAAAGGGCGACAGGAATATTAAGAGTCACGGTCACTTCGTGATTTTATGGGGGACCCTAGTGACCCCCCTTCAAATCGTGCATTAAATTTTTACCTTCAGGTACGAAAAGATTAATGCCAGTGAAAATGATTAAAATATTTTTACCTGTGCAATAATGCCACGGATAAACAGTAGTTGAATAAGCCAGCATTGATGCGATCCTTGCAGTACAGAGATGTTGAGAAGAGATTTTCAGGATCGGAACAAGCTATAAAAATCAAATAAATACATTAGAAATCCCTTAAATATCTTTAATATAAGAACAGTTTTAATAAAGTGATTAGTTGACCACAGTGTGGTTTAAGCAATTTCTTGTGGTTCTTAAACTACTTCCTTTTTAATATGACCACAGCGGTGATTATGAATTTGAACAAACAAAAAACATAGGTCAAGATTATAATATATTATGTATATGTATTTATATAACGCAAAGACTGGTACCTACCTACCACTGATTGAAATGCTATCTGAAAAGATTGAATTCCTGATAAAAATACCAATTAGGTTTGTGTTTGAAAAAGCTTTGCGGTAAAGTGCATTTTTTGTTCTTCAAAAGAACCCTGGCACAAAGATAAGGCAAGGAATTGCCCAACCAACTGGTTGAACCTAAATCAATACAAAAGGGGTAGGCAGAGAGGATGGACCACCACACAACTCTGCGCTTCATATACAATCATACATCGTCTCATACATACCTACTGTTCTATTATTCTGACTCATGGCATGACCTGACTCTAGTGATTGATTTACTTGATTGTGCCATGTCTTTTTTAGGCATCCCTGACTTCTTCTACCATTCACTAATGCATCATTTTTTCTTCTTATACTCCTTTCTACATTCATTCGTTCTACGTGTTCAAACCGTCTAGATGTCCCTATCTTATTCGTTACACTTACATCAGCCTTGCATTGTTTCTGGATCTTGACATTAGAAACACGCTCATACATGGTTTCACCACATATACGCCTCAGGGATCTCATTTTCACACCTTTCAGATGTTATCCTTCCTTCATATTTTCATCCTTCCTCTGTCAGTTCTATGCCTCACTAAAGCTACGTTTCCACCTTGGAACAGGCTTATTTATGCAATAAAATGCCCGATAGAATAGAAGTCCAGTGTTGAATCAATAAACTTTCGTTCTATTCTATTTAAAAAAACAATAGAACCGTGTGAATGGCAGTTGTTATGCGAACGCAGTACCTACAGTAATGTCTATGGTTACGTTCAATAAAAAACTTTTTTTTCTTTCGAAGATTTGATTGAGCTCCGCAAATACAAATTAATTGAAAAAGAATAGAAATAGAGCAAGTGTGAATGCGCTACAATTCCTGTCTACCATAGAAAGATTAGTTATATGAGATAGACCATAGAATAGATAAAGTGAGAAACCTACATTAGGCATATGAGTCATAAATACATAATGTGACTAAAATATGTTATAATAAAATACTTGATAATACATATTTATAGGTAACTAGCTGATGTGTACCCGGCCTTGCTCACAATTTTTTTTTTTTAATAAAATTATGAAGTTGTGAATTCTTGCTTGTCATTAGGGTGCCATCATTGATTTGACAGCGAAATTTACTATCTCCAAATAAAGAAACATTCATTTGAATATTTTATTTCATTCCAAACGTTTATTTTTTTTTCAAATATATCTAAATCATAAAGTTCTTAAGTAGGTACCTACTCGTATTTTCCATTTAGAAAATATTCTACCTAAAAAACCTTTTGAATATGCAATCTGTAGCTAACCAGAGTGTAACATCTATGGACTAACCTAAATAAAACATGGCGGGTTCAATGTTTTTCATGCTAATTTTAAAATGTTTTAGCAACAGTTTTACACATTGGATTTCATTCTAACTACTTTCTAAACCTTCCCGGCACTAATAAAAACAAACTGTACTATTTTCAGCGAAACAGGTCCAGTGATTTTCGAGAACATCGAGGACAAACAAACTTGCATTAATTTTTTTTAATATATAATTAATATAAATTATAAGATCTCTAAACCTGATTTTTCTCCTAAAAAGATATTGGATATACTGAACGAATCTCACAAAATACATAACTTCAAGTATTGAATGCATGATTTTTCAAAAACAAAAAAAACCCATAGCACTTATTTTCTTACTCACCCATCATGATATTGATCAGCTCATTAGCGCACCTGCTGTGGCGAGGGATGAACACGGAAAACTTCTCTTCGCGCCCGACCTGCATGGCCACGCTTAGGTCAACCTGCCCAACCTCCTGTACAGCCACATGTTCCGAGGCATCTTCACCGAAGCGATTGGACAGCCCTGGCCCGATGGATTGGAAGCGATCGGACTGGAAAGAAAGAAATAAATTGTAGCAATAATCTCATCTCATCTTATCTTCTTCCATTTATCTTATTCGGACCGGGAGACTCATCTCTTCAACAAGGCGCCTCCAAACATCCCTGTCTCCATCCATTTTATTTCAACAGTATTAAAAAAAGATTTTTATTTCAGTGTATTTGGGACAAGCAGGTTGTTTCACAGAATTTGAAGGATTCATCAAAAATTCAAAGTTAATTTGTGAAAGTTCTATCTAATTAATAACGGAACTTGAATAAAACTTTCACAGAACTTGAATATTAACTTAATTTTTGATAAATCCTTCAAATTCTGTGAAACCACCCGCCCTAAGATTACAATAATTCATGATAACTTTAATAAACTTGCCGGTCCTTACACAATCAAATTTTTTTGCTGATATGTGCAATTAGGAAATTCACAAATTCTTCTGTCAACCTGTCAATATTAGAGCACACACAAGCTCAACAGTTTTGTCAGTTGTCAGTAGGTATACATTTCATCTGCGGGCTGCTTCGTACCATGGCTTATCGGTTATTTAAATTTTTGATAATAATTGTTCAAATTTTTATAGCGTCATTTTGTGATTCAATATCTTCAATGAACATTGGTTATTATATGAGGTGGCCTTTAAAACCTTTTCTAATTAAGTGTGTGTTTTATCCGATTGTTAAAGTTTTCAAACTGACCTTAGACAGTTCAGACTCAGACTATAAAATAAATTAATTTTACAGCTTGTTATATAAGTTTCGATTTGAATGTGAGTCAGTGATGCAACAATTCAAAATTGTATACAAATATTATTGTTAACAAAAAGGGAAGGTAGTACTAAATATTTTTAAATGACAATACCTCCAGCTCTTGCCATTTTTTTTTATTTGAATACCGCACAAGAGTCCCAACTGCTCCCAACCGTCTGAAGCCAGTGAGACTGTGGCATCCCCAATTGGGTAATGTTGTGAGGCTGAAGGTATTGGGGAGGGGAAGGAGAAGGGGAAGAGGAAGGTGAGGAAATACCTGGCTATTCAGATCTGGTCACCAAACACGGCTAAAAGTCATTTCAAGCAACGTTTCAATTCTGATTGGTGGTCTTTCACCAGGGCGATACTGAGAATATCTTCCACTCTGGAACGTGCGCAAATATACTATACATTATTTTTAAATGAATAAATTGTGAAACAACACAAATTAATTAAATAAAAATTACTTGTGCACGCCAGGATTTGAACCCGCGACCTTCGGATTCGTAGTCGAGAGCCTTACCCCTCGACCATGGAGGCCATGAAAATGCCGCCATGGCCGCCATTTGATGGCAACATGCTACACTAGCGCCCTCTTGCAGCCGAGTTTTACGAATTGTTTTTTATCATGCATTTTAATAGATTTTCTGTGAAATATATTCTTAATTGATTATAGAAGTTGAGAATTCAAAAAAAGAAATATTAGGTGACCTAAATATGATTTCACTCTTTTTTGCTCATGTATATACATTTTTTAAAAGAGAACGAAATTTTTGCAACAATAGTAAAAAAGGGTTGTAAAGAAAATTGACAGATGAATGAACAATCAAAATGTTGCACTCAAGGAAAAGTTATACACTATATCCTAATAATGAAGAAGTAAAGATATGATAAAATAATACATGGGTAGTATTTTTATTTATTTAAGAATTAGGCATTCTATTTATGAATGGATTTAACTGGCTAAAAATTAAGAATCTCTACTCACCAAATAACTCTGTGGGACATCAAAAGTAACATTTTGCTCCCCCTTAACTGTGAAAATAGGTTCGGAAGGCCTATCGAACAGCAATTGGAGATTCCTCTTAGTAGTACTCATGGTGGAAATATTCTTCCTCGTCCAGTTAGTGAAAGCCGCACACCAATTGACAGAATGACAATGTTGTCAATGACTTAAATATAATAAAAGTTAATTCGACGAACAAACAAACATTTCCTGGGAAGAGTTGGGTGCAAAACCACAGAGTGTTTTTATTGGCTACAGGGTGATTGTGGTGTTATTGCTCCGCTGTGGTTATGAATCTGATAATCTATCCAAATAACTAGAAACTTAAATACTCATAGAATAACCCTAGAATGGAAGCGTTCTTCCTTAGCCCATTAGTGAAAGCGAGATGTATGTTTTACTCCTACTTTAAATTAGGTGTTTATCTCTCATCTTTCATTAATCTTTGTCGTTGATGGTAATACATATTGTGATCACTCGTAATAAACATAGTTATTGGTTAAATTGATCAAAAATATGCATAATTCACTCGTTTACTGTGTCTGAGAAGCGATCAGTAAATTTCTCTCAATAGTTCCCACCATGCAATGAGATGTAAAATTTCTTCAGTGAAAAAAATTTTAAACTAACCTATGAGGAAAGGGCGCAATCTGCTACTATGAAGACAAATGCTTTGTTGGGGAAAGAACTCAAAAACTTGAAGAAAGCTAGCACGAGCACGATCGGTCGGCAAATAGGTGAAAAATTAGTTTGAAGTTGGACAGAATTAATTTTACTTCTCGCTTCCTTTCTAGGGTTAAATATAAATTTGAGAGCTTTTAGACAATTTCTTTAGACCGTGGATTTCAAGAACTGGAGTATTTTATCACTTTTCTCCGCTTTAATATGAGTTCTTGTTTTTCATCTTCAGCCTTCTAGCATCCAGCTTCGAATACAGGCCCCTCTTTAATGTCTCCAACTATGCCAATTCTTGGGAGCTCTTATTGCGGTGGTCGTAATCTATCTCATCTCTGGAGGACCTATGTTTCTTTTCCCTAACCAAGGATGCCATCTGATGGTATTAGATTTTAAAAAATTATCTACTTGATTGCGGAGAGTGACAGTAATGTTGGCAACCCTCGATTTGGTCCTAATTCACTCAATCGCAAGGACCTAGCAGAGCTATCCCAGCATGATTCTTTCCATGACTCCAAATTATTGGCTTATGTAACTGTTAGAAATGTTAGAAATGGGAATAGGAATAACTCACGTATCAGTATTTTTTTAAAGTTCGTTTTCATAGTTAAAATAATTCTCAAACACTGATTTTTTAAAGCTCACCAAAATAGCCGTAATTCGAGCGGTGATCATGTGACGTCACACAAGCGTCACACAGAATGAATTTAAACAGATAGAATTTAGACGTGACCAACCGCGTGTCGTCATTCCAATGTACTAATAAAACAGGTCGTTTTGATGAGATGGTTTTTTATTCACTTTCAAACAACTGTTTATAAATTCTTCTCATAATTATATATATAATAAAACTTGTATATTCAGAATCGATGTTTGTTGATCTATATGAATACATATTTTTTAATCAAATGAAATAATCAAACTTTGTTTTAACCACATTTATTTTTCACGCCTACCGGTTTCAGAACAACTGTTCCATCGTCAGGGCAAAGTATATACTGATTATATACTTGGTATATACTTTGCCCTGACGATGGAACGGTTGATCTGAATCTGGTAGGCGTGAAAAATTAATGGTGGTTAAAACAAAGTTTGATTGTTTCATTTGATTATTGTATTATTTAATAAAAAATGACGGGACGCCATATTGTTTTATTCGTATATAATTGTTCGATGTTCAGTCAAAAAAATCAAGCTCAGTGTAAAAGAATTTCTACAACGTTAATACGCTTGTGGTTTAGCTTGTAACGGTGCATGGGGAGGAAGTTGTTGACCATAATACGTGATAACGGTTCGAAGCGGAGTGCAAATGAAACAAATAACTTAAAGGTGATTTAGCTGTTATGAAACTGATAGTAAAATTATGTTATATTAATAGAATTAAATTTATAATGCTCCTACTTGAAAATGTATACTGTCCAACTGCTGTCTGCAATCAACGCTGATATAATTTTGGATTACAAACTCATATTATAAGAGCATAACATATAACTGAATAATGCACAGTTCACCAATATATTTTTAATGATCTGTAATCAAATAACCATGATTTTTTTCAAACTGCTAGAACTAGTAGAAGTATGATATCCCCATTTGGGGTATGTTGTGAGGGTGAATTAGGGAAGAAGAATAGAATATAATAACTTTTTTTATATTTTTATGTGAAACTGCACAATAGTTTTAACTGCCCGGTGCCACTGGAACAACTGCATCCCAATATTCAGTTTGGGAGGCGGGTATGGGTACTGCCGCCCCGGGAATCATTCATTGGATAACCAATACCTCTGCCAAAGGTCACCAAAAGTGGTTCATTACGTTTAGTGACTTAGCAGGGGTGCCCGGGTTCCTAGACAGAGGTTGATTTGTCTGCCCACCAGCTGTGTGGTGGGCCGGATCGGGAGAGGTCGGTTGAAAGAGACCCCTTGACCTCTCCAGCCGGACTCTCTGGACCTATCGGCTTACACCGCAGTGGGAGGTATGGATTAGTACATCTATCACTCCTGGACACAGTGACCCCCAAATTCCTACCTACCTATCATACCCTTTTCCTTCCCAGAACTTCCTCTCTTTCCTTTCCTTAAAAAAACCCTCTATATAGCATCTCCAAATATGACATAGGCCCTAAGGGAAATTATTTTCCTCAGGCCTCCTTCCGATGTGTAATGTAATATGTTTTTAATGTAAAAAAAATTGGGAATTTTGTTAGGATAAAGTAGGGGAAAAGTGGGAGAATGGGAAGAGAAACGTTTGAAGGTACCTGGCTATTCATATGTGTAGTAAATGGACTCAGTCTGTTATACATAATTAAAAATAATAATCATAAAAAACAGTCAACAAACACAGGCCATTTCAACCAATGTTTAGATTTTGAAAGGTGGCCTCTCACTGTGACGATGTAGGATTGTGGACGATGTAAATTGTTAAGGACCCTCTACATGATGGGCCATCAGCTGGCTGGTACGATGGTTTGGCGATAGCCGGCGATATTTGCAATGCCACTACACGATGGTGAGGTTCAGTTCTACCTTCAACTACCTTCCGAATGTACCGCTGTGGCAATATATTTGGTTAAAAAACGAGATTATTAGTTTTTATTAGTATATTAGGCAATGACATAATAAACAAATGTTATGTAAGTGTACGTTTGTGATATTAGATGCTACCTAATATCATCAAATTAATTTCGGATTTTCAGAATATGGACTGCTTTTTTTATAATTTGTTATTTTTTCGTTTTTCTTCTCTTCCAATAACTCTAGCCCAATAAAAATACTAAAGAAATGCAGAGATATTTCTTTAAAATGCATTTATTTACTTAATTTAAATACAATGTTTGGAGAGCCACAATTTACAAAAATTCCTATTTAGCATTTATTTTTATATTTGTGTATTTATATACATTCATCAAAGCAATAATTCGATGAATTTTATAGTTTCATCACATGTTCAAATTATCGCCATTACGTTGAAAAATGTTTCGAAGGTATGTAAATATTAGAGCACGTTCAAGTGGACAGGGACACTGAGCAGTTCGCCAATTGTAGAGACCACCACCATCGCCGCCCCACCATCCTTTGATGTGTAAACGAAAAACTGACAACAAGGTCATCCCATGCCATCGCACGCCATCGCACTGTGCCATAAGCCATCCGAAGCTACTAAGCCCTCTGTACGATGGGCCATCCGTAGTGGGCCAGCTGATGACCATTGTGTAGTGGGCCTATAAGCAGTGTGTGAGAAAGAGTTGTGTGGCGTTCCGTCCGCTCTGTCTAGCCCTGTGAAAATAGGTGTATTGGTAAGGTAGTTAATATCATAATTTGAGCCTTCAGTGGAAACTGTCCCGATTTTTATTAAGAGCTGCAGAGTATTCCAGGAATTCAGCTAAACAAACAGTTTTTTTTTATTTCCTGTTACTATTAAAATGAATATATTATAATATAGCATTGATTTTTTGCTGTTTCCCGAAATTAATTTGATACCTAGCGATTATTGGAAAAAATTTCTATAATATAAATAATAATCTTGGTATTTCGAAAGCAAAAATGTACCAAATTATTTTGGGTAGATAGGTACCTGTACCGGACAATAAAAATATATTTTTTAAAATTTCAAGGCATTCAATTTATTTATTTCAAATAAAATGATAAGTACGGTAACAAAACTGTAAAACTTTATCTATCTGCAGTTAAAAAAATAGCATTTACATCGAACACGTCAGCGTTGAAACTTATTAACGTTAACTGGCTATGTACACACGCCATACAACAGCGAGTAGTTGCCGAGTTCATTTCGCTTGAAACGTCAAATTTGTATAGAAGCTAAGTGTCAAAGGGAGTGTTTTCGCCGGTTTTATATAAATTTGATAGAAAATTTGTAAATAACAATTCGAAACATAATATACATAATAGCCAATAGATTTTCATAATGTTTTTAACAAAATATCTGCTGCCATTTGTTGTGCTGTGTATTTTTAAAGCGTTTGAAGTGTCTGCATGTACCGGTTGCATTCAGCTAGACGAGTACACGTTCGACAAACTAATTAATAAATTCGGTGCTGTTCTGGTAAAGTTCGACGTGGCCTTTCCTTACGGAGATGAGCACGAAGCTTATGCTAAAATCGCCAAAGATGCAAAATCTCACGACGATTTGCTCATCGCGGAAGTAGGAATAAAAGACTATGGCCAAAAGGATAATGAAGTCTTGGCACAGCGATACAATGTGAAAAAGGATGACTATCCTGTCGTGAAGCTATTCCTTAAGAACAAGAAGGAACCGATCACCTTATCAGAGAAACCATTGACCCAGGATAATTTGCAGAAGTTTTTGAGAGCAAATGCCGGAATCCATTTGAGCGGTCCTGGATGTATTCCCAAATTGGATTCCTTGGCTATCAAATACCTTGACACACATCCTGATAAAAGAGCAAAGCTTGCTGATGAGGCTAATATTATTATTAATGGATTGCCGGAAAAGGTTGGTTGTCTACGTTTTGCGAATATTTTTCTTGTGATAAATCCGCATTCATTGTCAGTTAACTATAGGCTATGTAAATCTTTATTTTAAATTATTAATATTAAATTTATTATCTTATTTGTATTTGTTATTATATGAAATGGCATAGTACACCTTGGTATAAGAGGACGAAATATGATTCCAAATACATAACTTAAGAATTTAAATACGAAATATTGAATCGATAATCTCTTATTGAGAGATGTGTTAGTTTAAAGATTTTTACTTTCGGATTCCGATGAATCAGACTTCTTTCAATAATATTTTTTTATTTTATAATTGATCAATTTTCTGGATGTATTTATTGATCTAAAAATCGGATTTCTGTAATGGATTGTCTGCAAAATATGAATTCCATTTGGAACTGCTCGAGTTATGAACATTGCTCAGAAACGATTTAGGTCGTAAGAGGTGGAGGGGGGGGTCTGCCATAATGTATTTGAATTATTTAATATTATTTTATTGTATTTTGTTTATTAATGATTTCAGGACAAGAAAACAGGAAGTGTCTACCTTCAAATAATGAAGAAAATCACGGACAAGGGAGAAGACTTTATTAAAAATGAAAATGATAGATTATTGAAATTGCTGGACGGAAAAGTATCCGAAGATAAAAAGAAAGAAATCAGCACCAAGTTAAATATTCTCAAAAGCTTTTCTGATGTCAACGAGAAGACAAAAGATGAATTATGAATAAAATAGTAGACATAAAATGACATTCCAGATAATTGGTAAAAGTATTTTTAAAGGCAGTGCAATAATAATTCCATATTATCAATCATTCATAATTTAAATTGTATTATTTAAAATAGGTCGATTTATTTTTTTTATGTAGTTAGTATCTTACTTAGTTTACTGAGAGAACTGCCATTTTTTTAACCTATGGAATGCCGGATTCCTGCGAGCTTCAGCTCCCGTCGTGTGCCGGGCATAAAAGGTGTTCTGTACGCCGTGCGCTTGCTGATTGTAATTTTTTTTTTTTATATGAATACCTCACAAGAGTCCCAACTGCTCCCAACCGTCTGGAGCCAGTGAGACTATGGCATTGGGGAATGTTGTGAGGCTGAAGGTATTGGGGAGGGGAAGGAGAAGGGGAAGAGGAAGGTTGGGAATACCTGGCTATTCAGATCTGGTCACAAACACAGCTAAAAGCCATTTCAAGCAACGTTTCAATTCTGAATGGTGGTCTTTCACCAGGGCGATACTGAGAGTATCTTCCACTCTGAAACGTGCGCAAATATACTATATATTATTTTTAAATTAATTAATTTTGAAATAACACAAATTAATTAAATAATAATATTAGTAATGTCGTAATTACTCACTTGTGCACTTACTTACCAAACGATGTTTTTGTAATTTGTACCATCTTATCAGATAATGCATACAGATATTTATCAAAATTGTACTTTTCCCAGAAAAGCTAATTATATTCAGAAAAACAGTTTTCTTCTCTCATGTTACTAAGAAAAGTTTAACAAAGAAATGTAAAGATTTTTTTATTGTTTTATTTATTTTCGAATGGTTGAATAAATATCCTACAAAATAAAAATAAAATCATATGATGTTCTCTTGTAAATAGATTCAGTAATGTAACTTTGAAATTCACAACAAAACAATTGGACCACGCAAATGCGCGAGCCATACTGATGTCAGCAATTTCATATATTTTTACATAACTTGATGCAAAACGAAACATCCGATTGGTCATTTTGTTGACAAGCATTTTTAATTCATTTAAATATGCTACAAACATTTTTTAAAGTATAAAAACCCATGAATAGATAACACCGGCACACGACGGGTACAAATGTTGCGTTGAAACAGGGGCAACGCCGGCACACTAGAGGTTAAACAACTTTAATGTATGCACTACCTAATTTGTAAGCGTTTGAAGGGCTTATTGCAGTAATGATCATTGTACTGTTTTAACTATACCATCACCTTAGTTTATACTAGTCCATTTTTGTAGCAAAATAAAAATGATTGTTCCGAATTATTTTATTAATTTTAAGACAGTTTGAGATATATCCAATGATATCTGTGCAACTAACAATACATTTTGTAAAAATCAAGAGATCTCCCAGTTACGGAAAGGCAAACTTTGTGGGGCTACCGTTCTGAACATTAGTTCCTAATTATTCAGACTTTTGAATTGTAAATTTCATCATGCTCTAATGTTTGTTAATGTAGTGTGCATCAAATGTGATTCAGATGCAAACGGGCACAGCAAATCTCCAATCAAATATAATCGGGGAAGGTTAATTAGAACAAATACATAGACTTGGCAGACCTAAGGACATAAGTTAATAAATATGTCCTTCCATCAACTCACTACCTAAAATATATAAGTCGACTACGTCTGTAGACCAACGAGACTAACAGGCTGCTTTTCACTGTCAATTATTATCAGTACACACTATAAACATACTAATAACTGTGTTTTATTGAATTTTTTTCACTCTTTTATATAATTCAGCCGACCCAAGATGTGGAAATCACCCATTTTCATCCATCTTCCAAAATCTCAGAGCTATGTAGAAATCATTTAAACAATTTACATGTTTATAAATAAATGAAAATAAAAAGGCAGTGTTTGTTTTGTTTTGTTTATTGTTAAACGGAATGTTTTACACAATCATAAAATGACCAGTTGCTATGGAAAATTAAATGAGTGATTATTTGCTGCCTGTTTTAATTACTAATGCTTACAAAATTAACTGCAATTTTTTTGTTTTTTTACAAGGTCGTGAATTTACAGTATTCAGGCAATGCCCGGAGATATTTTATCAGGGATATTTTATATAAATCTAGGGTAAAATTAGCAATACAGAAACATGCTATAAAATCACTGAATGGATAATCCTCTTGAAGTGTAATCTATACTTATTTGAAAGAAAACTTATGTTGCCAATTTGCATAAGACCTTTCCATTTCTAGACCCCAGACAGGTCAATTACATTGATCACCTGTCAAAGAATTTCGATGTTTGATCAATTTCACCAGAAAAGAAAAATTGACCTTACTTGCCCACAACACACATATGTGGTATTTAGAAAGGCATTAAGAATATATGTATATTATATGGTTTGCAACACACATTCTTGCAGTCGGTGACCTTTTTTGGCATTTGAATACATATTCTCAACTAGTAAACTACATGAAAATAAATCATTAGTTAAGATAAATTGAATATCTAACCAAGATTTCTAGGAATAAAAAAAAACTTAAGTCAAATTTATTACTATGATAAATGTTCAGATCTTGGCACCAACAGGAATATTATTTAAGACTAAAGCATACTTTCAAATCGTAACATTTCACTCATTTTGTATAAGAATAAACCTTTTTTATAAAGTTCATGGCTGTAAATGGCAATACATCTAACATTTAAATATTCAAAATGATAAAAGTACAATTTTTATTGTGAAAAATTTAAAAAATTTGAATACTTAGGTTTTAGAAAACAAATTTTATGCTCAACATCCGATGAAATACGTGAATCCGATGTATTATTGTTTTGAAAGTAACGCATAAAACCTACAATATTATAGTAAAACGTCATAAATTCAAAATAATTTAAAGATAATATGCAACATGAAAAAGAATTAAATAGTAAGATTATGGAAAAATTCATCCTTAAAACTAATTATTCGAGAACTTAAGCAATTACTGGTTTCAAAACTTTGGGAGATAAATGCTAACTAAATTAGTTTTTTTTTAAAAATTATGCATTTAAATACATATTGGTATTTTTGTTTGAAAAAAATTATTAAGGGGGAGAGGGATTATTTATCAATTTGAAATAATGATAATATTACTATGCAATACGATAAACAAAATGTTTTTAAAGAGAAAAATATTTATTACATAGTTTTTAAATTTACATGGCATTTATCAAAACTAAATCAGAAATTGAATTCTTTCAGATTTTACAAAATATTTTTAAATGTTGAATATGTTATCCTCAAAAACACTAAGAAGGTTTTTCCTTAAAATGCCAAGAAATATTAAAAACAATAAAAGGGTGTAGTTAAATTTTTTCATAGAAAATTCCCAAGTGGACTGAGTTGCAAACCGTTACCTTACTTTAGCAAACTTGACTTTTCTGTTCAGTGTCTGCAGTAACGAGTGAAATGTTCATTCCTCACCGGACCGTCAGAGAGCAACCTAACACTAACTTTAATGTTTTTTTTAAATGGAGATTACAAAACTTTGTTTAGTTTATGAATGGACACCGGGAATGGATTGCAATTATTTTTCTCAAGTTATTAAAGTTATTTTGTAAAACATACACGTAGGACGGTCAGAAAAAGTCATATTTCTGACATGATTATGATAAATATATAAATTTTAAAAAATAAATATTTTTCTCTTTAAAAAATGTTTTCACTATTTATAGAGTAAAATTAAAAGACAGTAATTTTTGTTAAAATATGTACATACATAGATATTGAAAAGGCACAATTATTCAGGTTGCATTTGGACCCTGTTGAAACGACAAAACCATCATTAATTGACAGCAGATTGTTAGAATCTTTAATTAAATTATTGGCTAGTTAAAAGTTGGGAGGCTAAACTTATACACAGATCTGAATGGTTTGTAACCAGGAAAATTTGATATTTTTTAGTTCATCAAGCCTTTCCAACAAGAAGAAACTCTATTCAGGATCCGAATCACAAACTATCCAAGACAAAATGCAGTAAAACCGGGAAAAAGGGTTCCCATGTAACAAGTTTTCACGCCAAAAGTTTTGTATTTTTTTTTCTTTTGAATACTGGAATTAAAAAATGTCATTTATTTTTCTTTGGTTCCCTTAAAAAATCTTGTAAGAGAACCTCTTACTGTAACAGCAAGTCAAATGAGTTGGTAGTAAAATCTTCTAATAGGCCGAATTGAGAGTCTCAGTCAAAATATACATATTTAACCGTGCTACATTATTTTACAATCGGATTTTGTAATCTTTAAAATAGGATAAAGACGTAGAATAAAATCTAGTTTTAATTAGCGGTAGTCTCTTCGTTTTTAACAGTGAGCTCAGACAGTTTCAGAACAACACCGTCTTCGCTAGTTTTGCTGGATTCTATTTCGTTCTTTTCATTTTGTATTTTTTCATTTGTCGATTCGTTGATTTTGTTTTCGATGTTCTCTTTTTGGGAAGACTGGGAGTCGTCGCTTCCTTCATCGGAGTCGTCCTTGGAGGTGTTGAGTTCGGAATCGTTGGACTGGTTGAGGTCAGATCCGTTATACAGGCTACAGAGAGTTCGGACTATCTCCTGGGCCTCTGCGAATTTCGTCTTCCAAATGGTTGCATCTGAACATAAAATATTGTATATTTAGATTAGCGGACATCTTCAACATAAAATGTCATGAAATAAAACAATTACTTTGTTTATAACCATGAGATTTATTTATTTTATTACAACTGACCGGTTTCGCTTAACACAAGAATCATTAGGGTACGCTGATGATGCTGAAGCGAAACCGGTCAGTTGTAATAAATTTCATTGTTATAAACAAAGCAATTGTTTTATTTCACTATTACATCAAACCACAAAGTGACTGCTTTCTACCAAAATATAAAATGTCATGTATGAAAATATGCAAGTAGCTTTCGCGCTAACTGCAGCAGTTTGCACACTGGAAATCTCAACCTGCATGCAAGCGGTACTGCAAGTAGAGGTTTCGACCGTGCACGTTGAACTTTCCGCGCAAGATACTTGCATGCTGGAAACGGGCTTTTAGTAAGTTAATTGAAAACTATGAAATTTCATAGCAGATATAGGGCAGAGAGAATGAGCTACCACACTACCCTATCTTGGTAGACACTCCTTGCTTCATTCACATACATACATTGTCTTATCATACTCTTGACATAACCTGGCTTATCACTTGGTCATGCCAACTCTTTCTGGGGTATCCCCGACTTTTTCCATCCACTTGGGCATCATATAATTTCCTGACATTCTTCATCTCTGTTCATTTTCTCTATATGTCCAAACCAAGTACGTGTTTCTTTGTCAATCTTTTTCATAATGTTTATGGCCTTGCCGGCTTCTAATCAGATCTCTTCATTCCTCTTTATGGTGGCTTCAAAGGGTTACTGAGAATCTTCAGCATTTCGTTTACATCCGGTGAATTTTTGTGCAGCATACTGTGCTCCCGTGGATCAAACAGGTAGAGTGGATGCTCTTCTATTATGTGCTGCGATTTTAACTGGTCAACGGTGACTAGGACACCAGATGCATTGTAATATTGTTTACACTTTCCGAGAAAAGGAGAACCCTATTACACAGACATATTTTTATGAGATTATCATTTCATTGCTCACTCATAATACAGTTGTACAACGCGATATATCGATATTATGAGCAGTTGGCACTTACTCTCAATATTTCCAAATTTGATGGCCAGGAACTCCTGTTTGGCGGTCTCGTCCGCAAAATCTCCGTACGTGGTCCAGTTGAAGGCGCGGTCGGAGCCGATGTGCGGGTTCAGCTGGATATCGGCCGTGATGTAGTGGTTGGCGCAGATCTTCAGGGTCTTGTCGCGCCGCATCACCACACGTACCGTGTTCTTCTCCGTATGGTGGAGGAGCTTCACGTCTCCTGTGCCGCGCTCCTGGAAGAAAAAATTAATTGTTCAATCAACAGAAATAATACTTAATTTCTTTTTTAATACAATCTTCTCTAACTATCACGCTGTTCCACCACAAGGGTAGGCAGAGAGGATGGACCGCTGAACAACCTGATATTGGTACACACTCCTTGCTTCATTTATAAATATCCTTCTGTTATTCTGACTCTTGGTATGGTCAGACTCAAGCATTTGGTTCACTTGATCATATGCCATGTCTTCCTTGTGCGTCCCTTTCTCAATCCTGACAAATATTTGAGTTCCTCCTACTACCATCACAATAAGCAGAAAATGTAGCTTGTGCGATGATAGAGAACTTATCTAACGGAGGATTGAACCCACGACGCCTGGGTGGAAACGAAATGCTCGACCAATTTCCGAAGTAACCTATAATGTAGAAGGTCACCCACAGTAGAGATGATACTTGCACTTAGTTCACAACAACAAATCACAACCAAAAGTTGCACCTATATTTCCCTAAATAAAGAAAATCATCAGATCTCTCCAATCTGGAAAATTCTGTATAAAATTAAAAAAAATCCAACTAAGGCCAAGTATTGTTATATGTATGTACATGAAAAGGAAATAATTTAAAACAAAGAATTAATTTTTAAGAAGTGTTAAAAATAGTTACCGGACGTAATTTCATTATCTCAAACTAGTTCGCTTCCTGAAAGTATCTAATTTGTGCACCAAGGTCTGTCTTCATTTGATAACAAAAATCGTTATTTATCTTTAAGAGTAAATGAAATGTAATACATGTTCACAGATGGCGCTAATTTAAATATTTTAGAGAAAGAAAAAGAAGAAAAAAAAAAAAAAACACAGAATAAATTGTTATTGTAGGTTTAAAGCTCAATTCCTTAAAGAAACTTACTCTATAGTGCATAATATATTGTACTTTTATAAGTTACTTTATTCCATTTCATATTCTGCATGTACACCCGCTAACAAACAATTCATCTCAATATTTAAAAGCATTACATAAGTGTTTTTTTATTTAAATAAAATATTTAAATTAATGCCATCTTTGAGCGCGTATCACGTTTCGTTTACTCTTAATGTTTCTTAAAAGAGATACAATCATTAAGGCTCAGCAAACTTAACATCACAACACCGAGACCTGGCAATTACCTTATACTGGTGCAGACCTCTGAAAAATCACTGCATATTCAAAATAAAAGTAAAAAAATAAAAAAAACTGCCACAACCGAGAATCGAACTCCGATCAACTGCTTGAAAGGCAACTACGCCGACCATTACACCGCTAACTATTGTCAGAACAGTGACATAAATTCATTATATGTACTGAAAATAGAATTAGATCTGAAATTATGTTGTTTAATTAAACAAAAAATCATGTTAATATATTTTTTGCAATGTGCAGGAATTGAACACGCAACCTTCCGACCTGAAGTCAAATTCGTAGACCACTTTCCTACGGAGGAATAATTTCATACATCTGAGGTACTATCTATCAACTTTGTAAAATCTCCATACATTAGAAAACCATAATATAATTTTTTATCAATGAAGGATTATTACAAGAGGTATCAAGGTAGGTACTCAAAGTGGTTATAAGGAAGAAGTAATCAAATTTCCTGCTACATATACAAAGATCATAAATAACAAATAACTCACACGCGAACTCTTTCATACTTATTTTTATATGAATACCGCACAAGAGTCCCAACTGCTCCCAACCGTCTGGAGCCAGTGAGACTATGGCATTCCCAACCGGGGAATGTTATGAGGCTGAACGTATTGGGAAGGGGAAAAGGAAGGTGGCTATTCAGATCCGGTCACCAAACACGGCTAAAAGCCATTTCAAGCAACGTTTCAATTCTAAATAGTGGTCTTTCACCAGGGCGATACTAAGAGTATCTTCCATTCTGGAACGTGCGCAAATATACTATATATTATTCTTAAATTAATTAATTGTGAAACAGCACAAATAAATTAAATTAAATTTACTTGCGCACGCCGGGATTTGAACCCGCGACCTTCGGATTCGTAGTCAAGAGCCTTACCCCTCGACCATGGAGGCCGAACTTATTTTTGTATCTTGAGTGATTATATTAACACAGATCCAGAGTGATAGATACTCTCAGTATCACCTCGTTGAAAGACCTTTACATATTGTCGCAGGAGAGATATACTGCTGTAACCACCACTACCTACGAAAATACTTTGTATGCACCATTCCACGGGGGTTTTTTTCTGCGTCGATCTATCGGGGCCCCGTGACACTACAATGAAAAATAAGAACTGCACAACGTTGGAAAAACTCTTCATTTTGTCAATATTACGTTTTTTAATTGATATGGTAAGACTCAAAATCCTGTGTTTTTTTTACATGGCCTTGGCTGTTACAGGGATATTGAATTCCTGCGACGAATTATTCAGAATGAAGGATTTGCCTGAAATGGGTTTAGCAATCATTTTTCTTTTCTACTGAACTCCACGCAGGAGTCCCTGAGGAAAATAATCGATAAATGGGGATCACTGCGTTCAGGAGTAACAGATGGGTTAATCCATCCCTCCCACTACTGTGCAAGGCTGTAGGTCAAGTCAGGCTAAAGAGGTCTCCCTCAGTCCGACCAACCACACAGCTAGTGGGCAGATGCATCCGCTGCCAAGACATTGACAAACCTCACCCAAGAAGCCAGGCACCCCCGCTAAGTCACCAAAAGTAGCGAACCACTCGGGGTGACCCATGGAAGAGGTGTTGATTATCCAATGAATGGTTTCCGAGGCAGCGATACCCATACCCGCCTCCAACATTGAAAATATTTGGTGACCATATCTAAATAGCCAGGTATTCAACAGCCTCACAACAGGAGTTGGGACTCTTTTGCGATGTTAACACGTTCATTGCTGACACCGCGCGTCACGCGTTGACAGTAATTTGACCGGCATGCGCGCAACGCGCGAGGCGCCGTCTGTTCCATTTCCGGTCTAAAACAGACGCAACCATGTGGTTGTGAGTCGTTTCTAGCCTTAGCGCTAGGCACTGTCACTGTTCGGCAGTTTGAATAGATCCGTCATTCATACCGGTCGTTAGAAGCGTTTTGTCATTGTCGTGCATAAAGCAGCGTTTACACGAGCAAAAACAGTAGATAATGTTGTCCATACGAAATTTTTCCGCATGTAAATACTCCTTTAGTTCGCCATAATAAATAAAACATTACACATTCCTCTTTCTCATTTTCTTTCTGAAAAAAAAACAGAAATTATGATGTCTATACAATATTATGCTCATGTAAATACTCCTTTAGTTCGCTCGACCTTTCAGTCAAATGTTCTCAGCATGGCATTAATATGTACGAATTTTAGTTAGCAATGAACGTGTTAACACAATGTCTGGGCGTTAATGAATACGATTGTTTGAGTTCGATAAACCTTACAGCAATGTGTTTCGAGGAGTATTGATAAATAAACCCACGCAAATTCCAGATTGAATATGCCAAGTGATGAATATTGATAATATTTACCTTCCATTCATGGTCAACTTTGTCGAAACGGTAGAGTCTCGCCCTAATTTTACACATTTCTTCCTCGTCTTCTTCATTTGTGGAAACTGTCACCAGTGGGAGCTTCACAATGGGTTCAAATTGAGGATCATGCTCCGTTCCGTCAGCTGCATCGCTTTCACTATTCCTGGACACGGGAGTTTCAATATGGACCTAGAAATATATTTTCAATAAAATATGAAGAACAAAAAATATATAGGACAAAGGCCCGTTTTATTATTTGTGCGCTTATTTAGCAGTGAAACATAATACAAATTTAAAATATTAGCCGACACACAGACAAATTGAAATAGAAGTGCGATCTTTCAGGACGAAGTGTTAAAATAACAACAAATCGGAAAAAAATGAAAGATCAGCTGTATATTGTGATTTTAAAAGCATCCAGACTAACATAAATAAGAATTGTTGAGGTAGTTTTGATGTGAACAACAAAGCATGGTTTAGGGACAGGTGTTACAGGGAAACATGACGTCGAGCAAAATACGACATGACCATGGGAACCAAACATTCAAACTTGGCCTTGTATTTTAAATTTTAATAAACTACGAACGTGGTAATTAGAAGTGATGTATGAATGTGAAAGAAGCCAAGACTATCCATTATTGAAGTGTTGAATTATTTTTACTGTGTTTACACTCGCAGAGAAACTGCACGATGAAAAGTCACGTTTGGAATCGTTATAGGTTATAAAAATATGCGCAGATTGTTAGGTAATTGAGATTATAGCGAAAAATATACTTACAGTATCAGACATCTTTGCAAGAATTAGTTTGTAAAAAAAAAAAAAACTATCAAATGAAAGAAACGCAAAAAGCGCCTTTGTTATCTTTGAAACGTATTTGCAGGCGGCACAAACAAAAACCACTTGTGTGAAAATTTAAATTTCGCGTCCGAGCAGGTACCCTATGCTAAAATAACGACCAAATATAACAGGTGGGGTAGTTTTGAACAGAAAAAAAATGTAAACAAACAAATATTATCTCGACTAAACTAAATGCATTGCTTATTTTAAAATTAATTAACACTTAAATAATATTGTCTTTCCCGGAATGATGTATAACTTATGAGGAACATAATATTAAAATGTTTTGTAATAATATTATGAAAATTAAATACTAAAAAATGATAATGACATGAATTTGAAAAGTTGCAATAGATATAATAAAAAAGTGTAGTTAACTTTTTTGTGAAAAAGACATCATAAGGTTGTGTAAAAGATTTTCAATATATTTGGTAAATGGTAATTTTATCGATAAGGAAAATTATTTTATATTTATTAATAAAATACATGATATTTAATGGAGACATTTACATGGAGTATAGTTACTTTGTACGAAGTCTAGTGTAAACATATGGGTTTATTATATTAATTATATTAACATGCTGACAATTGGAAAAATTATAAAAGAAAGTAGAAGATAGAAAGGAGAAAAAGACATGTGTAAGGATTAGATCACAAAAATATACTTTTTTTATTTTTGTATGTGCAAACATGCACACATGTGCACATAGGTGCACACATACATACACACGCAAACACATACGCATAAAATATACACATGTATGTACGCGTATATACACATATGCACACACACATACACACATCCTTATGCATGTATACATATACACACACATACACATGCACGTACAAATGAACATACACATATATACCCACACTCCTAAACAACATATAAGAATGAGCTTTATTTTTTTCAAGAACTTAAATTTGGTTTTGATAAGAGTTTTTGGTAAGAGAATTACTATCGCCTAATTTTAAATAGCTCTATGAATTAATTTTAAAGCTTTGAACTGTGTTTAATAGAATGTTCTCCTTTAGCTTTTTACATCAATTGGCTTATTTTATAACCATAATTACTAACTTGTTGAAACCAAGGGGAGAAAATTTATTCACGCAGATGATATTGCTATAACAGTATAGCATAAATCCTATGACTCCGCTGAAAATAATCTAAATGCCGTCCTAAATATCATAGAACAATACTTCTCCGACAGGAAATTAAATGCAAAAGCAAACGTAACAAAAACGGTTGCAGCTGCCTTCCACCTAAGCAACTCGCGTGCAAGTGGTACGCTTAATGTACACTTTGGAGGAGGTACCATTATTAATGAAATAAGTCTTCGGTATCTTGGGGTAACACTGGATAGAAGCTTGATGTATAGCTCCCACCTGGAAAATGTTACAAACAAGACCAAGACTCGCATAAATATCATAAGAAAACTAACCGGAACAAGCTGGGGTTGCGACGCAAATATCCTACGAACAGCTACGATTGCCTTAGTCTACTTAGTAGCAGAATATTGTGCTCCAGTGTGGGCTAGAAGTGCACACACACAGAAGATTGACGCGCAAATATATACTGCTATGCGCACGGTGAGTGGAACACTTCACTTCACCTCACTACAGTGGATCCCTGTCCCCCCGAACACCGCACTGCCCACTGCAAGATGAGAGACAGCAACCCTCAGGGAATACAAAAAGATCGTGAATAGCAACATTCCACTTCAAGATGACCTTGGAAATCTCCCAGCCAGCCGTCTGACATCCAGGAAACCTTTTTCAACTTAAGGCGAAAGACTGCTTCTATCATGATACTACCCTGAAGAGTCGTGGCGAACAGTGGCAGACCTCGGACATGAAAAAGAAGCACCTTGTTGTAGACCCTACTATTTAACTGACAGGGTTCTCTATCCTTCGTAAGACGTGGACCTCATTAAACTGCATTCAGTGTAGTCACATCAGCCATTGTGCATATATGATGCATAAATGGGGCCTAAATGTGGACATATTCAAACAACAGAACACATTGTGTCCCCTTCATTAGTTTCCCTATGGTATATCTGTATTGACTAAGTGATTCCCGATGCTGTAAACTGGCTGAATAACTTCAGCATCCCACTATCACCTCCACCATACGAAGACTAACTTGTTCTTAAAGAGTTTGTGCAAAAAATAAAATTATAGAAATATATATCCATTTCAAAATTACACTATTGGCAACATTGTATGATGGGGGATTTACACTTCTAGAGAGAAATATCGACCATCTTCAGTATAAATAATCAATTAAAAAAGTTACACCTGATTTTTAATAGAGTGGTTTATATGTACAAAGATTTTAAATTTTTTTAATATCAGGTTAAACCTTTTTCTGCATCAGAATTATATATATTTTAGTATTGGGGGTTAAACGATTGAGTGTTTTTATTTTGATGCTACTTTTTTTGTTGTTGGCATAATAGCTGCATAGAAAACCATTGGGGACCTTACGCATTCCTGAAAAATTATTGCAATCATACTTACGACAGTTATATCGAAATTAATTGCAAGGAGGATGTAGGGTAAATAGTAAATAAGACTTCAATTTATATAATTTTATTTTTATATAAAACACTCGTAAACAAAAATGAGATTATGATTTGCAAAAACAGAAAAGCATCAAAACAATTATGAGTTTATATGTACATTAACATTAGAGTCAAAAACAAAATAAATAACAAACACTTAATAAGCAAAATTCTTAAAAATACTAGCTTTAATCTAGAACAGAAAATGTGAAAAAAGGAAATTTTGTAAGTGGCCCTGCTATAGCTATAAAACAAAAAAATACATCTTTGTAGATATAAACCACTCTATTAGAGTTTTAAACCAGTTTAGCCAGCCTCATCAAAACCTTTTCCTCCTTCATCCCCCTCTCTTATATATCTCTATCTCAGACGGTGTTCTCCCTTTCATGACATAATAACTTTTAACAAATGATATACAGTGAAACCCGCTTATAAAGTTCCCACGTAAGAAGTTTTCATGGTTAGAAAATTCTGTTTTTCGTCTCTCAAAGACTGAAATCGAAAAATGGCCTAATTAATTCCAAATACATACGGGGTTTTCCCACATTTCCTCCGGTCTCTTGGAAAACCAAATAAGAGAGTTTCACTGTATTTATTACACAATATGTAAACGTATTTCAGTATTACTTATTTAGTTGTTCTGCTTTGAAGAAGGCATGGGTATGTCTGAAACCAGTTGGCTTTAATCTCTAATAAAGTAGTTGTATAGCTATACAAAAACATATTTTTAATACTGTCCCACCACAAAGTTACAAATATTTCAAAATATATTTACCTCATTCTTATCAGAACTAGAGTAAATGCAGTGATAAGTTTAATCTGATCAATTCGCCTATCGCATATGCGATCCATCGGTGGCTATCCATGTACGCGGGTGTCGCATAAGTGATATAAGAAGATTTACTAAAACTCATACATTGTCTCAAAAAGTGCTGTGGGATGGGATAAATTGCGTTCAAAAAGGCCAGCATTGTAAAGGCATCAAATAAATACGTAGTATACACATGAATGCTCTGGTGAACTGAAAGTAAAAACAATTTTTTTAATTATTTTATTGAAGTTTAAAAACCTCATTCTAATATTTAATCATTGAAGATAATATTAACATAACCTAAATGAAACATGAAACCGAAAAAACAATAGAAAATAAAAGATATCAGTCGCATCTAAGGAAAGACAGAGGTCCTGGGTTCGAGTCCCAGATGCGACTGATATCTTTTTATTTTCTGTTGTTTTTTCGGTTATGTTAACATTATCTTCTTCAATGATTGAAAGTAAAAACTTTTTGAAAATTTAGATTTATCTGAAATGCTTAATTATTATGCATCTCGATCCTCTATGCTTTATATGTGCATGAATGTTCAAAGTGTAATACTTCCCAAAAAGAAATTGGTGCCACTGCTGCAAGTAATTATACAATATGTATCAAACAAATAACTATAACGAGTAGAATTTAACATTTAAACATGCAAAAAAGGTTAATACTAAACATGAACAAATATGAATCGGTATTACGGCAATCAATCAATTTTACGTAAACTAAATGAGGTAAGAACCAAAAGAGTTCCAACGTTTATCTATAAAACTACAACAAAAATCTAATTGCACTTGCAACAATTTATTCACTAGAAAAAAACCTTTAAACATCTAAAACTGATAAAGAATTCAATGACAAAATACTTTTTGATTATATAATAGATTTTATTTACAAACTACATTGTATACTTTCCAATTAAACAGTGGCGGCTTTCACTCTCACAAAATTGTTGATTAAAAATAACTTCATTCATTTCACTTAGAGAAACAACCACTTCATTCAATTCAATCTAAAAACAGTAATGGAATTGAATTTTATATTTTATTAGAAACAAACTACATTCCTTCAACATATAAAATAATACATACATACCATCCATTCATTCACACCACGTAGAAAAAAGATATCATTCATTTCACATAGAAAACAATGCATTCATTAATTCCACATAGAAAATGCATTTATTGATTCCACATAAAAAAATAGTACATTCCATCTTTTCACATAGAAAACGATGCATTCATTAAATTCACATAGAAAATAATATATTCATTCATTTCATATAGAAAACAGAACAATCATTCATTTCACGTAGAAAACAATGCATTCATTAATTCCACATAGAAAATGCATTTATTGATTCCACATAAAAAAAAAATAATACATTCCATCTTTTCACATAGAAAATGATGCATTCATTAAATTCACATAGAAAATAATATATTCATTCATTTCATATAGGAAACAAAACAATCATTCATTTCACATAGGACACGATACATTAATTTATTCAACAAAGAAATAGTTCATATATCTCTATAGCTTAGAAGCAGCGAAGGTTGTTTTCCACAAGTGAAATAACATTAAGCACTTATAAACTATCCCTGGTTACCTAGTAGAATCACTTAAACTCAAGAATATTAAATATTTTTTATATCTTAAACATTTCCTTATCCAAAGAAGCTCTATTTGTGGGCTAGTTCAATATATTAGATAACTTGGCATAAGACAATCACATCATAGATCAAATCTTTAATTCAGTATACAAACTTTTGTCATAATCAAAGACGTTGAAGATGATCGTTTTACATTTACGCAGTAGAAATATGAACCAACACATATTGCAAAATGCGTCCCTTTTCCCCTTTTTAAAAGTATTAACAGGATTAGAGGCAAATTCTAATGAAAATATAATTTGTTAGTAGTGAACACATACTGAGGATTGGATTGTTAATAACAGAAATACGGAGAGAGGAAAATTTTGTCAAATGATTGATAAATGATGGTTTAGCCATGCAGAGTTTCAATGTAACTACTCTATTTCTCTCATAAATTACATGTGTAATAGAAAGAGAAGTTATGAAACCCATTTACAAATATCCCACATAAGCAGTTTCATACTTTGTTTTTTCTGTCCCCTGAAGACTGAAATGCAAATGTTTTAGGAGGGAGGAAACACAAAAGCCAATAAATTATTCTAGTGTATAGCTCGATGAGCACGAGAACATTCATCGAATGGCGAATGTTAACCGTTTGCGCATTTGAAGTGTTTCTCGACTGTGCACCAGTGCTCTAATCGTGCTAGTTCTTTTTAGCACCTTTCATTAAAATAACGATAGAATAAACACAGCTTCCTATTTAACGCTTATATAAAGCGCAGTTTCAGACAGGATGGTTGAATAATGCAGTTGACGCTCGGTTTAAACAGTACTGTTGTCGAGGTTTATGGAGATCCATACAATACTGCGCGGTTCAGACAACCGAGCGGCTGGCGCCAAGTGACCGCTGAGAATCTTGGTTCATGCGGTTTTCACGTTACAAACAAAGTGTATGAATAGTGAGTATTCAGTCACCGTGCGGTTCTAGTGTTTCGTCAACTGAGAGCGCAATGAATTACTTCGACACTGATTTGTTTGCTGGAGAAGTGCAAAAAAGACCAACGATATGGGATATGCAAACAAACAAAATGCCCATGTGTAAATCTGTCCCTTAATATAGGATGCATCCAATATTCCCATTTTATTTCAGTTATTCTTTGAAAGAGAACCCACAGCCATGCTGCCTCTTCAATCTCCACTTTTAAACTAAACTCGAGGAGCATCAAAACTGCATGGTAGCTGCCGACATGCGTAAGCTGAAGTCAAACCAGTTGGTTCCGTAATCGCTCAGTCGACCGCCCTGTGTGTAAGCACTCAGATAGGGGAATCAGATTGTGCGATGTCCCATACATGACGAAACATAATATTTATGCGATATTCATTGCTGTTGTTTCAATGAGTTCAACAATATTAGGAAAGAATACTGAATCGTTTACCAAAAGAGTAAGGTACAAAGAAATACGTGAAAATGAAAGAAGTTCATAATTATGAGAGACACAAATGAAAGCAGATGATATAATAATAAAAAAGATTGTTAAACCAATCTGTCTTGAATATAATATATTATATGTACAAGCGACGCACGCTCGTCGTAAAACCACGATACTTCTAATTTTTCGCGTAGGACCGGAGTCTCATGTTTGCCTCCTGCAGCCATGACCCCAGGTTGTACGACGATCATTTGGTGCTGAAAGGTTCGCCGTCCACTTGCTTTCGATAGTGCATGGCGTCCTGGTATGCTTTCTTAACCGCCTTCCGATCCGTTGGCTTCCTCGACTCGACCAACTTGGCTTGATCCACTGCCTTTTTGATGCCGAGAGGTTCGAGTTTGTTCGGCGGAAGCCACTGCCAAGTTCGCTTGGCGTCGAAGAACAGAACCAAGTACAAGATTGGTTCGTGGGAATGGTTTTTCTTGAGTGCCAGCACGTCTTGCGGCGGTACGGGTAGAGGTACGCCGTTGTGGATGAAGCCTTTAGGGATTTTCGGGTCAATGATCAGCGCTGGATACCACGGGTAGCCCCTGAAAAGTGAAGAAATGTGCCTTAAGTCAAACACACATTGACATTGATCTCAAAATAAATTTATATGCGGAAAGCTAGAGGAAGATATCGAATTTCATTCTGAAGCGAGCAAGGCAACTACTCAAATTGGAAAGAAGCTCATTGAGGGAGCTAGCAGGAATATTTACAGATGCTGTCACCTCATGAGACAAATACAGCTGTTTGGAATAATACTACTTGTGAGAAATGTACTAAAGAGGATGAAGGAACACTTAATCATATATAAAATCTAATAATATATGTTTGTTTAATTATTATGCATTATCTCGGCACTGGAGTTGGTTATGGGGTCAAATCACACACACTAAAATCTAGTTGTTTTAACAGTAACAATGTGGTATACTTCAACTTGACTTCTGAGGTCACCCAAGGGAGCAAAGGGTTAAATTTATGTTAAAAAAACGAAACATACTGTGAACAAAATGGAACATTCGACGTCCTTTACAAAATGTTAGAATTTGTTTTGTTCTACGATCCGAGTTCCAAACAATATGTTCATAGTTTTATTTAATTTATAAACTTATGAATACTTGGGGCAAGTGGATGAGTTTGTTTATTTGGGAAATATGTTTACGAGAGATGTAAAGGCTGATAAGGATATTGAATGAATGAGGTGGTAAAAAGGGTATGACAATGTTAATTCTTGACATTTATATTATTTCCACCTCAAACTCACACCCGGTTTACTGAAATTCACAACCTCAAAACTTTATTCCAAACCATTCATAACCCCGAGTAAGGCGGGGTAAACGTCAGCTAGTATACATGTAATGGTGAACTTTCCATATAGCTTTGTTTTGTGATAAAATTACCTTAAGGGAGCTGTAATAGTATATCTGCCGGTATCCAACCTTGATCGAAAAGCTCAGATACTTAGAAAGCCAGGAACTGTCACCCAGCCTGTTGTGGAAACAGGAGACATTGCCAACCAACCCATGACAACCCTGATGAATTCTGTCAAAGGGACTGGCCAAAGATAATAGAAACCAGGGAGATGGCCAATGAACCAATATTAGTAAGAAACCAAGTCCACAAAGGTCTTGCTAAAATCGTTCACCCATACTATTGCAAACCGCATCTACGCACAGTGGTGCCCCGGCTTTGTTTCTTCATACACAACACATAGCTTTTATAAGCTCCGCCGCTCTGGTAGTGTGGGCGGTTTGATCGTAGCTTGGCGACAGTCGGCACATTCCATGTCGTATCTCCCTTGTTTCTATTATTTATGGGACTGGCCTACTGCCAAAGGAAAAAGATGTAAGGAGTGCTTACAGACTAGCTATGCAGATTGTTTTCATACAAAATAAAGACATAAGTTAGTTATAAAATTAAAGAAAAGTCAAATAATATTTAGGGTATAAAATCACCTGCACTTTGCCCAGACCAGCTGCAACGGCTGTAGGTTCGTCGAGTCCAACCTCTCCACCTCCTTGTTCCGGCTGGGGGTCCGCCCCCTCCTGCGGCTCTTGTCAGTCTCCTGGCTGTGGCTGCTGGCCCCATCAGACCGCTCCGAGGACCAGCTGCGGGAGCGGCCGGCGCCCTCGTGGCGAGGCTGCGACATGCGCGTCACGTTGTTCTCCGTGTCGCTCATTGTCTGGTTGGTGGTGGACTCCATGGTCTCGTTGAAGCAGCTGGATCTGAGAAATGATCAAGGAAATTAATTTGAGAAGTGGATGAAGCTTTTCAAATGTATAATGTGAGCAGTGAATCATCACACCACGAGCAGGAACCCTAGCATGAGCGCCAACATCGACACAAATGTCTAATCAACGATATTGGTGATTAGTCAACATGCTCACCCATGTTGATCACAAATTGTAAAGAAATGCCTAAAATAATCCATAAAATTAGTTTATACAAGTATTAACCAACATTTTGAGAGCTACGAAATAGATAGAATAAGTCGATGTTGTCATTGTAGGACTTTTTTTCCGGACATTGATTCATTCATCGATTGCCGTTCATGCTAAGGACCTCGATAAACCAAAGTTGACAGCTAATTAACCTACCGATATTATTATCGTTTATAGGTAGTAATAGTCAAAGATCGTGACTACCAGTATATCAAATCATACCACAATCAACTAATTACCTATCACTTCCGGACGACAGGCTGCAGCTGTCGTCGCAGCTGCTGCCGTCGTCGTCATCGCTGAGGTGCGTGCACGAGGAGCAGCTCGAGGAGTAAGAGCCCGTGGAGCGGGCACTGTCGCTGTCCACACCGGAGCCCACCTCGTCACGGGGGCCGCGGTACTCCATGAATGAGGCCGGGACCGTGGTCTGGGAGCCTACGGAGGCCTGGCGGCTGCCGGTCGGCTTGTCTTGGGACCTGAAAAATAAATTAGATTGTAAGCACATTTTCACGGGACAATGATAAGCGTCTCCGTTAGGTAAAAAGTAACCGACCTCGGAAACAAAGTTTTGAGATACCGTATTTGAAAGTTATATAAATATGAAAGCAAAATCAAATTTGTATTTTTTTAAAGTATGGATGGTAAATAATGCACAATTCAAAGTTTTATCTTGTCCGCATAATAAAAGACAAATTTCGGAAAGTATACAAATAGGAGTTTACCTCCGACATTCAAATGTAGATCCATATCTGAAAACTGTGTTTTGGGGTTGGTGACTTTTGCTTGAACGGTGACAATATGGGAAGAGTATATTATAGGGGTAGGGGTAGGAGTAGGGGTATCACAACCTTAAAACTTTCCTACAAACCATTTATGACCCCGGGCGACACCGGGTACTTCAGGTACTATATTATAAAGACATATTGCTAATAGATCCAGCTAATAGATTAGTGCGCCCCACTGTAGAATTTGGCAGCCACCTCTGGTCGGGAGTCCCAAAATATCTGAAAAAAACCCTTGACTCTGTGCAGAAATGGGCGGTCCGTTTGATAGATTCGCCTATCTTAACAAACGGGTTGCAATCTTTGGAGCACAGACGTCAGGTGGGAATGTTGTCCTAGTTCTACCGGTATTTTATTGGAAGATGCCCTGAGGAGCTAGCGTCATTGATCCCTTCGGTATCTGTGTATAGTCGGGAAACACCAAACGCGCGCCCAACATTTGCACACGGTTGACATTTGTCACATGAGAACGGGTCGCTTCTACGATTCGTTCTTGTGTTCAACAGCTAGGCTGTGGAATGATCTGCCGGCCTCTGTGTTTCCTCAATCCTATAACATGGGTCTCTTCAAGACCCAAGTTCACTCCTTCCTATCCTCTAAAAGACCCTCCACACAGCATCCCCAAAGATGACATAGGCCTTGAGGGAAATTATTTCCCTCAGGGTCTCCTGTGTGGAGTTACTGTAAAAAAAAAAAGATCCGTTGTAGCGGATAAACCTTGGACTGAAGGACGTAAAACACCTGTGAGAGGTTGGAAAAGTGCTCTCAGTGGCAGGATCATGTACTATATTGCAAGTTAGCATATCCATAACTCAACATCTTCTCCAGGTACATTCTCTCGTGGGAGATTGGGTATCATCTAGGCAATCGTCTCTTCGCAGATTGCAGCCTGGAGCAAATCGGCAGAACTGCATATGCACCAGTTGCACCAGTCCTAGTTTCAAGTCACAAGGTGAAATGATGCCCTGTCATTCCTGAGATCATTTGTAATTGGGAGCAGAATATTATGTCCATAATTAGATATCAAATTCCTGGTGTCACCTGCCTGTTTTTGTCTTGTGAACATATTTTGTCTTTGTTGTGTTTTCTGGGTCTTCCTCTACCTTTTTTCTTCGCAATGATTTCCGTTTCTTTTGACTTCACCGGAGATGCAGTTTCTGGAAGAAAATTATTTTTAATTAATTGAATAATACAATTGAATAGGTAACTGGAAAAAACAAAACGGAGACAAAACAGAACACAATAAAATAATACGTTAGGTTAGATAATGGATATTTTTTGTGATGACCTAGGATTATAGGAAGATTGAAATACACCGTCATCCACACGGGCACTTGTCAAACTATTCTATTAACTATTCTTTACAATAGATCGGGAGAATTAGAACAGAAAGGAAGTCATTGTTCTCCAAGCAGTTATCTTATAATCTGCCAGTTTGTAACGCCGGTAAACTCTATTTATCTTTTAAGAAGTGACATCTATCGGAACTACTTAAAACTACTAATAAATAAATAAATCACTTTTTCTCTTCACTTTCTTAACTTTTCTTTAATGTTCTGATTTGTCACTGTTCTGTATTCTCATGGGACCGATGGGCTGGTGAATGCCATCTGTTAGCCATACGCTATAAGTCAGATTATCTATAGTTAGTAATAAAACAGAGCATAGGTAGCAATTTTTGTGCAATGCCCCTTAAGGAGATTTTTCACAAAACAGCGCAACAAATAATATTATTATTATTATGTATTCAACGGATAAGTCTGAGCATGAGGTTGTTCTGGCAAACAACGATGGCTATACAAAAGTACTATTCTTTTGACACGTCGGGCAATAATAAAATAGTTTGAACATAAATGAATAATAATCTTACTAGTTGAATCTTTTGCGGCATCATCCCCGTTGGTCATCAGCGCTTGGCCCTGCTTGCTGCCTGATGCAGCCCCCGAGGGGGCAGCTTCATCGGCCGGCGTGGTCAGCTCGGAGCGCCGAGGCACTCGAGCGCCGCTGTTGCTGCTGAAGGAGGCCGCGGCCGACTGCGCCTTGCGGGTGAACAAGACAGCCGTGCGGCGGTTCACTCCTGGATAGGGTAAAATAAAATAATTTAGATCATTATTATGTATGTACTTCCTTCTTTAAAAATGTATTACTTGATAACTATACATACCTATACATATATATACAGGGTTATTCAAAGTGATGGCCTTAATTTCGTACCGCTATATATCCTGAATTATATGTTAGTGATCTCCATAACAATTGAAGGGGGAGGTCTGAAAGTTTCGAATTCCACTGCTATATCGCTCATAGTTGAGCAATCGACCGATAGAGTGCTTGTGCTGCCAAGCAGCCATTTCACATAAGTTGTGAGTAAAATGGTTACTATGCACCACAAGGTTTTTTGTATTCGTGAGTTCTGTAAAACTGAGTCTCCAACTGTGGTGCAGTGTGCCTTTCGCCTCCCTTTTAACACTGAATTTCTAACTAGAAAGAGCATTTGTTATTGGTAACACCATGATCAAACTGGATGTCTCTGTAAAGGAAAAATGCCGGGCCAACTGCGTGTGCATCAGAGAATGTGTGAAAGTGAGTACATCATTTTGAATAACCCTGTAATTTTTTAATCAAATTTAACACATGAACTTGATGAAAGGTTATCGGCATGAGATCTGAATTCCGATACATTCCACTAAGTTATTGAGCCAACTAATTAGTGGTAGATTATGAATGATTAATTATTATATATGAATCCATTGGTAAGGAAGCAACTGTTCACGGTCCTTTAAATAACATTCCCGGTCCAGTAAGAGACTATTTCCCTATTCTAAAAAGTAAATACAAACTCCAATGGTCCTCTGAATGGAAAATAGCTTCTCTAACAAAAGGTTATCAGTACTCATTAATACAACCTTTTATTTCTGTCAAGCCCTGGTTTCCTAAATACACTTACATGCCAAAAAAATATATTTCCTCCATAACTTGAATGAGACTAGGTCACACTTCTTGTCTTAGTCGTCTCGCCAGATTCCACATAGTCAGCTCGCCTTACTGTGATTGTGGGTCAGAGGATACTCTGAACCATAATTTCTTTGAGTGTCCTATCAATGACCAATTTCCAAACATTATGCATCAATTGCCAAAACTTAAAATTGAACTCCCTACCAGTATTCCCTGCCTTCTAAGTCTTAACTTCCCCCAAATTAACAATTTATTAGCAAAATATATTTATAAAAATGCAATTAAAATTTAAGTCATTGGGGATTAAAAACACATAAATTTACACTAACTTATCTGCTTCAATTTAATTTGCCCAAATATTATATCCCGTTCAAAAGTAACTAATTTTAAGAACAATCTGTACTATTAAAATCTAACTGATTAAACATGCCCAAGATCGCCCTTAATGGGTGAAAGCCATAATACATAAAAAAAAATTCAAAAAATTAATGGTAGACTAGAGAGATGCACATTTTTAACAGAAGGGCGAATTTACTTATTTTTCAAACATTCACAGGCCACATGGATTACAATTCTATTGGATTTTTGAAACTCCCTGGATCTATTGAACTACAGTAGAACCCCGTTTATTAGAAATTCACGGGATCTCGAAAACCAAATTACGAATTAACGAATTACAAGTTTCTTTTTCTAAATCGCTGAAAAGTCAAGATTCACAGCCATCCATTCAGGTAGCTAGAAGTAAATTTGTAACAATACGACTTATTCCCTTGTAAATCCATTTTTCGCAGCTGATTACACGGGCGACCCTTTAAATTCGGATAATCAAAGTAAATTTGTAAAAATGTCATATTTCCGTGTAAATCCAATTTTGCGGCTGATTACCATTGTGGCTAGGCAAAATCAGATATTTAAAGCAAATTTATAAAAATATGACATATGTATTTCAGTATAAATTGAAAAATCGTAACATAATTAAATCCATTTTTCGCGGCTGATTACACGGGCGACTTTTTAAATTCGAATACTCAAAGTAAATTTGTAAAAATGTCTTATTTCCGTGTAAATTGAGGCCAAATACTGGCGCGGCTGACATGTCAGATTCACAATTACGATGCCATGTAAATTGAAATTATATGGTGTTTTATGTCCACATTATCTGGTCGGGATTACGAAATTATAGGAGGTGTTTTCGAATCTTTAATTTGAGTTATACAGACAAATTGTCGTGCGCAGACCAAAATAAATTTAGAATTTTAAAAAATCTGTGAAATTTCTAATTACGCACTCGAAATATCGGGGTTTGAATTCTACTATATTTACATATCCATATGAGATATCTAAAAATAGGCTCTGCTAACACTACTAGGGAATTAATTTTGACATGGTGTATGGATGAACAAAATATTCTCAGCCAAGATGTTCAAATGGGAATTACAGCAAACACTTCCATATTTTTTACATAGTCAACTGGGCTGTTCGAAATTGGTTTGCGGCCCACGATCCGCCGGTTGTGCATCACTGACAAACCCACTATGATTAAACAATAAGTATATTGTACTCATCCAGAGTGCCCGGAAAGTAGGAGGCTTCTTAATCCAAACACTTTCCTCTTCCACGTCCATTTCCACAATCTTCACATATGTAATAACGTAACAAATAAACTCACCTGTAGGACTGGGTTCCAGCTTGTTCCCAGATGTGGGGCTCCGCTTGGTGGGGGTCCTCTCATTTCCCAGGGGCGTATGCGGGGTACCTGGGGGGGAGGAGGCCACTCCCCCTGGACCTTCACCTTCCTCAGCCTCTGATTCCGCGCTGCCTTCACTATGACCTGGAGATGATAATATGTTTAACTAGGGGAGACCCGTGAAAAATCACGGGATAAAAATAATTTATTTTTAAAAATAAAAGTGAAAATAAAAAAAAAAAATTCTAAATTAAAAAATATATGTTACCATGGCTGAGAATCAAACCCCGGTCAACTGCTTGGAAAGCAACTAAGCTGACCATTACACAACCAACTACTGTAATAACGGTGACATAAATTCGTTTATGTACCAACTGAAAATAAGAATTTAATAATAATATTTGGATTACTTCTACAGCGCCATTTTTGTGGAAAAATCACCTCAAGGGCGCTTTAGTATGTAATTTGTACGTATTTCTCAATTTTACAATTAGATCCAAAATTACATTTTTTATTAATTGATATAAATTTTAGAACTAGAGTGTTACGAACAGTTAAATACTTCGTAATCACATCACAACTGAAATTATGTTGTCTACTTAGCATTACGAAATGAAACACCCTCGAAATGTGGTGCTGTAGAAGAATGCCCAGAATTCCATGTATGTAATTCCAAAATGTCCATTCTGGAAGAGCAATCCAAAAACTGGCGGCCAACCGTCAGCCTACAGCGTATTCTGAGATATTTTGGATACGTCTTGTAGGAGAATTTCCTAGCCACTGGCAAAGTGTAAGGCAAGAGAAGCAGAGGAAGACTACCGATACGTTGGACTGATTGACACACTGCAAGTGCGCGCAGTTCACAACGCAGTACAGGATTGTGAGGAGCGTAGGAGCCTGGCTCACCGGGGCAACTGGAGTAGAGGTTACAATCCGCAGCAATGAGGCAATGTCTCGAGAAGAAGAATAGGAAGAGGTAATAAATGTCTCACATGGTTAAAAAGAAATTATATATTATCCGAAAGCCGTCCTTGATATTTCAAGCAGCATCACACAAGAGTCCCAATGTCCGGATCCACTGATTCTAAGGACTAAGGTACGGCCCATTCAATTCGAACATATTTTAAACTCAAATTTACAAGTGAAAATATTAAATATGTAAGTTTGATGAATCAATTGCATCTGATTACGCTGTCTGAAAGGAGAATTATGTAAAACCTAGTTGTATTATATAGAATCATTAATTGACAGCCCTGCCATCCTCGCCACTATTAAATTAAATGTACCGACGAGGAACAAAAGATAAACTGCAGCATTTTCCCGCAGCACTTCCACAACCAATTATCAGTCTCATTCATTAACCAATAGGATGATGATCTGGTAAACAAGTTTGGAGGTATTGCTGATATATTTGCTGACTCCATTTATACAGTAAAGCGTCATCTATACCAGCACTTTGATGAATCCTACAATATGTAGTATTGTAGCTTGGATAATGTAGCGTTAATGATTTGTGTTATAATATTGTTATAGTTTTCTATTTTATGACACTGTTAAACGTTTAAAAAAAATTGTTCATTACTTTATGGTTTAAAATCTCTATGCACTTGAAATTTTTGGTACCTCTTGATTATGTTCTAAAATCCATGTAAAAGCCCAGATGGGCGTATAATCAAAATAAATAAATATTTTGATTATTTCAAGTAATGACTTCTAGACCCTTCTATGAAAACAGACTTGCTTTATCATATTCTCCTTACCTCTCCTGCGCCTCTTCCTCCGGCTGCCTCCTCTGGCCTGCAGAACGGAGCGCAGCCTCTTGGCCAGCCTTGGAGATGCTTGGTACTGAGCGGTCTTCTTCCAACGGGCTGACAGGATGGTCAGGCGCTGGAGGGTGTCCTCGCTGGGGTGCTTGTCGGCCTGGAGAAGGGAATAATTATAGGAAATTACTATTGCGAAGTGTTTAAATGAGCACAAAACTTCTTTTTTTTTTACCAAATACAATAAAAATTTGCCAGAAAGCGATTGCTTAAAATACTGATGGCATTAATTGGTTATGAAATTACTATTAACCTCCCCCCCGAGTTTGGACGAAACGGTTCGTCCAAATGAAAAAGGTCCCAAAGTAGTATGGACGCACCAGGGCCTCCGCGGCTAAAATTCAAACCCTGACATATTTAATGAAAATATTTGACTTGTAGTGGCTTCTATGGACGTCTGTGCATAGGTTCTTGAAGTTTTAGGATAATTTGACTTTAAAACTTCTTGTGACGTCGTTCAATATAAAAAAATAAAAAAAACTCAATCCCCACGTTCAATTAAGTTTGCAAAGTCACTTGCCGCAGGGTTAATGCAAGCAAAGTACATAATGATGAATAGAAAAAAAAAAGTGAGTGTAATAAACACAATCTAAATCTTTCAGTAGATGATTTCTAACTATTCTATTTCCATAATAACAATCTCATCAAGTACCAGGACAAAATTTAGAAAATCAATTGTTAAATTTCATTGCATAAAAGATATGCTATGATTTTTCACGGGTAGCTACAGATTTACAAACATATCTGTTCATGCAGCAAAAAGAGAAACTAACAAACAAAAAAAAAGCTCTAGTATCATCATCTACAACAATTGCACAGATAAGCATGTACACCTGTAAAACCTCGTACAAAAGTTATATTCACCAATAAACTCGTAATTTCATCCTCGATCTTGTTATCCTCTTTACTCGGACTGCTTGTTGAGTGTCTCTTCTCTTTCTTCTTAGTAGGAGTCCTCTCCAACCTCTCATTCCTCTCCACCTTCTCGGTTTTATCCCCTTTCTCACTTCTATCAATTCTCTCGATCTTATCGTTTTTTTCTGCACTTCTCTCTATGGCATCTGTAATCATCTTGGCTGCGGGTTGTAGTGGAGACGGCGATTTCTCAAGCACGGTATTACGGATTGAAGGCGGGGTGGGAATGGGTGATTCCTTTGGACGAGGGGTTGGTTGGTCCGCCTCGATTAGCCCCGCTTCTTTCAGGTCACGCCTGGCCTGCTTAATCAGCGCATTGCCTTGCTCCATCATTCTTATGCCAGCCCTGGAATAAAAGAAAAGAGATCATTGGTAGTTTTAAAAATCATTTTACATCCAGAATTTGGATTCCCTCAGGGAACAGATCTAGGTCCTATTTTATTTATCATATATATATTACTATCTGGATAAGTACATAGTTACCACAGAACAGATAATAAAGAAAACTGATGTCGTCAATTCACATAAAACTTATCAACTTTAGACGGTTCATGAAAATGATTTCAGTTCAAGAAACAAAAACAAAAAAATTAAAAAGTTTTTTTTTCATTCCTTCCAAAGAGAATTATTCATTACTTCGGCCACACTATACACGCCCAAAACACATTTCTATTGGTTAACTCTTCAGTGGTATTTACTATGGTCCTGCCGCTGACAGCTCCATTATAACCGTTCTTCCTGCTACATACTACATGAACGAGGGAAAGGTTACAACAGAGCTCTCGGCAGTAAGACTATACCTGGCTTCACCTGAGTTTCATGACTGTTCTTTTCTTACTGAATAATGGAAAAAAAAGAAGTTATCTATTATTTTATAAGAGGAAGTTGTTAAAATTTATATATCATGATTTAAATTACGGCGTGAGTATTTCAAGAGAGAAAAGCAGTACCAAATTCAAGACCCCAGAAATCTTTGTTTCAGGTTATTTGTAGCGGTTTATATGATGGGGAAGGGTAAGGTCGCAATAATAAAAAACTAAAATACTTGCAGATCTTAATAATAGCATTAATAAATTTGATTTATTTTAATTTTAACGTAGTTCTACGAATTAAACACAATATGTACCAGACGTAATGGCACACTAACGAACTGTAGGGGCAGCTGATCCCGATCTGCGGAGAGGGCTGGGAGGGGAGAGAGCACAACCTACCGTTCCTTCTGTGAGGAGGAACGATATTAACGACAAGACCCTTTACAACTTTTGTAATTCTGCAGGGCTTGTCCGTGTGACGATGCTTGGTCTGGGTCCAGTGAGAGACAGTAGTCCGATGGGGTCCAGGGTAAGCGGTGGTCAGAAGTAAAGAGGTCTTGTCAAGCGGGCGGTTAAAGGCTAACTGACTCGAAGTGGCTTTCGCAAGCTACTTAAGACGGTCTGCAACGCGCAGACCTACCGCGCCCTGCGCATATTCGAAAAGCCCCTCTCCCCCACACCGCTGTACTGCTGACGTTTTATTTCAAGTCATTCACTTTCTGAGCAGTCGATGAGAAGAACATGTTACACAGATATGTGAACAGACCGCCCAGCTACATTAACACGTAATACCCGGAGGTTCAAAATAAAACACATTCGGCGATGGTGGGTCCAGATTGACCCGGCTGAAATGATGAAATTAAAAGGTTTTTTTATGCATTTTTCGTTCATATCCTTACTTTTATATGATATTATATAATTCCTCATAAACTCATAACATATCCCTTGTGTTTTTTGTATAAAGATAAATGTTTTAGAAATTAGTATTCCGTAAATGTTGCGGTTCTTCGATATGCAGCAGCGCGGGCATACGACGCGACAGCAAAAGCACGACTAAAATGGTCGCGTCTTGAGACAACCGCCGCCGATGGTCAGTGGAATGAAGAGGGTAGTGCGGGAGGGGGGGGTAAGGACTCGACCCAGGAAGTCAGTGGAAGCGAACATTTTGTTTCTATATTTATTAACATTTTCGGGAAATCGATGGTGTGCATTTACAAGTATATCTTGTTTTATTTAAAATACCAGAAATAAAATCACTTATTTAATTCTTCCTTGTTGCTGTACCTCTAATAGAAAGATGTGTAAAAAGAAAATAAATTAAATTTATAGCCATATTATATGATGATTGTTTATGAAAATATTAGAAAATATTATATAATGGCGTTCTTATTTGAGTATTTAATTTTCTCACACATTTATTTGTCACAATTAAAACCATTGAATGACATACATTTTAGTTAAAAATACTAAAACTTTTAGTTTTCAACAAAACAAATTTAAATTAACAATTTTCATTAAAAAATTAAAGGAATCCGGAATTTGACAAGTCGATCTGCAACGGATTCACTCAGATTTCCTACACTAACTGCATTATCACTTCCATTTTCACTTTCAGATATTTCCTCTAGTAATATGTCTTCCGGATCACTTTCAAATTCTGGATCCAATGCTTCGAATTCCAAGTCGGCATCATCACTGATCTCACTGTTAAGTAGCTTTTCAATCTCATTATCAGCTAAATAATGTTGCCTTGCCATTGCGTTAGTACGGTACGAAATAAAAAAATTAAAACACAATACTAGAAATGTGCCCGAATGGTTGACAACATCTGCGTGTTAAGGACTGCGAGAGACAAAGACGGAAGGATAGAGCGAGAGATATACTGTTTCGTCGGCTGCTCAAATTCAACTGAGAAGAGATCGAGTTTTTGCGTGTTTTTATACATAATTATTCTTATAACTTATTTAAAACGTGTCCAATTTTAATCATTTTTGAGTCGAGATGTGGGTAAATATTTAATAAAAGAATAGACAAGAGGAAATTAGCCTAAACGTAATATTTGCGGCAAAATCTTTTATTTAAAAAACACTGGGTCAAATCAGACCCATCACCGGAGTCGAGGTGTTAACAAAGGCATCGGGAGTCGGAATCGTTTACGAACAGCAAAACGATATTTATTATTCGATCCGACTCCCTTACAAATTTGGCATAATATCAATCTATACATAACAAATGTGAAGACGAAAATGGCCGCGCCATAACATTCTGGGAGAGGCGATCAAGTCCGACACACAATACGTAACAATTAATATAGGTAAGCTGTTCAATGGGAGAAATTGATCAAATATAGCATGCAGAGTTAAATGGTTTTTGAGTTATATAACATTAATAAACTATAGTACTCACTTGTAAAATACGGTATCTTTGCTATTATAGGCGAGACAGTTGGATATCATCAGGCTGAAGTCAGTCTCCATGTCTTCCAGATCCGCGTACTGTCCCTTTTCCAGCTTTGATGACATGGTACTCAAATCCATCGGGTGGGTGACTACGGAACTGTAATCTGGAACCTGAATAGAAGCGACAGATAAAGATAAATTTCAAAGCAATAAAACATAAAGGTCAACATTCACATTATAAATATGTGAATTAAGTCAAATAAACCAGAAATTTAAGTGATATTTTGGCAAATATCTGTCTATTATCTAAAAGTGTGACTAATGGATAAAAACATTTGATACGGTAAGTAATTTTTTTTAAGGAGGCACACGCACAAGTATTCTTTAGGATGCAATATGATATACATATTATATATACAGCAGAACGCCGTTAATTCGAAATCCACTGGACATCGAAATTGACACATATCGAATTAACAAATTGTAATTAACAAGTATGTAATTCGAAATATTTGAAAAAAAAAACTCCGAAAAATCGAGTTCTGCCTCTGCCCCTCCAAATTCAGGTAGGTATTTGAAGTAAAATCGTAATAATATGAGTTATTCAGATGTAAATCCAATTTTCGCGGCCGGGGCTTCATGTTCAGATATTCAAAGTAAATTCGTAAAAATACAACACATTTCCATGTACATTCAATTGTTGCGGCCGATAACTGTCGCGGCCCGGTCTTCAAATTTAGTTATTCCAAGTAAATTTGTAAATAAATACGACATATTTCCGTGTAAATCGAAATTTCGCATCCGAAAACCGCCATGGCTGGCCCTTCGAATTCAGATAGTCGAAGTAAATTAGTAAAAATACGACATATTCATGTGTTAATCGAAAATTCGAGACCGATTACCAGCGCGACCGGCATGTGTGATACAGAAAATCAATAATAACCCACTAGGCATTTCTAAATTGGCAGGAATACTCGAATCTCTTAATTATTGAAAGGTACGAAGAGATGGTGGGTACCAAATCATAATATAGACCCCTCCTATGTAAAGCATTGTAACTTCAAAATCAGAACTTTACAGGAGAGTGGTTTAACCGTTTTAGTGCTATGCTTATTTTGGAAGTACGTATATAAATTGCTACAGATATTCTGTGTTTTTAAATTAAAAAAGTATGGTATTCAATTAAAATGTAATAACTTGGACAAATGTTAATCAATTTTCATTTGTTTTGCCGCACACATTCATTTATGGAAACAAAGGTCTAGTCGTCCGTAGTGTCGCTGTCCTTGATACATTACGATCATTCGCAATAGAACTAACTTCCGACATGGTGAAAAATATCGATTCACTTTAGAGTGTATTTATTTTAAGAGGATAAACAATAAATACAGTCATCAAGACACGCGCCAACCGCAATATGCCACGCTCAAATTGAACACGTGCTCTCCCGAGGATGACAAAAAGCACACTGAAAATTGAAACGCTATAGCGCTGCGTCGCAATTTGCGTAACTAAAGCTTACAGTGCGATGGCGCTGGGCCGCACTCTAACAGTTAAAGAGACAGAAGTTCGGTGCAAGTCGGGTTTGTGAATGTTTTGCACCAAATTTCGGACCTTCATTGTCAAATTTGGTGCAAAACAATCGAAAGCTTCTGTCTCTTTAAACCACTCTCCTGTAAAGTTTCGATTTTGAAGTTACAATACTTTACGCAGGACGGGTCGATATGTATGTACATAAATCATGCAACACAATTACTAACAAGTACTATCTAAAAGTACCCAATGAAAATTTGAAAGCAAATATTACTACCTCAGTTGGATCCACGGGTTCGGAGAATATATCTGAGGTGTCCCTCACAGAGACGAGATAGAGCAGTTTCCTCAGAGAAGCATCCGTCGGCTTGAGCTGGTGCATAAGGCACCTCTCCGACACCCTGGTGAACTCCGCCTTCATCCTCTCCCTCTTCCTGACCAGTTCGCAGAGCAATCTACCAAGAACATTGAAACACACATAAATGTCCGAGTGACAGACAGATTTTGTTCTAAATTAGATATCCTATCTGTCCAGGGTATTTTTAGGGTGCGCTTATATGTACTCGTACATACATATATTCTAATTTTGAAGGCTTCTACCATTCAGATAAATACTTGTTTATTTAGACATAAGTATCCACAAACGCCTCTTGAGATACTTAACTTTGCAGGAGGCCAAAAGAGAAAAGATTTTTTGTATTCAAAATATCTACAGTGGCGACTGTAAAGTCAAGTGTGGAAATAGTTGAAGGTGCTGGTGATTATATGTTTTATTTTATTTTTTATGTGAATACTGCACACAAGTCGCAACTGCACCCAACCGCCTGGAACCAGTGGGGCTATGGCATAGCCAAATGGGGTATGTTGTGAGGTTGAAGTGAGTAGGGAGGGGTGAGGAGATGAGATAGGTTGGGAAGAAAAACCTGGCTATTCAGATCTGGTGAACAAACATGGCTAAACCCATTTAAAGCATTATTTCAATTCTAAACGGCGGTCTTTCACCAGCGCGATACTGAGAGTATCTTCCCTATGTAAAAGACTACCTGAAAATGTTTGAAGTGTGTACTTACCTAGCCCTCTCAAGGTCTTGACGAATTCTCTGCCAATATTTCAGTTGGTTGTACAACTCTCGAGTGTCCACACTGCCATCCTGGACACCACTTCTACTTCCTCCTGTTGACCAATGATAACAACATTTTTACCAGATTTACTAAAATCTGATATAAACAAAGGGCGACGATAGTGGTTGGATTTAAATATTTTTTTTGTTATAATTAGTAATGGCTACAAATAGGCGAAATGTCGATAGAATAAAATCATTTTACAATCTGAGCAGTGTAAAATTCAATGCTAAAGGAATCACTCGTTACTCTCTGGTATTCAAAATGTTAACGTTTTATCTTGCAACTTCATTTTCATTACAAACTACGAAGCTTTAAAATATCTACTTTGAAAAAATAAGACAAGAAACTCGAGAAAAAAATGTGTTTAAAATCAGTTTTAAAACAATAATTATGACTGGATGACAGAAGACAATATACAATCGGTTACTCACCAGAAGAATGGTGGTTCAAGCTCTGCAGTCTCCTGAGCAGAGGCACCCCATTCCTGTACTGCCGCTTCAGGGTCCAGTAAGCTATCAGCCGCTGCACAAAGGGGGCCCGGCCTGCCATGTTCACCAGTGAGGCTATCTCCTGCACTCGCTCCGGGGGAATTGTGGGGATCAGCACCACAGGAACACTGCTGCGCTTCTTAGCAAGCATACGACGAGCCTGAAATGAGGAGTTTTTTTAAGTGCTATAGAACATCCTAACCCTAAACGAATCAGGCAACTGTTCAATATACTCATTAAGGAAGCTGGTAGGATTACTTACAGAACACTGTTGTTACCTCAGGAGACACATGAAGCTGTCGGGAGTGGAAGGCAACAATAGCTGTAGGAAATGTGAAGAAACTCTAATTTACCTATGGTGTCCTGCCTTGACGGGAAGAAGACTCAGATATATATGTACGTATACAGCGAAACTCACTTAAGAAGTTTGGTTTTTTCCATCCCTTGATTGAATTTGAAAAATGGCCCAATTTATCCCACATAAGAAGTTTTTTCCGGTCCCTTGGAAAACTTTTTAAGAGAATTTCACTGTATACTGTATACAGGGAAATTTTTTCCAGTGTCCCTTGACTGTATGTGGGAAAACCGTATCTGTGGGATAAATTGGGGCATTTCTCAAATTCAGTCTTCAAGGGACCGAAAAAATAAAACTGCGAACTTCTTAAGCGAGTTTCAAGGTATATATTTTTAAAATGAACATTTACAGAATTTGTTCCCATTACAAACGTACATTGCATTGTTAGCCAATGCTCGTTACATACTAATTAGTATTTTGAAAGTGAACAATATTCATGCGGAAAATATCGACATCAGGAGTTAGTTCATTTAAGAAAGAGCATGATCATTCTTCCAAGAGGCATTATTAATGGTTGATTATTTTTGCATCTCGGAACACGGAAAGATCTGTGCATTATGCTAGTAAAATTGTCAGGGACATAATGGGCATTTTTTTCTAAAATCTCTGGATTGCTGATGTGACCGTTCATATTTTTTTTCATAAATCCTAAAAATATGGGACAAATAGTGAAATGGTGGATTCATTGGCTTTAAACCATAGAAAACAGTTTATATGTTCCAATATTAACATTCTGATGTATGATTTTTAGAAAAATTTCTGCAGAAACCGAACGCTCAGAAATGTCTGTCACTCAAGGTGTTTTTTTTTTAAATACGCTCTCGCTCGAGTGCTTAAAGCCAATAAAATGCAGGGATTTATAATTCGTATATCAAAACCTTTTCGCAACACTCTGTACTCCCTTACACTGCGTATATCTGCCCTCACTTAGAATACTGCACACCGATGTGGACACCTTTATACCATGCCCATATTGAAAGAATCGAAAACATTCAACGTAAATTCTTTAAGCATATAAATAAATAATTTAATTTACACTTTGCAAATAATACCAAATCCTTAAAATTATATAACTTCATCACACTTCAAACATGACGTTTAATATTTGATCGAATCATATTGTTTATAATTATGAACAATGGCCTGGACTCGCCAGAGCTCATCAACTTTATAAAAATCCACATACTGTCAAGACCAACCCGATAAACAGATTTTTTCATTTGCCCACATGCAGGACCAATCTTAGTATAAATTCTCTGCATTTGTGTGCAATATGACATACAATTTAACAACATTGACATTCTTCACAATACCTTTTAAAAATATCGAAGAGAAGTAATGCATACAATCACAAATGGTAAGAGTATAAAATGTATCGAGAGCATCTCCTGTCCCGATCCTATCTTCCTCTTCCCCGTTCCTCCTGATTTTGTTTTTTTTCTCTCATTAACTTCATACATAAAACACCTGTATATTACCACTGTTAGCACAAGACTCTTTGTTGGCTCATCTTTTGTTAAACTTCCTTTCTACATATATTTGTATTAAAAGCTGTTTGCTTGTAAACGTTTCAGTGATAGACTATGTATACTTCTTGACAACAACTTGTAAAAATGTTTTATTTCAGGGTGTTATAGTCATGCATTTCACGATTTCGTATACTCTTATCACCCGGACGGACTGTATTTACCTGCTTCATCTTCTCCCTCCGCTGCGAGGTGGGCTGCGCCGCGCCTATGGTCTTCTTGCCCGGCGTGGGGGCCACCTCCGCTCCCTCCTCGCGGCGCTCCCTCTGCACACCGGCGGGGGTGTGCGCGTCGCAATATGCCATCTTGGCCACCTGGATGGACTGCGCCGCGTCCAGGGCTCCGCCCCTGCCTGGCCCGTTCACCGCGTCCATCTTCATGTGCAATCTGCAATGGCTTCTAATTTATAGCAGAGGCAACACAGATAAAGTGGGGTTAAATAATCAGTGGAATAACCAATAAAAGGAAAACTATTCGCGTCAGCAATATTTAAGTGCATACTGTTCTGAAAGTGTAATGGCCGGAACTTGCGACAGTGGCATAGTACAGATCGATATGTACCGACACGTAGCATAACCAGTAATTGATCAACCGCCTTGTGATTACCGCACAAGAGTTCCAAGTGGCAACCGGAGCTAGTGAAATATGACATCTCCACTTTAGGGAATTTTGTGAGGCTGAAAGTAATGGGAGAGAAAAAGTGAAAGGCTAGGAGGCTAGGAAGTACTTGACTACCAAGATCTGATCACTTAACATAGTTAAAGCTATTTCAAGCACAAATTCCATTTGGATGGCGGTCTCGACAGGGTCATACCGAGCTTCTCCCTTAGTTATTTAATTCCCTTAGTATCCAGTAAAAAACCATGTATATAATATCACATAATTTTATTTAGCTCTGTTGTTATTTGTACCTACTTTATATTTGATTATTTCCACCCTTAGTTTCTAAATTGTTATATTATAATACCTGCTCATGAATATTTTATGTCATAGTTTTAATTTGCATGTATATATATATATATTATAATAACAGATATACTATGTAGTATATCTGTTATTACTATGTAGTATATCTGTTATACTATGTATACTATGTAGTATATCTGTTAGTGTACAATTATATTAGGTTAGGTTAGTTAGTATAAAGAGCACTTGAGGTGAACCTTCACAAAACTGCGCTATAGAAATTTGCTTTATTATTATTATTATTATATCTCCCATCCTGAAGCTGACTGATTTCATTATAATGAAAATGTTAAACAATACCAATTCGTCATTTCGACCAATCTAGCTCAAAGCAATTTTGACAATTTATGTGTCTTATCTCAAGTCCAGGGTAATACTGAGAGTATGTTTAAACTTACCCAGCGTGTTGAGCGCAGGTGACGTGGAAGGCGGCATAGCAGTTTGCCCGGTGGCACTGGATGCACGCCCCCACTCCACGCTGCTTGCACACGTAGCAAGTTAACTTCCAACGAGCCATGGGAATCGTCTCAATTGAATCTGCAATATCATAAGTAATATTTTGCTGATGAATAGGTTTTTTTACAACATATTGAAAATTATGGTTTCATTGTTTCTATTATTATCTATGGTTCAAATTAATAAATATTACTATGGAAGTCGGTTATATGTTTCACGTAATTTTAAGTCATTATTTACCTATAGGCTCCAAAAACACGGTGTTTGCGAATCTGACTTCTGGAATCCATAGGGCACAAACCACATGGGCCCAAGTGCCTCTATCTGTCTGCTTGAATGCACCTGAAAAAAAAATTATACATTATAGACAAAATAAACGGATTAAATACTCTTGGTGAGTCTGGTTAACACCATAAGCTAGGGTTTAATAGAGAACATACCTCCAGTATTCGGACAAAGGACACAATCGACTAGCCTCGAAGGTGATTGTAAGCACCGCCGACAAAGCCACTGCCCTTCGGGGATGTATGGGACCTAGAAAGTACAAAGAAAATAAACCACGTGAGCTTCCAGAATTGGACATATCAGGAGGACATAATTTGGATTCATGACGGAGCTACATTCCTGGGATGGAATTTGGGCTCCTCCACAAATGTTTTTCACCGGATCCGATCCATAGCCATTCACCTCCAGTCCTTCCCATCCGGCTTTAATCTTCTTCTACGTAGTCGATCCACCTCTTCCCCAGTCTGGTTCTGCGTAACTTTTACTGAGGTCAGGATGGGCCTGCTCCTTAGCCAAACGGTATTTGTTCGCCCAAAATTATAATAGTTCATGCAACATATATATATAAAAATCAAAACAACTGATCTTATTCTTAATTTATTTGAAATGTACCAAGAAATGTTGGCAGCGGTGAGTAGTGACATCTAAAGTTTCAAATACAAGCTCTCATTCCCAAGTACCTACGCCTCGCTGGGTTAATTTATAAAATGACCACAGCTGATATCTTCTGTCCCCATGTGCGCTTTACAATAAACGAGATGGCACTATGTTGTAAGTAAAAATTCTCCCGTATGCCAAAGAAAGCTTTGGTCATGGCCGTGAGGGAGACAGCGTGATGAATATTATGTGTTTGAAAGAGATGATGTGATAAACGTAGGTCGGTTTTGAATATTGCACGCAAGTCGTGTGCGAAACAATGGTTGTTTTTAAGTTGGATAGTTTGGAATATTCATTCTGTTGTTATCGATGTAATTTGCAATGAATTGTTAAAATTTTCAAATTCAGTTGATGTCACATTAAAAGAAATACATAATTTCAAAGATTATTATGTTTCAATGGACATAGAAAAACTGAAACAATCTAACCATCACGCCGTTTCTCAGAAGGGGTAGGCATAGAAGATAGAAAATCAGCCACACAACTCTGCCTTGGCACACACTCCTTGCTTCATTCACATTCATCGTCTCTTATACACACTATTCTTTTATTCCAACTCTTACTGAATGTATGCACTCAAGTATTTTAGTGAATTACAGAATTTGGAGACATTATTTTGTTTAACAAAAAGGTTGTAAAAAAAAAAAGAAGTTCAGCATACCCCGTAACAGTCCTGATGCACAGCCAGGTTGCACATGTCGCAGAATAGGATCACGTTGGTGTTCTGACACTCCCCGTCCATGCAGATGCAGCACACAGCATCCTCATCTACCACAGAGCCACTGGATTGACCCGACTGGGCTGCCTGCAAAGAGTTATTAAGATGAGTTTTATAAGGCGATTTGTCTTATAAAATATGAATAGATAATGCAGACCTGCAAAGGGTTAAGATTAGTTCCATAGGACGATTTTTTCTTGTGAAATATGAACAGATAATATTACAGGATAAACTGACCAAGTCAGGATATTCAGAAATTCTGTAGACTTTCTATCACCGGATGTTTTTTTCAGTGTTGGCATTCAATAAAAATATATGATTGGGATTGGTACCCAAATCAAAAGAACTATAACAACATGATAGTATACAACTAAGTAAGTACCTTCCTATTCCCATCACAATCTATATATCTTAAATATATATGAAGAAGAGTGTTTGCTTTTTTTATAAAAATGAACAGTATTATTCCAAGCTTAATGAAATTTTGCACACTTGATCTTTAAAAGAGGAAAGTCATTACCTACATGAGATTTCAAAAAACCACCCGCCATCCCCTTAAAGCAGAATTTTAGTACTTCTTGATGAAAATTACGACATTTATTAAATTTATTGTATAAAATACTTACTTGAAAGAAAGACTCCTTCTCCAGCCTATCCATCAGGAGTTCCAGGGTATCCACAGAGACGGAAGGTAGATTCTGCTTCTGCCTCTTCTCATTGAGGATAGACAACCAAGCTGTGTCTTCTTCATCCACATCATACTCAACCTGAACAAAATAACTCAAACTATTATTATCGTAACAAAGTGTAAGGAAATTGAGGTAGGCACTTTCATCCAAAATTTCCTATTTGAATGTGTTCCATTTTTAAAGCAAGCTAAACCAAAGGAAAGAAGTTGTTTTGACAGATGGATTATGGAGGGAAAACAGAAATAAAAGTGGGAAAATCAGTAGGAAATAATATATCAAATAAACACTAAGAACCCATAATTTAGGATAAATGCAAATTAATGGATGTTTGAAACAGTTGACTTACTTCACCATCCAATTCTTCGGCAGATTTTTCAATGAACCTTATGTAAGCATTTGGTCTTGGCGGGGCATCGGCGATATTGTAGTCATCCAATATCTTGTAGCTTGCTTCCGGAAGTTTTATCTATGGAAAATATTAAATTTTTAAAACATTAGAAATTAGAACTGGTTGCAGCGGTTTCATAGTACCTACATAGTAGTTCATTGGTTTTGGATAACTTTAATTGATTTGCCCTAAATATGCATTCCTTTTTTATTCTTTCCAATTCTCTATTCCCAAAACCCTAACCATAGACGAAAGGCGCAAAACTCAGTATTCGCTTGAATGTGGCACAGCTGAGATTCTTAAACTACCCGCAATTACAATTGTATTGTAAACACACCGCAGATTAGATAATAGGATTTAGAAAAGGTCGATCAACAGAAACCAACCTATTGGAATTTACTGGTTACGTATCAAAATCTTTGGATAAGGGACACCAAGTGGATTGTTCATTTAATGACTTTTCAAAGGCCTTCGATACTGTTAATCACGACGTCTTATTCAATAAAGTGGCTATAATAGGATTCTCCATACGACTACTGAAATTTTTTGCTAGCTATCTTGAAGACAGGAAAAAAATTGTTTCACATGGAGTATTCACATCTATTCTATTTTTTGTACGATCAGGAGTACCCCAAGGCTCTAATTTAGGCCCACTTCTCTTTTCCATATTTATTAACGATATTTCAGAAGTTATTCTGTTCTCTAGGTATCTTCTCTTCGCTGATGACCTAAAGGGATTAATAGAAATACTAACTTTAGAATTGTCGACTGGAGTAAAAGGAATAAGATCGAGTTCAATACATCTAAATGTTTAATTTTGTCATTCACAGGGGCGTATCATACATGCGCGGTATTATCAGTATACAATAGACGCCCGAAGTTTAAAACGTGTCTCCACTATGTAGGATCTTGGGATCATGTTTGGATAGTAGGCTGATATTTCATGCTCACATCTAGATAGTTTATAGCACTTCATTGAGAATGCTGGGCTTTGTTTTACGCACTGCAAGGAATTCTAGAGATACCCGGGTTGTCATAATTTTATTCAAATCCTTAGTAAGGACTAGATTTGAGAGCGGGTCGGTAATTTGGAGTCCACATCAGGTGGAATATTCCATCAAGTTGAAGAGAGTTCAGAAGAAATTTCATAGGTGTCTCTATCATACCGACTTTCTCCTGGGTATGCCCGGGATGAACTATCTACGGGTCAGAAGGGAAGTGCACATTTCTTCAGACTGATTCGTGGATGATTTGGAAACTCGGCTATTATAGAGAGCATTCATTTCTATATTCCCGATGGTTATCTCCGTCACTAACAGCACAGACTGTTTTTATCTGCCAATCTGGAGGACTAACTTGCCAATAGTCATGCCAGTGGGGAGAGCAATCTTGTTGTTGAACAGATTAATTCGGATATTGACATATTTAGCATCAACGGAGCTGTTTTTAAAGTATAAAATGTATCAACCTTTTAATTTTTTAAATTTATTTTGTCGCCATGTTAGATATTGGTGTATAAGTTTATGTATATTATTACAATGTCTAAAATTTGTAAAGTTTAAAAAAAATAAAATTATTAAATTTTTGAATACGTTTTATTTTTTTAAACATAATATTGCACTATTTAGAAGACAGTTCTTTATGTGTACATACTGTGACAGTGACAAATGAAGAAGCAAAAAAACGTTGCAGGGTAAGTCTTTGGAATGCAATCTTTCCTCTAATATTTTCACTCTGCATATTGGAGAAATTCAAATGTTTTTTATCATATATAATAAATTAGACAATTTTTTAATATCCCGCTTGGGAGTAATAAAAAAATGGTATGTTCTGGAGAAAACTGAATAAGGTTGGTAAAGCTTGACAATCTAAGCTTTGCAGTTGGCCAAAGGAGGAACTAATGAATGAACAAAACAATTATAACTATTTTTATTAAAAGCGAAGCGACACAACCGACTGCAAAGTCAACCTCCCAAGTCAGTAAGGAATCGACATAAACCGAAATAAAATCGAAAAGGTGCAGTAAGAAGGCGGGCAATGGATGCCGCACTGAACAGTGTAAGGGTGCCATTAAAAATACTTATATAGAAAGGAGCGCTCTCGGTATCACGCTTTCTTACAGCACCCGGTTTATGTCGGTTCCTTGCTGGCCCATGAGGGAGCTGCCTAACCGTGTTAAGCTGTAAATAGAAATTATTATAAATATCGGAAAAAGGAAGCCACAATGTTTTTCAAACATTTGTAGGGGGAACACTTGAAGAAGAAGTTTAAAATACTTACGTGAGGTTCTGGCACAGGTTCAACGAAAACAAAAGGTTTTTCCAAAGCAGAATTCTTTTTGGTCCAATCCTCCAATGAAATGACAGGCAACACCTGGTCAATGGATATCTACAACAATAAAAAATTAATGAGCAAAATCACAGAAGAAGCTGCAGAATTAATGAAGTTATGGTATGTTCATTGATACAGGCTATTGGAAGTTGATTTAACAGTAGCAAAAATATCTCCAATAATTTATCAGTTCGGTCTGTATGAAAAGAAGCCTATAAGTAGCTTCCACACGAGCGGGCGGCCCAATACTAAAAAGGCCATGGCGTCGAAAGGTTAGACCATTCGGTCGTCTTTCTCTAAAGTTGGTAAACAGATAATTAAATACTATTAGGCCTTCCACACGAGCGGGCGGCCCAATACTAAAAAAGCCATGGCGTCTAAAGGTTAGACCATTCGGTGGTCTTTTCCTAAAGTTGGTAAACAGATAATTAAATACTATTAGGCCTTCCACACGAGCGGGCGGCCCAATACTGAAAAAGCCATAGTGTTGAAAGGTTCGACCATCCAGTCGTCTTTCCCTAAAGTTGGTAAACAGATGGTCAAAGATCATTCATCACATCATCAGGTTATTTAGATGGTAGGTAGGGCAGTGCTCTACCTACCATCTAAATCTCCATACAAAAAATTGAAATTTTGAAAAAAATTTAAAATCATTTTCAGCTTCAGCAACATCAATAATGTCGTATTTTTCAATCTTAGCACTCTAGCTCACTCAAAAGTCACGAGCCGCCACTGCTAAATATTATTATTCTTATTGTTGGTTTGCCGCCAAAATGAACACAATAAACACAAGACTAATTGATGTAATAATTCAACATCTAACAAATTAATGTAAATTTTCCAAAGTCCACCTCATTGATGTTGCTTATGCAATAAATTTTAATGCAGATTTAGAAGAGAGGATAGGTGCGGTAATTGCTATCTCCATATCATAAAAAAAAAAATTCTTCATATTTTAGGTGGTTTTCTGTGATGAGGTATTTTTATAAACTAGGGACACAATTTAAAATATGTGGAAGATTTAAAGTTTTATTTCTGATTCTGATCATCATACTAAAAACGTGTAATTTTAATAGTTTCAATAATAAGTATTGATTTTAAACAGTTCGAACTGGCTAGAAACGTCATTATGATGTAGAAAATGCTACTGGCTGGTAAGACAGCCGTCCGGAAACCTACTAACATTGGCTGGCGTGACGTCAACAATGCCATATTCACAAACAAACACTAATATTTTTTTGGCGGCAAACCGAAAATGGCATATTTTAAATCGTTGTAGAAAATTCATTCGTCAACATAAAAAAAAAAAATGCTTTCACCGGCGTAATTTTTTCCATAATAAAAAAAATTGTGTATTTCAATGGCATTATTTTTTACTTTTTTATATGAATACCGCACAAGAGTCCCGACTGCTCCCAACCGTCTGGAGCCAGTGAGACTATGGCATCCCCAATTGGGGAATGTTGTGAGGCTGAAGGTATTGGGGAGGGGAAGGAGAAGGTGGGGAAATACCTGGCTATTCAGATCTGGTCACCACACACGGCTAAAAGCCATTTCAAGCAACGTTTCAATTTTGAATGGTGGTCTTTCACCAGGGCGATACTGAGAGTATCTTCCACTCTGGAACGTTCGCAAATATAGCATATATTATTTTTGAATGAATTAATTGTGAAACAACACAAATTAATTAAATAAAATTTACTTGTGTACGCCGGTATATGAACCCGCGACCTTCGGATTCGTAGTTGAGAGCCTCACCCCTCGACCATGGAGGCCGTCATAATACATTTATGTAACTCTTAAGAAAATAGATCTGTACCTTAGAGCTGAAAGTCCGAAAGTCACATTTTTACGAATTTGAGTTAATAATGCCAATTTCACATACTATTAATGCTGAAAACACTGCAGTCCACCATTTTACTATTTCTAAAATAGCCTAGTAAACATCAGTAGACCAGTAATACTAATGAGCAAAGTAAAACTTTAAACTCTTTTACTTAACAATTTTGCAAATGTGATTTCTGGACTTTCAGCTTTAAGGGACAGAGATAATTTAGCTAAATCTTATCAGCAAACTTGGAAATGGAATGTACATCTAGTGTACTCAATATCGTAGCAATCGGTTAGACAAAAAAAAACTATAAAAAAACTGTAAAATTTCATGGGATTCATAACAAACAAGAAACAATGTTTGTTATTCCCGTTCTAACGAGAAGGTAAACATGCAATATAAAACATGAATAATTCATGCACTGATTCACAAAAAACTAGAAAAAAAGGTTTCCAAATACCCTGCTTATTTTGCCGTCAATTTCGAATTGCACAACTTTCTGGGCCTCGGCGAATGTCAGAGCCTCTTTTGGAGGACTTTGCAAGGCGATGTCTCCCGTGGGGACTGGAGCACGGCATCTCCCTTTCTTCCTGTTGGGAAGCGTGGCGGGAGTTATAGGCGTGGGATTATCATGGTCGTAGTTTACAAGATGGTACTGCAAGCCGCACAGGGACTTGTAAACACGATCGCACTTTTCCAATGGACACTGATAAGGAGGTGGCCTGTCCTGCCGCAGTTTCTTGCAAAACTCCAAAACATCGAAGTCTAGACCCATTTTCAGGCGGTTATCAGATACTTCTAGGATAAATGCATTAGACTATGATAGTTTGCGTAAACAATCACAAAAACACGGCCCGTGGCGCTGGCGAAACGGAGATTCAAATTGAGATTGTGACTTGTGACGCGAGAAAGCTCGTAAAGTCGCTAGCCTACTTTTGACAGTTGTTGCGGTATGTTTTGTGTCTCATTTGTAGTGATGGGCAACAACCTAAAATTTATCGAAATACTCGACATCATCAAAAATTGTATAGACTCTCAAAAACCCACCATTAAATAAATTTATTATTAAATTTTTTTTGGCTTCAAAGTAAGATGCAAACTTAATTGCACTAAGAACGATTACATAAAAATAGTAAAAAAAACCGTCACTGTTTTCAGTGATAATTTTGACAGGTTTAATCAATTAATTTATTCTGAGTATTACGTGATCCCAATTTTATTATTTTGCTGGACTTGAAATTATTTTATCACTGAAAATATTAGTTTTTGTTAAAATGCTCGAAAATTCGATTAAAAACAATAATTTGCGAATGTTACGCCTATAAAATTATTTTTCTAGTCTCCATCCCTACTAATTTGCACATAACGGAAATATGTATTGCGCACGCGTTACTCAATATAAGAAGAGCGCATCTTTACCAACATTCTGTGGACTTTCTACAATATTTTGAACTGTGTTGGAATATTTCGACCATAGATGTCGATAATTAAAAATTGTGTCTAGGATTTCAATTAAATTTTTATTACATATCTACCGGCTAATGACAATTGCTGGTAGGTGGATGGACTGTTCGGATATAAATATATTTTTTAGTTAGTTCTTATCTCATATCACGCAAGAGCTCCACTTATTTATTCATGTCGTGCCGCGTGAAATTAGAAACATATTTTTTTCAAGGCCCAATTAAAAAAAACAAATATACGATTTTTTTTTGTTATGTCCGATCGACAGAGTTTGTATAAACATACCTTTTCACTTTATGCGGTAAAAAATAATATATGAAGCTGCATATAAATGTAGATATATTTTATTTTCCAACCACAAACTGTCAACTTTGAAATGTGTTCTTCATATTCAAATGTTTACATAATTACTTTTGCGTTTGACAGGACGTTTGAAAGAAACAAGGCAAAACAACACAATTCATATTGGTCTGTGAAGTTGATTTTGTTTGGTATTTGGGACCCAGTTGGGACATCAAATCACATCATTTAAAAAAAGGAAAATAGTTTCAGGTTCATAAAAATAAATAAAAAATATGTGCGTACGCGGAGGTCCAAAAAAATGCACAACTTTTTTTACTTTATATGGAAATGCTTAAATATTGAAAAACAATTGACGCCATTTTGTTAGTATGAAATGACATTTGTCGAAAGTGTCAACTGTATAAAATGGATATTTAATATATAGGTTGTTGGGTTCTTAGTTTGGGTTTTTTTAAGAAAGAAAAAACCCAAACTGAGAACATAGAACGTATTCTTTTATTTCCGCATATGGAAATATTTTTATTTAGTATTTTTCTTTTTTAAAAATGATGTGTTCTTCAACTGAGTCCCAACTGGAAAATATTACCATAATAATATTAATTGGATGATTTGTATAACGGTGTTTTTGTGAAAAGTCACCTCAAGGGCGCTGCACAAATATTACTTGCTAGAGTTTATCTTATTATATGTAAAAAACAGGTACAGAAACCTTACCTGGCTGGATAAAGTTTTAGCTTGGGAAGATATGATTTTGGACGCACATGACACAATATTAGAAAGCACTGCAAATAGTGTATTATAATGATATTGCAGTTACTTATTTGTTATTGATATTATATTTATTAGAAGGTTAGTGGCTAAAAAAGAGTTAGTATTTATTTTGAATATTAAAGTATTTTTTTTCGAAATTAGGACTCGGGAACAGATTTTTAAAATTACAAAAAAAAGCAAAAAAATTCTACTCGAGGTCTGAAATTTTCGATGATAATTATTTACATTTACAAATATTTATCGTTATTTACAATGTCGCGGACTATGAAAAGTTTAATTTTTTTCTGTTAATTACCTTAGGTAGGTACTGACCGGCTAGCTTTGTTTTTTAAATTGGATATGCAACTGTAGGTACCACTCATGGATATGACTTTTAAAAGAACTTTGAGTTCTGTCCAGTCTTAAATCGTATGGCAGTTTATTTCAGGCAATCTAGCCATGTAAATCTTCCTTACCAGCGATTAATAATAAAAAAGACACAAATTATCGTAGAATATTTCCTATCGTAATGTACCACTAATTTATGAACACCGTTTGGTATGAAACATTACGCAAGACTATTGTGCTTTTTTAAATTTACTTTGAATTTCCTATGAGCCATCTTTGTCTTGCCATTTGAAACCGTTTAAACTGTGTTACTAATTTTATTATAAAAATAAGATTAGGTTATATGAGGATTTTGGGATAGTTTTTTGTTTGTACTTTTAATGACTTTATATCACTTTTAAGAAGTGTGGCGATTCATACTTGTCTTGAATTATCACGGAATACCCAGTCCCCATTGCAATTACCACAACTTTTCTAATCTTTACATTTGCCGACTCTACTTATCAAAAGATAAATAATATTGCTTCGGGTTAATTTCCATTTGAAATGAGATATTCACCGTTCCACGTTACACCAGTTAGTAGGTAGGTAGTTGGTACGGAAGCAGACGAAACTAATCTACCGGGTGGAAATTGTAATTTGGAGATAATCTTTAGAGTCCAGGTGGAAGATAGGTAGACTAAGGATTTTAGCTTTTAGGTATTTTAATAGATAGTACCAGTGCTTGAAATTTATATTTTTACAAACCGGAATGCAAGGTTTTGATGGATGGTTGATAAAAAACATGCCAAACAAAATGTATTAGCATACATAATAGAAACCAAGGGAGGTATGACATGGAAGAATGCCGACTATCGCTGAGGGACGACCGAACTGCACGGACTACGAAAGAGGCGGAGCCAAATAAAGTTATGCGTTTAGTTTGGAGGTAGAAATACAGAGTGTGCGCATATGTGATTTTCAGTAGTATGGGTGAACAGTCAATGGTTCATTGCCGATCTTCCTTGTTTCTATTTTACATGTATAGGAATTATTTATTTTTTATATTTTTATTTTTGCTATATAGAGTTTTTTTTAGTACAGGTATATTTAAATTACTTTTTTGTTTTCTGTATTAAATAATGTAAAGTGTACTACACTTATGTTATTATGCTGTACCGACGAAATGGAAAACTTGCTACAATATGGCCCAAGCTAGGCGTAGCAAGTAGGGAACAATAATAAAATAAAAATTAAAAAAATGGTAATTAGTTACGAGGCAGTGCTCTGCAGTTGGTTATTTAACCAACCGGGATGTGAGGTTATGTTATGACAGGTATTTGAAAGAAATTTGAAAACTCTTACCTATATTCTGGCATTTGTTTCATTCAGGTGACGGATGGGTTATTTAATCGCCTCTGGAGGTGACCTTTCAGGTCATCTGTCAGGTGCTTGTACCTATGCAAAAGTTGGCAGACGGCTTTTTTTATCACGAATAATTAGTCGCGAACTTTTGTCGTTAGTTTTGGTCGGGTGACACGTTGATTATTTTCTTCCCAAAAATGACACCAGAAGTGGTCCATTTCCAGGACTCCTTCTGAATAGAATTCTGACAGACGAGGTTGAGACGCCCAGTACTAATTTGGTGGAGGCGACGTTTTAGTTAGGTTATTTGACGGTCATCGCTTGGCCAAGAACTATGACCAAACTGCACGGACTATCAAAGGGGCAGGGTCAATGATATTTATGCGTTTACTGTGTACTTAAAAAAAGAGGGGCGCTGCTGTGCATAGATGTGGTTTGTAATAGTACGGGTGAACGATGTTGGCGACGCTTTTGTGCGCGCGTTTTGATGCTATTAATGGTTCAAGGCATACCCCAACTGTTTCTATTATCTATGTTCATGCCGCTGAGAGCTCCGTTGTAACATCTCTTTCTGTTACGTGCATCGTTCACGAGAAAGGTGTATAAAGTTTACAACGGAACTGTCAATTATAAAATAGATTTTGGAGAATATTTTATATACACATTATATAACAAATCTTTTCTTCTTTTATGACTAGAAACGGAATGCACTAATTTTTTCCCTGACCGGAGCGGCGTTCCGGTTTGATCCAGTTAAATACGATCACCGGCAGTGGCGTGCAATCCACAAAGGATAAAAAGCTGTGCCTATCCCAAGAAAAACGAGCAATAAAAAGAAAATAAAAGACAATAAAATAAAGTGATAAATTTCTCATCAAAATGTAATTTTTCTGTGAATTTGGTAAAGAAATTGAATGATCATTTATTCAGTTGGCCATAGCAATCAGCGGAATATGATAAAAACAGTTTTTTTTTAAATATTTGATGCATAATTGATACTCAAACTTGAAAAACTACACACAGCCCACCTTTGGTCACAGACGAATGCACGCCACTGATCACCGGTACCGGATGTATTGGAGGTAGGTAAGAGTAGACGCCTGAATAATTGAACGTGGCTTAGATGGTAGTTACTCGTATTTCCAATGACAATTTCCAATTTAAAGAGGCAAGCCCGCCTGCTCGATCTGTAGCAGGCAAACCAAATTCAAAAAACATCTATATTTTTCATTTCATTGTAGTTAGTAGCATCGTAGAACAAAATCATTTCTCTTACCATGTGAATAAAAATATTTTGATACGCAAAACTGAGATTAGGGACCCCGGCGTGTTTTTTTTTAAATTCCACATAATATGTGACATTGTCTCTCGCGCTAACAAAATGCTTGGCATTGTTCTATCTAATGCAAGATCATTTACTAATGAAATCGCAATACGAATAACGTATGAAGCAATTGTTCGCAGCATCTTGGAGTACATTTCCATTAATTGGGCCCCTTCAGAGCAGAACCATATTATCGAAATAGAAAGAGTGCAAATGCGTTAACTTTATATGAGAGAATATATATATTATAATTCCCACATCTTGTTCTAATATGAATGATTGATTTAACATCTTAGAAGTCCACCGAAAAATATTTTTATGTAAAAAAAAGTTCATCTCTGGAACTATATGCAATCCATCTATATTGAAATATGTAAAGTTATACGTTCCTAACAACTATACTCATGGGAGATCCTATGCACTATTTTATGCTCCGAAAGCGAGAACTTCTATTTCCCGGAATACGTCAATCAGAAGAGCGACTCAACTGCTCAATGATGCTGCATTTTTTTATTTTTTATTTATTAATTAATTTTTTAGCACATGCATTCACACAAACAAGGTACAAAGGTTATAAACATTTTTTTTTATGTACGAATAATTTTTTTTAAATATTCAATTATACAAACATCGTGAATATTTTCATTATCACTTACAGACAATTTTGCGACTAATATATGTCTTACGACCGATTTTTTAGTATAGTTAGAATGTTAGGTATCGGATTGAAATGTTAGGATTCCTACCCGATATCTACTCGACGAGCGTAAATACCTATGAGGTCGAGCTAGAAAAGCAACTGAAAAACCGGGTCTATGTACTGAGGTAATCAACTTTGAAGGTGTAAAAATAATATAACAGATTGCAGTATTTGCGTTTTGCGCGCTCATAAACCTCGATAAAAATGTATTTGCTTGATTCCTCTCTCTGTACCAACGAATTGCATGGTTGGAATCTATTGTAAATTTTAATTATTAAGAATTTGCTTACAATTAATTAAGTACTAGGGCTTTTTGCGAATTTCTTCCAACCAACCCAGTTTATCGGCGGGAATTTAAAAAAAATGTAATTGAAGCGTTTTGGGAGCAGTTGAGACTCTTGTGCGACATTCATATAAAATAAAGTGGGCATATAATTAAATTTTTATTAGAATAACATATTGAAACTTACAAACCTAATTGTAATTTTTTTTTAATGTTTGAAGACAATTTTAACAAATTTTAAATGAAATATGAAACAGATATAGAAATATAGCCTCAAAAATATATGGGAATTAATTGAGGGTGATATTGATAGTTCTTCAATCGTTGTATGATATCGATAAAACTGACGATGTGGCACTAGCTCAATTGGTTAGAGCGCTGGTCCCGTACAGACCGAGAGTCTCGTATGTGTCCGTTACTTCTTTATTATCTGTGTTTTTTTTCTGTTTGATTTGTTAATATTATCTCGATGGAATGATTGAAAAGGAATATAATTATCAGTGGCGTGCAGCCCATAAAAGGCTGAAAAGCTGTGCCTACCCAAAGAAAAACAAAACATTAAAGACAATAAAATATTTTTAATATATTAAAATATAATGAATTTTTTTCCATAATTTTGTGTATTTTTTTAAGTCACAATCGTTCTATATTGATAAATTGTTTCTATATGACCTATTTACACCTTTTAGTAAGATAACAGTACGGCCATTTTCAAATGTTCAATGCGCAAATCATTCCCGGACTTGAAACCTGCACACAGCCTACCCTTTGGTAATATACTCGTATACAAGTAAATTTTATTTAATTAACTTGTGCTGTTTCACAATGAATTAATTTAAAAAGAATATGTAGTATATTTGCGCACGTTCCAGAGTGGAAGATACTTTCAGTATCGCCTTGGTGAAAGACCACCATTCAGATTTGAAACGTTGCTTGAAATGACTTTTAGCCATGTTTGGTGACCAGATCTGAATAGCCAGGCATTTCCCCACCTTCCTCTCCCCCTTCTCCCTCCCCTCCCCAATACCTTCAGCCTCACAACATTCCCCAATTGGGGATGCCATAGTCTCACTGGCTCCAGACGGTTTGGAGCAGTTGGTACTCCTATGGGGTATTCATATAAAAAATATATATATCAATGCGCCCCACTGATAATTATCTATTTTTCAATTTTATTTACATTTACGTCTGTAAAAACATATTTGTAAGAACCAACAAACTAAACAATCAACATCTCAATACCCAAACTGCGAAATCAAAAATAAAAAGGTTATTAAAAAATGCTGCATCTAATAATATAGCCCGTCTCTGTACCGTGCCTAATTAATTGCATGTTTGTAAACACCGGGAGCAATGTGCTTTTGACGTAAAGCTGACCATAATGCATCAACATTTTGTTCGTTTTGCACTGCAACCTCGTTCGTTCAACCTTGTTTACTTTACGTCAATAGCGCCAAAGGGCATTGTTATAATAACAGTAAACAAATTTAAATCCCCGCACAGGTGTTAACAATAGCTGGAAATGCCTAAAATCAAACTATTAACCATTATGTGCTCAAAAACCATTTCAAGTTATATTAGTTATATTGAGGTAGGCAATGTAAACTATACAGAAATATAATTATGCAACATATATTGTAATTATATTTAAACATGCTGTATTGTATAAAACTGTGTAATATTTGAAAATGAATTAACCACATATGAAGGAGTGACAATCTGTCAAGAAACTGTAGACAAAAATGGAGGGGGCTGCGATATTTTTAATTATTTTAAACACCGAGATGGTTGAAAGGAAAAAAGGCTTAGATGAATATTTCATGTCGATACCAAACTGTGTTCAGAAATTAGTGGTACTTCCCGAAAGGAGATGAGTCTATGTCAAATTTGAAGGAAACTTAATTGCTATTTTTTTTTAGGCGAGATATTGCCAGAAATGAATTATTATTTGTAATTTTGAAATGTATCTCATATTTAGCTTCTTTTTTTTGGCGAATTTTATATATTTTATTACATGTTTCGCTAATAGGGTAAAGAAAATGTTTAATTAAAACTCCATTGGTTAAAAATATTGTAAAATGCATAAGAATCCGGAAAAAGTACATTTTTTTGGCTCTCCTGGAAAATTGCTAAATTTGAGATACGCCTGTTTGCGTTGTCGGCGACAAAGTAATACATGTTGATAGTAGCAAAATAAAAGTAAAGTCATCAGTTTAGTATTGGATACAATTTTTATTTTATTGGGTAAATTATATTATATAGTATAGAAGAAACGAAAAATAATAGTAACAGGTGCAAAATGAAGGATAATAATAACATTACACGTATATATAAATATTTATTTCGCGTGATGGTAATAAAGACAAAGATTCGGACAATTTTTTCTTTCCTTATACGAGTAGTTGCTTATGGGAATATCTAGTGAGGACTGTCTACAGCGACTCTTTGTGAAAGAGAAGAGAAGATCACCACTGGTAACACCGATACAGCTTACCAAAAGCATTGCATTAGATAATAGAAATAAAGGGGGATATGACATAGAAGCACGCCGACTGTCGCCGAGCTACGATCAAACTGCACGGTCTTTCAAAGCGGCGCGCGCAGCCAATGAAAGTTATGCGTCTGGCGTGTAGGTGCGATTTTCAATAGTATGGGTGAACGATACTGGCTACCCTTATTCATTTCATTTCATTGCCGGCAACCCGGCCGTATATTGGCATATAATTTTAAACATTTACATGTACTTTACTCGTATCACTAGAGGATGTCTGTTTTGTACGTCCGGGATCATACTTTAGGAAATCAACGTATTTCTGAATTATGTTTTGATAGATTCATATAAGTTGAGTATACACATTTAATATAACGCCTTAATCAAAGGAGCGTATGTTAGGATCTGTGGTAAATGAAGCAACACAACAATGATTAACAGGTGTTGATTAACTTGTATATATTTTTTTTTATGAATACCGCGCAAGAGTCCCAACTGCTACCAACCGTCTGGAGCCAGTGAGACTATGGCATCCCCAATTGGGGAATGTTGTGAGGCTGAACGTATTGGGGAGGGGAAGGACAAGGAAGAGGAAGGTGGGAAAATAGCTGGATATTCAGATCTGGTCACCAAACACGGCTAAAAGCCATTTCAAGCAACGTTTCAATACTGAATGGTGGTCTTTCACCAGGGCGATTCTGAGAGTATCTTCCACTCTGATCTATATATATTAAAATCAATGTAAGTTTGTTTGTTTGTTTGTCCTCGATATTCTCGAAAATTACTCTACCGGTTTCGCTGAAAATAGCACAGTTTGTTCTTACTAACGCCGGGAGGGTTTAGAAAGTAGTTTGAATGATATCCAATATGTAAAACTGTTGCCATAACGTTTTAATTAGTATGAAATACGTTGAACCCGCCATGTTTTATTTACGTTAGTTAGCCCATAGATATAACATCTGGTTAGCCACAGATTGCATATTCAAAAGAAGAAGTTTTTTTTGGGTAGAATATTTTTAAAATGGAAAACACGAGTAGGTACCTACTTAAGAACTTTATGATTTAGATATATTTTGATAAAATAAACGTTTGGAATGAAATAAAATATTCAAATTAATGTTTATTTATTTGGAGATAGTTACTTTCGCTGTCAATTCAATTATGGCACCCTAATGACGAACAAGAATTCACAACTTCATAACTTTATTCGTAATCCCGAGCAAGGCCGGGTACACATCATCTAGGTGGTTATAAAAGCTTATGATTAAATTTACGCAATGTAAATAAAAACACCAAATAACACGTAGTGTGAATTGAACACGGAACAAAGGGAGATAGTCTAATGTAGTCGAACAACAGGAAGAGAATAATGCTATTAGGAAAAACCGTTGACTATTTCGGAAGATATCATTGGTGTCGCCGTTCTTTACGTGCGTTCGACGGCTGTGGAAATGGTCAATCTTATTGGCCAGTTCAGCAGGTAGAAGCAGGCAGCCACAATACTAATAATTCTTCATGGCCCATCTTCCCCGTTTCTATTATCCGTGGTGCTCGACCTTTTTTGTCTATCGTACTCACAAATGTGATCATTTCGTCCTCTGTCCAAAGGCCTAATCTGAAGATAATCTCGCTGTTTAGTGGAGCAAAAAGGCTCTTGTTCCGTTATGTCCCATACGGGGAAATTATGGAAAGCGCATCATTTATTCCTTTACAATAAGTCCCATTTCCGTTCGGGACACGTTTAACCCGTGTCAACCCGCTTCAGTTGTAAATACTCGCGGGCATTAAAGGGTTAAGTGCGGGACAAAACATAATCGATACGCTCATTACGTGTTAACCTTTTCGAACCTGAATTAACATTGGCGGTGATAAAACATATGTGATACATGATAACACATCTTATGGAATTATTTTTTTAAATTGTCGCGAATGTTTTTTTCAATATTTATTGTTACTTTAATTTGAAACAACGTTAGGTCTCTGAGGGCGTGTTTCACTTAAATTGACAAATAATAGACTACATACAAAAAATTCAACGTTTTATTAATTCGGACGAATTTACGTAAAAAAACATAATATTCAATTTATTGGAATAACTTATGGAAACTTATGAACCTCATTGTAATATTTAATCATTGAAGAAGATTATATTAAAAAATCTCAAATGAATTTCATCTGAATTCAGCTTTGAAATATCCAGAAAAATTAGCGTAATTTTTTGCGAAAAATCATATTATTTTTCTGCAAAATCTGTTGTATTTTTAAACAGTGATTTTTTTTGGAAGTTTACATAAAAAATAATAGAGGCCGTTTTTGTTGTTTCTAAAAAAAATAAAAATTTGGTACGTTTTCGACGTTTGCTTAGCTGGGTTCCATTTTATGGCTATTCAAGCTTGGTAAAACCATTGATAAATAAATATTATTAGAATCTTATTTCTTATTTTAAAATACCATAAAATACGAAAATTTGCGTTATTTGCCGAAAATTGCATAATTCCCGTTATTCTTGTGAAAATAGCAAAATTCGGGTTTGTCCTGTAAACATGTTTTTTAAAAAAAAAAATTATATGAATACCGCACAAGAGTCCCAACTGCTCCCAACCGTCTGGAGCCAGTGAGACTATTGCATTCCGAATTGGGGAATGTTGTGAGGCAGAAGGTGTTGGGGAGGGGAAGGAGAAGGGGAAGAGGAAGGTAGGAAAATAGGGAAATACCTGGATATTCAGATCTGGTCACCAAACACGGCTAAAAGCCATTTCAAGCAACGTTTCAATTCTGAATGGTGGTCTTTTACCAGGGCGATACTGAGAGTATCTTCCACTCTGGGATATATATAAATTTTTGGAGGGTCTTGCTTGACCTTGGCCACCCCTAGAAATCGCCTCCACCCCTGGCGCTATCCTGCTGTTTTTCTCCAGTTTCTTATTTTTGCCTAAGGCTACGGTTTTAACATCCACACCATCTAGCCAACTGCTTCGGCCTCCAAACACTCATTCATAAATCGCGCTGCAGGTTTATTGAATAGAAGCCTCTTGGGTTGGATCGAATTTCTTTCTTTGTTACGCATTTGTTAATTTATCAACAATAAAATAAATAAATAGAAAAAGGAGTGCTGAAATCTCTGTGAAAACAGATAGTTAAGCTGGAATTGAATTATTTCAGAAAACCAAATAGACTACATATTCAGCGATATGTATAGCGATTCAAATGGGCTGTATTAGGATTACATACTGTTGTAAGCACAATCTCAATGAAACTTCGTCTTCACAAAAAGCCCTTTGACTTTACTGGTTAAGACGACAATACTATTTATAATTTGAACGAGAAAGGACAGCCTGGAGCAGGTGTCCTGTAACTATTAATATCTAATCTCTAATGACTTCATGTGAGCTCCGAGAGCTCGTACCTCTGTTTTTAACATCGGGAGGATGAACCCATATACTAGTGATATCTATCGGTGACTCTATGAACCATTAACTCCAGTGGACACTAGAGACATCTATCCAAAATATAACAAATATGTTGTTTTCTGATTTAAAAAAAAAAAATAATCCAAGAAAACTCAAATGCATTTATACAAGTCAAATTGAAACTATTCTCCCAATTGACAAGTATTACCCTTCACTAACGATTGAATGCCACAGAACAATATTTAATCAGATAAATCCACCTGGATCTTTTAAATTGATCTTTTTTAAAGCAGATTTTAATCAAATAAATATTAATATTTTTTATTATTTCGAAATAAAAAAAACTTTTAGTACTTAACCGCTCGTCCTTTGGGTTATTAATCATAAAGTAGGTAAAAATACATCGTTATTTTTTCATTAGATTTCGCAATAACAATACGTGTGACTAGTGACGTAACTTGTATGGGAGAGACGAAAATACCCCAACACATCCGTTAGCTTCGGCTGACCTCGAAATACTAAACGAGATGACGCAGAAACAAACTTGACGTATACGAATGTTTTGTGGGTTTTGGGTATAGCTTTTTTGTACCTGAACGTACGGGATGCTTGTTGCGTTCGGGCGATAATATAGCGGCCGTATCACGTACGAGTAAGTTCGTATGGGTAGGGCGATTAATGCTTTTAAATATTGAGATGATTTGTTTGTTGGCTTAAAGCTCAAGTCATATTTATGAAAATACAGTATTATATTAGTTTTTCAATAATATATTGTATTTCTATAGTTTTAAATCTACAGTGACAATTTATTCTATTACATATTCCGTGTGTACACCCGCCAACAAATAGTTCATTTAAATATTTAAAAGCATTACGTACCAAAAGTATTTTTTTTTCTAAAATATTTCATTAAGCGCCATCTGTGAACGCGTATTACGTATCGTTTAGCCTTAATATTCCGAATTCCGGATCCTGAGGTTGCACGTTCGAAATCCAGCGTGCGCGAATAAATAAAAAAAACATTCATCAATGTGTTATTTCACACAATGAAACTAAATAAAATATTGAATTATTTAACTAACTGAACTAGTGAACGACGGCACCATTTTTTAAATTCATAGTTTCTTAGATACTTCTAGCGACGCCACCGGTTGCAAAGTTAAGTGTGTCGATCCGTAATCATATTAAATCTATATCGTAGACACTCCCTATGCATGTACCTCTCCTCTATTCACTATTTTGGTTCGTTTTTAAAAAAACATAGTTTTGTTGTTTTCCTCGCTACCCTCACAGGGAAACATTGATTTACGGAAAGTGAAAATGTCTGCCTTTTTAGCAGGCAAAACAAACGAACGCATTGTTTATTCAAAATAAAGCTTGCAAATAAATAAAATAAATTATCACGCTTGTTTGCATTCCCACGCACGCCACTAAATCTAACCCTTTCGCGTACAATCGTTGATTCTAGACAAAAGGGGGTCTTCAAACATATATCTCCAATACACATATTGTTCTCAAACATACATAGCACGCAGTGCCGGATTCAGCTCCGTGAAGACCCCAAGCATAATTTCGCCCTCTTTTCCAATCAAACTATCTTCTATCCTGATCACATTACACTAAAAAAAGCGCCGCAGGGGATTTTTTTGAAAATTCAGTAATAAATGTACTTTTTGCATATGGGATGCGAATTAGTGGTGGGCAAGGCGGCTCGGTTTAGTGAGCCGGATCACTAAATCAGCTCTCTGTAAAGACAATCCACATGAAAATTGGACGAAAAAAGTATCGTGTAAGAGCGTCTTAAGGACGTCTTTAGGAGAGCCAAGGGAGCGAGGGTGAGGGCATGGTGCGGGGGGACGCGAACCGTCGTTCAATCGAGCCGGATCACCGAACCGGTACACTACAAAGAGCTGATTTAGTGATCCGGCTCACTAAACCGAGCCGATTCGCCTACCACTAATACGAATAACCTAAAAATATTTGAACACAACATACTGCCATCATACTTTGCAATAATAATAATAATAATAATGTGTTTATTTGAGTTGAACAAAGCGGTGAGTGCAATACTCTGGCTGCCATATAAAACAATACATCTAAATAAATTACATGATGTGGAAATAGAATATAAAAAAATAAATAAACAGGTTAACATATTTAGGACTACCGTGGCTTGAGGGAAATTCTTCATCTATGGTGTAGGAGTGCGCCCTGTCACTTGGTGACGGCCCGGAGAGGAGTGTTTTCTGATCTTCGGTAGCGCTGACTCGCCCCGGCAACCCTGTGGCGCATTAAAGCAGCGAACCCCCATGCACCCTTCCCTCTGCGAACATCTTCGAGGCGCTGCATCGCCAAGGGAGGCCGAACAGCGCCCTGTAAGCGTGGTTATACTGTACTCGGAGTGTGTTCATGACGCCTTGTGTGTACCTTGTCCATAGTTTGCTAGTGTAAAAGCTCAATGTAGCTTGTGCAATGGTGAATGACCTAGCTAGCAGATGATTGAATCTGTGACGCCTTGGCGGAAATCCGATGCTTTGGACTGATCCACCAACGAATCAATCTGTACATATGTAAATAATATGTTTAACATTTTTTATGGAAGAGAGTGACTTGAAAATCTTGGCAAGCAAGAAATATCTTGGGTTATGCATTGATAAACACTTAACAATTAAAAAAGCACATGTTTATAAGGAATGAAGGATTCAATTACGCTCTTAACCAGCATATAGAGCAGATTATCATATCTGTTACCAAACAATTAAAAAAAGAACGCCCTTTGAACGTCGAGAAAATGCTTCTAGAACTTATTAATACCATTATTGAATTTGATTTAGAAAAATCTTTGGAACACAGACGTTAGGTGAGATTGCTGTATTTGTTCTACCGGTATTTCAATGGATGAGGCTCTGAGGAACTAGCGTCATTGATCCCTTCGGCACCGGTGCACAGTCGGGAAATACGCCAAACGCGCGTCCAACATTTGTTACGCGGTTGATATTTGTCACATGAGAATGGGTCGCTTTTAGGACTTGTTTTTGTGTTTAACAGCTCGGCTGTGGAATGATTTGTTTCCTTCTTCCTACAACATGGGTCTCTTCAAAACTCAGGTTCACGCTTTCCTATCCTCTAAAATACCCTCCATACAACATCCCCAAATATGTCATAGGTCTTGAGGGAAATAATTTCTCTCAGGGCCTCCTGCCTGGAGAAAGTGGAAAAAAATTGTTTTTGTATGAGTTGAACACAAAAAGAATTATTGATTTAAAAAATGATTATTTTGTAGTCCAGTACACTCACACACAATTACAGAATTCATTACAACGTCCCAAGAACACACACTTTACACGAAAAAAAAACACGATAACACACATTTAAACACCACACATAAACGATATGGAAAAGAAACCATTATCTACGAGGAATGAATTGATTAATTAAATTCCAGAAGAAATTAAAAAAGAAAGAAGTGTAGGCACATTCAAAATAAAAATAAAAAATCTTTTCCAAATTATATCAACATAACGCAGTGTATGAATTTATTTAGGCATATGCAAGTTAAATTATTATTTTTTATGGAATTAAAAAATGCTTTCAACGCGTTTTTTTCTATCATAGTCCATAATATAATTTGTTTTTAAATTCTTTAAAATGGGGCCATATTTCCGATCGCAGAGGTTAGTTGGTCGAATAGTCCAAAGCATGGTGTTCGCGGGTTTAGTCCTCCATCATTGCACAAGAAACATTCTCATTTTAAAATTGTTATAATGTGAGGAATTAAAAAAAAAGAATTTTCGTAACCTGGGAACTATATTTCATTATAAAAAACATAGATATGCGAGTATAGATGTAAAAAAAATCCTGTGGGTTGTAGTTTGGGGACTGCTTCGGAAGACTGATCGATTACCAGTAATTAAAAAAAAAATAATAATTTTCTGAAAAAAATTATGATAAAAATTCATTCATTCGTTCATTGAAGGGGCGGGCACATAGGCAATCGCCTACTCTGCTTTGTGATTGATCCGGTACTGGTGGCTTGTCCTCAGCTATGAGGCTATGAACGGAGAAGAATAGTTTTGGGCCTCTCTAAGCATTTTCACAAAGGGCTGGTCAATATGACCAGGGGTGGGTCCGTTTCGGATCTTTGTTTGTTCAACGGCGACTCACGTGACAGAGATAAACAAATGACAGTTGTTGTGGGTGGTTAATCCTGCCACCTTACTTGGAATGATTATGCAAATTCGCGCACACAGATGGCGTTAATTCTTAATATTTTAAATAAAACACTTTTAGCACGTAACGCTTTTTTAAATGTTGAGATGGTTTGTTTGTTGTTTATATAAGTTTTTTGAATAAACCTACAATAACAATTTATTTCATTTCGTATTCCGTATGTACACTCGCCAACAAACAAATCATCTCAATATTTACAGCTTCCATGTTTTTTTTTAATAAAGAACATAAATTTGGTATAATGTAATTTCATATTTTGTAAATGAAATCCTCAGCACGAAAAATCCCAATGAACTCTATTTGTTATAAAAAAAGAAGATAATAAAACGTTATTATTATTATTTTAAAACATTACCCGCTAAAACTGTTTTTTTTCGAAAATATTAGGAATTAACGCATTATTAATTTTATTCATTACTTATAAAAAATTGCGCATATGAGGATTTGAACCAATGACTTTTCGAGTTACCGGGATACGAATTACATGACAATATTTGAAAAACTCCTAACTAACTGACCATCACGCCGTTTCTCCGCAGGGGTAGGCAGAGAGGACGGACCGCCAAACAACTCAATCTTGGCATACACTTCTTGCTTCATTCACATTCATACAACGCCTCATACATTCTGTTCTGTTATTCCGACTTCTGACATGGCCCGACTCGAGTATTTGATTCACTTGATCGTGCCATGTCTTCCTCGGGCGTCCCCGGCTTCTTCTTCCATTCACATTCGCGTCATCTATTCTCCTTACACTCTCTTCGTTCATTCGCTCTACATGCCCAAACCATCTAAGCGTCCCTTTCTTAATCTTGCTCAATACGCTTACATCAGCCTTGCATTCTTTACGAATCTCAACATTTTTCATACGATCTGCTCCCAACCGTCTGTAGCCGGTGAGACTATGGCATCCCCAATTGGGGAATGTTGTGAGGCTGAAGATATTGGGAAGGGGAAGGAAAAGGGGAAGAGGAAGGTTGGGAAATACCTGGCTATTCAGATCTAGTCACCAAATTTCAAGTCATTTCAAGCAAGGTTTCAATTCTGAATGGTGGTCTTTCACCAGGGCGATACTGGGAGTATCTTCCACTCCACTTCCACTTCCATCATTATAAGCGAATAGTGCTGTGTGTGCAACGATGGAGGACTTAGCGAGTAGAGTAATTGAACCCACGATGCCTGGGTGGGTATTCGAAGCATTTGTTCACTCAGCTACTAACCGGTGGAAGAAGAAGGTTAATGTGATTATCCGATGATAAAGCAGGATCAAGTAATCCCATCACCATTTTACAATGTAAAATGACCTTTGAAAGGATTACGTGAGTGCTGATTAACTATGTGGTAATTTTCTCAATGATATCACCAGCCTCCGTGGCCTAATGGATAAGGCATCGGCCTCCTAAGCCGGGGATTGTGGGTTCGAGTCCCACCGGAGGTACAATTTTTTTTAAACTCTTCCCTCACGGTGGTAGAAAATCCCTCGAGCCCCGGTGCTGTACACTCACAGTACTGTACAGTGAACACATATAGACTTTTGTGATTAATAAGATGAGTAGAATTGATTAGTTTACATTTATTACTCATGTAAATCATTTTATTAATAGTACATATGTATGTACATATACGAGTATATAATAGTAAAGTTTGCGTACACGTGCTGAAAATTAGGAAAGAATGCTGGATACGCATAATTTTTTTATTTTTTTTAAATTATGGACTATTGTCCAATTACATAACATAAAATAGAATAAACAAGAGCAGCAGAAAAAGAACAGCAGATACATAATACATAAATGAAGCAATGACAAAAATATGACAAAAAATACATATTCTAGAGAGTATTCAAAGCCTGAACAAGGCTTTGGCAGAGTCCATGATTTTACACATTCTAAATGATATGTCTATTACTGTCGGCAGACCGCCGGCTACTACTGATGCGCGCACCGTGGACATAACCCCGCACCCCTCTCGCTCAAAACCATATCACTAGGCAAGTTATCAACGCACGCAGTCATATCTATACGAGAACAATTTTTTTCCCGATTTTTTTAAACATTTACATATTGTAATTTTTTTACCCAATACATAAATGCATTGCGGAAGAATCTTTAAAATATGTATTTTGTTTTAGTATGCTGATATCGAAATAATTAGAGACACGTCAACTCAGTTGATAACACCGGCAAGGAAAGGTTCGTGAAAATGGCGTCATGAAATTAATAAAAAATCGGTAAACGCCCAAATTAACTCGAGTGTGTCGAGTAAAATTAAGCTAGCAGCGTTCCGCGCAACAGTAGTGGGAATTAAAAAGGAAGCTTAGTTTTAGCAACCAACCCTTCCCCCCATGCTTTAGAACAATTCCAAATACTGGGGATGCCTGGTACTGTGCTCTTATTTGTTGCACGTATGTCAATAATAATACTACATGCAGCCCTTAAAGTAACAATTAGTTGAGATCAAAAAAATGATTTCAGAGATCCAAGTCATTCAAAATAGAGCCCTACGAAATATCTTTAGTTTGCCATGGGACACACACGTCAAAGACATCCACGGAAACTCGCAAATAGTGCCGTTTATCACCATTCCCACCTGCGAAATTATAAATACTATTTTGCATGTAATTCAACACTCGGCACATACTAACATCATACTCAATTACAATCACGACGTACACCAAAACAACACAAGAAACCATATCAAACTACACATATCAAAAATACACTTAACAAAATATGGACTAAAATCTTTTGAATATATAGCTTACACACAATACAAAAAATTACCTAACGATTTTTAATGCAAGCCAGTGTGAAAGGTCTCAAAGTAAGATAACTCTATTATTTGAAAGAATGATGTGTTTCTGTAATAAGTATAACTATATAATGTACCGGTGATGTGTTTCTTTATAATAAGTGTCTCTGTACACTTATATAATAACGTTCCAGTGATACGTCTTTATTACAAATGCAAATTATGTGTTGTAAATGTTGTTAATGTACTGTGAATGTTAATTATGTTTCTCAAATATTAAGTATGTTTATGTCTAAAAACCGTACTGCAGGTTCTGCATGTGATCTCACAATGAGTTTCTTAACTCTTGGGAATACAATGCATAATGTATTGTATACTTTTTAATAAATAAAAAAAATAAAAACAGTGCGTGGTCATATTTAACACTCGAGTTACCCTAACTGACTGTTAAAATTAAAATTTAGCTTTCTTGCTAAAAGTAAGTTTCCCCAAAATAAGTTTTCAATCTATTTAACTGTCTGTTTTACGTCACTTCAACTATAGTTCTTACTTTCCGAAAACTGATAGTTTCTCGACGATTTTGACACATTTGACAGTTCTGTTGATGGAATTGCTCACTTCAGCGTTACTTATGATTTATTTTATGAATAATATTATAGAATATGATGATAGTGACGAAGAATTTCTCCATATCCAGTAATACGTATTCAGCAAAAAGCGAAAACATTTCGATCACAAGTAAATAACAATATATTTAAAATACAAATACAATATATTATTGTAACACTAAAACAAAGTTTCTTAAAAAATTATTCAATTTCATATTCCGTATGTACACCCGCCAACAAACAATTCATTTTAATATTTAAAAGCATTACGTGCTAAAATCTATTTTTTTTTTCTTCTTCTTCTTCGAATGTATTTAAATTAGCGCCATCTGTGAGTATTAATGTAGGTAGGTACATTGATTATTTTAAATCCGTGGTATTTTTGTATCCACTACTAGCGACTGCAAAGTTGTGCATGTTGATGCGTATTATGATTTCTGTGGGCATTGGTAATTTGGGTTTTTGTGGTAAATTGTTTATTTCATTATATTTTTGATAAGGTGCTTAAGCTTGACCTTCAAAGATAATGAGGATAAGAACCTTTACTTTCAGAGTTATTAAATTCTCCGATAACATACGACGATAAGAGTAGTAGGTAGGTGTATTATGGTGTACAGCACTGTACACGGTTTGTATGGAATGATTTGTTATGCACGGTGTTCGGAAACTAGTGGTACAAGCGGAAAGCTGTGGAACTTACATCACACAGAGAACTAATATAACATAAGTTTTTGATTTGAGAGTTTTGATTATTTTTATTATTTATACTTTATTTATATTTACACAAAAAAATTCCAACTTCTGACTCGACTTTCTCGAAAATGAAAGCTCAAATCTAATTAAATAATATCTACTAGCGATGGGTCATGACTCACTTTGTTCAGAGCGGGAGTCACGGTGCCAGCTCAGTATTTTCGTACGACTCAAAAGTTCGACTCAATAGAACGACGGCTCATTTAAGAGCCGGCACATATTAAAAACCGACTCCTAGTTCATGAGGTCATACCCCAGTTCATACGACTCACAGCTCATACGGCTCCCAGCTTCCAGCGTATAGGTGTAGGTACAAAATGTCCAGATGCCAGACTGTTCACGTACTGTACAGTGCCTACACACGTATAAATGCGGTAATTATTCTTATCTCTACACACGAATGTGTGAAGCCTTGAAAACAAAAGCTGTAAGATAATTTAGCAAGTCCCATAATTTAGCTCTGTAGAAGTTAGACAGGTAAACCATGATTTTAGAACAAATTAGAACAAAGGATTTTATTTAAAGATACATCATCGTAGAAATGCGTAACAATACTATAGAACATCTGAGATATGATAAATAAATCTTTTAAGATAAATACATAACCTTTCTTAAGTTCCAAGGTTTGTCAAAAAGAGTCACAGTTCAATTGAGCCGCGGTACGGTTTGCCAGGAGTCGTATGCCCACTGCTCATAATGAGCGGGCACAAATTAACAACTCGTTCATGAACGACTCATCGTTAATACCTAACACAAAATTGACTCCAACATGTTGATTCACCAGTTTCCCTCTTGTACCACGAGTTTCCGCACACCATGTATAATAATGAGTGCAAATCACTGAAAATCAATTATGGATCAACTTATGTGCTGACTCTTGACATGTCATAACTTGATAGATAGTTCATACCTCCTGGAATGCCATAAGCGGTTTGTACTAAACAACTACTCCAGGGGCAGCACCACGATCTGATATGCATACCACACGGTGGAACAGACGCGTTAGCTCAGCATAGCATGGACAAGGGGTATGGTGCTGGTAAATAATATTTCTCTTAATATTTTCAACACAAACATTGAAGGTTTCAAGACATGCAAAAATGTATTTTAATTTTTGTCATTCCGTATTAAATGTAGATCCGACTCAAGAATTTGACTGACTTGTTCGTACCATGTATTCCTCGGGAGCCCTCTTATTGTCCTTACATTCTTTACTTCATTCATCTGATATACATGCCCAAACCACCCAAACGTCCCTTTCATAATCTTAATCATTTTTTATTTACTGGATTGAAAGCAGTTCTATTTTAAATTTTTGTTCAAAAACTCCCTGGAATCATCAGTACCGGCACTTCATATGGTTATTTATGACATGGGGCATGGATTAACAGAACAAAAACACAAAATACAAAAAAATTATCAGCCATCGTTTTCAAACAGAAATTTAGCTATTGACGGCCTTGACGGCTTTCATGGTCGAGGGGTAAGGCTCTCGACTACGAATCCGAAGGTCGCGGGTTTAAATCCCGGCGTGTGCAAGTAAATTTTATTTAATTAATTTGTGCTGTTCAAAATAAATTAATTTTAAAATAATGTGTAGTATAATTGCGCATGTTCCAGAGTGGAAGATACTCTTAGTATCACCCTGGTGAAGACCACCATTCAGAATTGAAACGTTGCTTGAAATGGCTTTTAGCCGTGTTTGGTGATCAGATCTGAATAGCCAGGTATTTACCCACCTTCGTCTTCCCCTTCTCCTACCCCTCCCCAATACCTTCAGCCTCACAACATTCCCCAATTGGGAATGCCATAGTCTCACTGGCTCCAGACGGTTGGGAGCAGTTGGGACTCTTGTGCGGTATTCATATAAAAAAAGCCAAGTGGGTCGCAAGAAATGGGCTCGCCGGCCGCGGGTTGAGCCTCACTGATCTGCCTTAGTAGAAAGGAAAATGAATTGTTCATCATATTTTGTAGATTGGTAGGAAAAACAAAACCTTAATGAGGCAGTTCGTGTTAGAATAGTTACCGAAGGAAAAAAATAGCTCCCTCCACGCGAGAAAGCTCTGAAAGTATGAACCAGAGGTTCCCAAACTTTTTGGGCTCACTGTCCATTTTTCAAGAATATTTTTCTTGAGCGCCCTATATGTATTTATTTTAAATAAAATAATATCTACTAAATTATTTTGTGTAAACCACTATTTTAATAAATATATATACCCACATGTTTCTAAACCAATATTTCCTTCTTCGGGATATAATGTATTCTGAAAAAGAATGATATATAATCACAGAAAAATTATAAAATTAGACAAAAATAACAATAAATGATGAGAGAAGGTAAATAATAGGGTATTAATGTAATTTTTTAAAATACAAAACAAACAAAAATACTATAAAATAATAACATTATGTATTTACATTTATATTACATAATCGAAATTCAAACAAAATCAAGAAACAACCAAGCACCATTATATATTTATTTATTCATCCAAAATATCAAACAGTGCACACGAAAAAAGTAAGTGCACAAATTATGCCTGTAGCTTAAAATCATATAAAATCGCCCCCTAAAACACATACAAGTCTCGACCGCCCTATAAGCGACATAAATCGCCCACCGGTAGGCGATATTGCCCACCTTCGCAATCACTGGTCTAAAGCATTCGAAATATACATATAATTTGCTAAAAATAACATTGTGTAGGTACTATTTATAACGCGTGTTGTCTAGAATATACCAGACATTTCTTGCGTCTTGCATTCAAAACTTACTATTAATAACTCGTTGTCGTGGCCAGCTTTACATGCATTTTATATTATGAATACAGAAATAATATTAAATCGGTATCTTATCACCTTCTTACATTGTAAAATACTTTAAATATGCAAAATAATCTATGTAGGTACCATGACGGGTATTGCACATCTTCAAAGATTGTATTTATGAAAGTCTGCGGTAATTTTGCCGGGAAGCTCACCCGCCTCCGTGGCCTAATGGATAAGGCATCGGCCTCCTAAGCCGGGGATTGTGGGTTCGAGTCCCACCGGAGGTACAATTTTTTTTGAAATTATTTTTTTATTTATTATTATTAGACATTGACGTTGTAGCCAGTTCTAACAGTTTAGAAATTTACTATTTTATATCGTTTTTAAAATCAATAATTTATTAGGAATGAAAGAAAAATACACATTTTTAATATTAATTTATTTATTCTTTAAAAAAAAACATTAGCCACTCATCTCACCAGGACAGTCCTGTGTTCAGATGTAGTATGTAAAGATTTTTTTTTTGAATCTTCAACACATTTCGAACGGTGTTCCTAATTTTATTAAAATACTCCGAGGATGCGATGGACCCACTGGCTCCGTGCAGTTGGGCACCTATGCGGTATTCAAATACATACGTGTAAACAAATAATACAATAATAAAATTACATAAAAAATTAAGTTAATCAAATTTAATAATGTTATTATGAAGTTCTGCAAGTAGGCATTTAAGTTTGTTTGTTTCGCCTTTCAAAGGCATCTTCAAACCGTGGTTAGGCCACATTTTTTTTCTCTGTAAAACCAAAAACAAAAACATTGGATACTCATTTCACTAGGACAGTAAGTGTGTTGAAATGAGCGGCTATACAATTTTAGTGAAACGATAAATAATAATGTTGTAAAGCGCCCCTGAGGTGATTTTCTCACGAAAACGGCGCTATAGAAATAATCCATTTATTATTATTATTATAATATGTAAATAAAATTAAGTAAATAATAATAACAATATTGAATATATTGAATATATTAAAACAGTATTGGAGTGAAAGAACGAAAGAAACGTCTGGAAGAGGAAGAAGGAATCAAAATGACAAAACACTTCCAAGAAAATATTAAACTGTTTTGGAGGGAGGTCAAAAAGTCCCGAAATGGTCCAGAAAGCGGATGTATGAAAGTGATAAAATCAAAAGATGGAAAAATGTTAACGAATGAGAAAGAAATAAAAGTGAGATGGATGAGATACTTTGAAGAGGTTTTTGAAAGCAACCTGACTGAAAGTGGTTCCAGTGGCGAATCAGGTATGAATGACGATGGCATGAATGATCCCAAAATAAGCATGGATGAAATAAAAAGAGCGATTAAATGTATGAAGAATGGTAAGGCTGTTGGTTTCGACAATATTGCTGTTGAATACTTTAAAAAAGATAGCCGTATAATTCTCACATGGTTATGCAAGCTTTTTAACCAGTGTTTAGAGGAGGGTTACACGCCATTAGATTGGAGGAGGGCTGTGATCATGCCTCTATACAAAGGTAAAGGGTCACGTATGGAATGTGGAAATCACAGGGCTATTAGCCTGCTAAGTTCAGTTGGAAAGCTGTATGGTAGGATATTGATTGAAAGGGTGCAAACGAAAACAAAAGATAAAATATGGGATGTGCAAGGTGCATTTATGAGCGGAAGGGGGTGTATGGATCAGATTTTCTCATTGCGTATGCAAACAGAGAAGTTTCTGGCAAAAAACCAGAAACTCTTCTGTGCCTTTGTAGATCTACAAAAAGCGTACGACCGAGTTGGTAGGAAAAAATTATGGAAGGTATTGTCCAAGTATGAAGTGAATACGAATCTCATACAGGCAATCGCGTCTCTGTACGAGGAAAGCGTTGCATGTGTTAGGGTAAACGGTGATTTTACGGAGTGGTTTGACATCACAAAAGGTGTTAAGCAAGGCTGCGTAATGCCACCGTGGTTATTTAATCTATACATGGATAATTGTATGCAAGAATTGAAAGAGGTGGGCTTGGGCACGGAAATGAGTAATCTGAAAGTATGTTGCCTGTTGTATGCGGATGATGCGGTTCTGATTGCTAACAGTATGGAAGATTTACAGTCCCTTGTATCTAGGATGAATGAAGTATGCATGAAGAACGAGCTAATGATGAATGTAAGTAAGTCTAAAGTCATGGTGTTTGAAAGAGAGATTGCGAAAACAGTGTGCAATATAGTTATGAATGACGAATACTTGGAGCAGGTCGATGAGTTTGTACATTTGGGAAGTATGTTTACGAGAGATGGAAAGACTGATAGGGATATTGAAAGAAGGGTGAATGCAGGAAACTCCATTAATGGAGGACTGAACGCGGTTGGCACTAACAAAAAGTTGTCCAAGGAAGCGAAGCTAGCAGTCTACAATGGAGTGCTGATACCAACCCTGATGTATGGCAGTGAGGCATGGAATTGGCAGAAGAAGGATGAAAGTAAACTGAGTGCCGTAGAAATGAGATCTCTGAGACGAATGTGTGGTAAAACCATGTATTATCGTATGAAAAATATTGAGATTCGTAAAGAATGCAGGCTGATGTAAGCGTAGTAAGCAAGATCAAGAAAGGGACGCTTAGATGGTTTGGGCATGTAGAGCGAATGAATGAAGAAAGGAGTGTAAAGAGAATATATGACGCGAATGAATGTGAATGGAAGAAGAAGCCGGGGACGTCCAAGGAAGACGTGGCACGATCAAGTGAATCAAATACTTGAGTCGGGCCATGTCAGAAGTCGGAATAACAGAAGAGAATGTATGAGACGTTGTATGAAAGTGAATGAAGCCAGAAGTGTATGCCAAGATCGAGTTGTTTGGCGGTCCGTCCTCTTTGCCTACCCCTGCGGGGAAACGGCGTGATGGTTAGTTAGTTAGTTAGTTAATAACAATTTTTTTTTCAAAGAAAGACACACATTCCCAGGTTACGAATAACCTAACAATATTTGAAAATCTCGTACTACCATCACAGTAAGCGGAAGATGTTGCTTATGTCGTGATGGAGGACTTAGCCAGCCGAGGAATTGAACTCACGGCGCCTTGGTGCGACTCAGACGCGATGCCAACTCAGGTACTGATCGGTCAGTCTACTGAAAAATCATATAAGCTGTCTCAATATGGCCTAACCATAGTTTGATAATGGGTTTGAACGCCGAAACAGCTGTCACAATAAAAAATTTAAAAAACTGGTAAATTTGATTTCTTTACATTAAATTTAAAAAAAAGTGGGATTATACAAACTAAACACAAAAACAGGGAATTTTTTACTATTTTTTTCATTGTCTACAAAAATTAAAAAAAAATATATTACTACGGAATTTTTAATAAATTTTTATGCTTACGAATAAATTTTCCATAACGAATGAGATTGTGCCATTTTTGATATGCCGTTAAAACGACATGTTCGTTTTTGTTCGTGGATACGGCGTCGTTGACGTCACGTTGGTTGAAATTAATAATTATTAATAAAAATATTGAAATTATACATTTTTTGTGGGATTATCAGAATCAGAAATATAAACTTTAAATCTTCCACATATTTTTAACTATATCCGTAGTGTGCGAAAATTCCCTATTAATAGTTTAATTTAATATTCCAATTCTTTAATTTTTATGAAAATGTATTATATTTAAAGAGTGTAAAATTAATTTTTAATATCTGTAAAATTTATTGAGTCTTCAAAGTGAACTTGCGTAAAACGACCACTCGTGACGTCACGAATCACAAATTAGTACAATTCACAATTCGTGTGGAAGCGCCGCATACCGCCGCGCCTATGATATCTATGGCCGAGCCAGTCCAATTATGAACTGTGACGTCACCCGCCTATCGGTCGTTCTGCGATATGATCAATATGTTGACGGCTTATATCTTCGGTATTATTCGGTATTTTCCGAAAATTCTAAAAATTCTGTTCTCAGCAAGTTCTAATTAGCATGATATATATTATTGTAAATAATATGAAATTCCGCTGTAGAAGATAACCTCATTATTATGATTAACCTCATACTAATGAGTAAATTTTTTATTTATTTATTTTTCCTATTTTTGTTCATAATCTTTCTATGATACCTACTCGTAGGTACCGACCTAGATTAAAAAAATACTTTAATGAATAATCGCACTCACAATCTTTAAAGTCGTTACAAAGTCAATAAGATAAAAAAAAATGTTTTGACGGTAATTATTACTTTGTTATTGTGGTTAAAACGCGGTAATCGAAGCGTAGAAACGTGATCATTAATTATAAATAGATGTAAGACAACTTGTAAGCTGCTAGTAATAAATCTTAGTTGTAGGACAACTTGCAAGCTGCTAGTAATAAATCTTAGTTGTAAGACAACTTGTAAGCTGCTAGTAATAAATCTTAGTTGTAAGACAACTTGTAAGCTGCTAGTAATAAATCTTAGTTGTAAGAAAACTTCTAAGATAACTTGTAAAACAACTTCTAAGATAACTTATAAGACAACTTGTAAAACAACTTGTAAGATATTTTGTAAGACAACTTGTAAGACAACTTGAAAGACAACTTTTAAGACAACTTGTAAGACAACTTGTAAGAGAACTTGTAAAATAACTTGTAAAACAACTTGTAAGACAACTTGAAAGAGAACTTGTAAGACAACTTGTAAAACAACTTGTAAGACAACTTGAAAGAGAACTTGTAAGACAACTTGTAAAACAACTTGTAAGACAACTTGAAAGAGAACTTGTAAGATAACTTGTAAAACAACTTCTAAGATAACTTATAAGACAACTTGTAAAACAACTTGTAAGATATTTTGTAAGACAACTTGTAAGACAACTTGCAAGCTGCTAGTAATAAATCTTAGTTGTAAGACAACTTGCAAGCTGCTAGTAATAAATCTTAGTTGTAAGACAACTTGTAAGCTGCTAGTAATAAATCTTAGTTGTAAGACAACTTGTAAGCTGCTAGTAATAAATCTTAGTTTTAAGACAACTTGTAAGCTGCTAGTAATAAATCTTAGTTGTAAGACAACTTGTAAGCTGCTAGTAATAAATCTTAGTTGTAAGACAACTTGTAAGCTGCTAGTAATAAATCTTAGTTGTAAGAAAACTTCTAAGATAACTTGTAAAACAATTTCTAAGATAACTTATAAGACAACTTGTAAAACAACTTGTAAGATATTTTGTAAGACAACTTGTAAGACAACTTGAAAGACAACTTTTAAGACAACTTGTAAGACAACTTGTAAGAGAACTTGTAAAATAACTTGTAAAACAACTTGTAAGACAACTTGAAAGAGAACTTGTAAGACAACTTGTAAAACAACTTGTAAGACAACTTGAAAGAGAACTTGTAAGACAACTTGTAAAACAACTTGTAAGACAACTTGAAAGAGAACTTGTAAGATAACTTGTAAAACAACTTCTAAGATAACTTATAAGACAACTTGTAAAACAACTTGTAAGATATTTTGTAAGACAACTTGTAAGACAACTTGAAAGACAACTTTTAAGACAACTTGTAAGACAACTTGTAAGAGAACTTGTAAGACAACTTGTAAAACAACTTGTAAGATATTTTGTAAAACAACTTGTAAGACAACTTGTAAGAGAACTTGTAAGACAACTTGTAAAACAACTTGTAAGAGAACTTGTAAGACAACTTGTAAAACAACTTGTAAGATATTTTGTAAGACAACTTGAAAGACAAATTTTAAGACAACTTGTAAGACAACTTGTAAGACAACTTGAAAGACAACTTTTAAGACAACTTGTAAGACAACTTGTAAGAGAACTTGTAAGACAACTTGTAAAACAACTTGTAAGATATTTTGTAAGACAACTTGAAAGACAAATTTTAAGACAACTTGTAAGACAACTTGTAAGAGAACTTGTAAAACAACTTGTAAAATAACTTGTAAAACAACTTGTAAGACAACTTGTAAAACAACTTGTAAGACAACTTTTAAAACAACTTGTAAGCTACTAGTAAATTATACTGTCATATGTATTTCTTCATACATTTAATCCGAGCCTCTTTCAGGCCTGCATAAAAAAATTCCCTCCTAGAGCCCCCTCCTTGATCTGCCTCAGAATGTTGCCCAACCAGGTGGCAATATAGTGCACCTGTATGTGCTTCGTAAAGACAGGGGCACTCTTGAGGTGTCACATAAAAAAACAAAATTGTACAAATCTGAAAACATCGCCAATTGACACGAGGTCGTTAGATTCCTAGGGCCCAAGACAAGTCAGTGTAATTGATAATCCGTTCAAGAAAGAAATTAGATATTTGAAAATGCTTGATCAACTTCACCAAAAGTGAGGAAAAGTTGAGTTTACTGCGGCCGCACGGACACCCTCACAAATATTTATTTTCTTGCTCTGGGATGCGTTTCCTGCGTTTCCTCCCGACAGAACAAAATTTCACCCTTTCCTTTCATTTTCTTGACCATTATCACAACATCCCCAAAGAAAACCCCATATTAAAAGACGTTAAAAAACATTGATCATATATATTTTTTCAAATAAGAAAAATAATAATATATTTTCTCGAAACGATTGGTATTCACTTTGTGGCGTCATTATTAATAAATATACCTTGATATCTACATGTTTCGAAAGCGATGCTTTCATCGTCAGGAATATATGTAGATATCAATGTATATTTATAAAGTTATGAATACTAATTACATTTTAAAATTAATTTATTAATAATAACAGTTAGATGATTTGTACAGCGCCGTTTTCACAGTAAGTCATCGCAATATGACATAACCACAGTTTGAAAATGGCATTGAACGTCGAAACAGCTGTCAAAATAATAAAAACTAAAATAATTATTAAAGTTATTGTCGTTAAACTAAAAAAAGGAGCTCCATGAATTAAACATAAAACAATTAATAAATTAGTTTTAAGGCAACCGTGAGGTGATTTTCATACGGAAATGATGCTATAGAAATAATTCATCATTGTTATTATTATAAGACGACGTTCGTGGTAGAGGAGTAAGGCTCTTGACTACGAATCTGAAGGTCGTGGGTTCTAATCCAGACGTGCGCAAGTAAATTTTATTTTATTAATTTCCATTGTTTCACAATTAATTAATTAAAAGTAATGTACAATATATTTGCGCACGATCCAGAGTGGAATGTACTCTCAGTATCATCCTGGCGAAAGACCACCATACAGACGTTGCTTGAAATGACTTTAGCCGTGTTTGGTGACCAGATCTGAATAGCCAGGTATTTCCCCACCTTCCTCTTCTTTTTCTCCCTTTTCTCCCCACTACCCCTAGCCTCACAAAATTTCCCAATTGGGGATGCCATAGTCTCACTGGGTCCAGGCGGTTGGGACCAGTTGGAACTCTTGCGCGGTATTCACAAAAAAAGAAATATAATAAAAACACTCATATCTAAAAAAACAAAAATTATTCATTTCTACACAGGAGGTCCCGAGAAAAAAAAATTAACCTCTTGGCGTTTGTCATCTTTGGGGATGCTGTGTGGAGGGTATTTTAGAGGAAAGGAAGGAGTGAACCTGTTATAGGAGGGAGGAAATACAGAGGTCGGCAAATCATTCCACCGCTGAGCTGTTGAACTCAGGAACGAAGCGTGGAAATGACCTGTTCTCATGTGACAAATTAAACTCTTAAAACGTTGGGCGCCCGTTTGGCGTGTTTCCTAATTGTACACTGGTGACGGTGGGACCAATGACGCTAGTTACTAGACGCATCTTCCATTGAAATACCGATAGAACAAGGACAGCATTCCCACCTGACGCCTGTGCTCACAGAGTTAAGGGTTATTATTAGGTATTTTATTTATGAGATGAATGAAACTGGATTGGCTTTTTAAATATCTATTAATATCGTGTCTGATTTTTTTCATGAAATAGTTGATGTCTACAGAAAATTGCTTTGGCCTAGACAAATAAATGAAGCTTTTTGATATTGTAAAACAGATAAAAAATCAAAAAGTGTTTTAAGAAATTCTAACAAAAACCAATAGTTTAATAATATTTGGAGGGATTGTACTTGTATTCTTTTACAAGGCTGATGACTGTACAAATATTTTAAATCAATATTTGTGTAAGTAGTAAGAAAACCAATTGGAATTCTAAGATATATTTTTTTTTATTTATTCTGGTAAAACAAGGTCCTTAGCGACATGCAAAGTCGAATTGAAATTGAAACATTATTTTCCTGACAAATAATTTGATATTCCAATAGCTAGACACATTTTTTCTTAAAATTTTCTTACCGAAGCATCATTAAATTTGACTTTCAAGTTCAAATTTGTTTGAAGATCAATCGTTTGAAAATTATGAAGTAAAGGAAGCAGAAAACATTTTTAAAATTAAAAAAAAAACTTTACCTTTTGCGAACACTTTTTTTCTTCTCAATAATGTAATACTAACACTAGAACACACGATGCTGAAATACTTGCAATGTCAATAATAAATTATCAAATTGAATAAAAATACGTAATAAGTAATACCCAGAGTGGAAGATACTCTCAGTATCGCCCTGGTGAAAGACCACCATTCAGAATTGAAACGTTGCTTGAAATGGTTTTTAGCCGTGATTGGTGACCAGATCTGAATAGCCAGGTATTTCTTCACCTTCCTCTTCCCCTTCTCCTTCCCCTCCCCAATACCTTCAGCCTCACAACATTCCCAAATTGGGAATGCCATAGTCTCACTGGCTCCAGACGGTTGGGAGCAGTTGGGACACTTGTGCGGTATTCATATAAAAAAATACTTATATTTTGTTTAAACACCAATTTATTGGATATACAGAGTGTCCCGTAAGTTATGGAACAAACGAAGTGGGGTGATAGGGGAGGTTATTTGCAATCAAAATGACCTAATATGTGGTGATCCAATTGTTAACCCTTTCAAAGTTACATCAATTTTACCATTTTTTTTAAATACTCAGAATGCCATCTAAAAAAAAATTAATTTAATTTACTCTAAAATAATGTATCTGTCTGATTAAAGTATTTTTATCAACATACATGTTGATTTGTTGATACATGTTAATAATTCACTCCGATGTCAATGAAAAAGTTTAACATAAATTTCTAAGGTATGCTAACTAAAAACTCAGTTTACCTATTGAGACTATCAATTACAATTACTCAGTAAAATAACTAAAATTATTAAAACTCTCAGACAGAAGACCTGTTTCTCACCTAAATTTTATTTTCAAAATTGTTAATAGTTTTATAGACAGCCCTGATACAGTCGGCTTAATTAAATTTATTATTCCAAATTCGATCTTAAATTTTATTCAGTTGTAACAATAATTTCAGGAATGGGTCATTCAAAAATTCTCTTGTACCTAGACTTCACGCAGACGATAATACTTTTTCAGACATAGTGGATATGTTCAAAATACAAATACAAACAGACGATTATTGCTTACATCCTCAACAATTATAAAGATATTTTTTTTATTATTAAACTAAAAATGGAAAATAATATTCACAAATCTTGAATTTGAGATATCATATCGATGAAGATGACACAAATTGAATTGGTCTCATTAGCTAAGTCGGTTGAGCGTTGCCCCGGATAGGCAGAGGACCCGGGTTTGAGTCCCAGATGCGACTGAATTTTTTTTAGTTTCTGTCCTTTTGTCCGGTTTCATCTTTCATTTAGGTTATGTTAATATTATTTTCTTCGTTGATTAAATTATTAAGATATGTGTCAAGAGTAAAAGTATCAGTGAATATGAGGTATGTTTTGAATATTCGCCTCTGTAGCTAATTATTTGGAATGGTATACTATGTTATTCTTGTATTTGTTGGTGAGACGAATGAAATATTTAGTTGTTCTAATTCATGAAGGCTATCTATTTTAGCCATGTACCCGCCGTGATGTGTTTTGCACCTATGTGACTATTGTGATTAACAAAATATGTATATAATATAATAAATAATGACTCCCACTAAATTATTTTTACTTATCACCACCTTACAGCACGGACATTAGTATTACTAGTCATTACTGCCGTTTCTAATTTATGACGAAGTTCCTGTTCATTAACGCTTAACGAGGTAGTATTTAGATAACACTAAAATGGATGGATAGGGAGAGGAGGACCGATCCAGTGGGTACCACGCTCGCCAGATCTTAACCCCATCGACTCTTTCGTGTGGGGGTTACTGTAAAGAAATCGTGTACGAGAAGAATAGACATTTTGAACATTTATTGTAAAGATAAAGATAAATGCAAACATTAAAATTTTTTCGTAATTTTTGACCACCTCTTAACGTGGAAGAAACTTTAAATAAACTTTATAATTCTAAATTCGAAAAGTTCCAGTAAAATGATAATAAAAATTCAAACACTTTTAGTATATTCATATTAAAAAGATAATAATGCATTAGACCAATAAGTAAGCAATGAGTTATACCTTTCTGGATTCAGCACCAGCTGCAGAAGATTTTTTAGATATGGGTCAACTTTATCTAGTACATTTTTTTGTATCAATTTCATTCGAATGATAAGTTTTTATTTTTAAAGAAATAAAAAAAAAATCTACAAAAATCAAAAATTACTATTGTAACATGGATACGGAGTTGATAAAAATACTTTGATTAGATAGATATATTATTTTACAGCATAAATTAAAAAAAATAATAAATCTATATACCGTACTTTTTTGTGATCATTTTTTTTAGATGGCTTTATGGGTATTTAAAATAAATACTAAAATCGATATAACTTTCAAAGGGTTAACAATTGAATCACCACATATTCGATCATTTTTATCGCAAATAACCTTCAATATCACTCACTTCTTTTAATCCACGACTTTCGGGGTACCCTGTATATTAGAATATACACTAAATGTATGCCAAAAACATACTAATGAATGTATTAAAAGATGCAGAACCCCCCGCCAGACCACGTATTCATGACACTAGATCTAATAAAACACATTCTATGTTACAAAACCACTTTCGGACAAAGAAACTACAAATATTTTGCAACAAAACTCTACAAAATCTTTCCCCAGATATAAAACTAATTAAAAGATGCAGAACCCCCCGCCAGACCACGTATTCATGATACTAGATCGAATAAAAACACATTCTATGTTACAAAACCACTTTCGGACAAAGAAACTACAAATATTTTGCAACAAAACTCTACAATATCTTTCCCCAGATATAAAACTAATTAAAAGATGCAGAACCCCCCGCCAGACCACGTATTCATGATACTAGATCGAATAAAAACACATTCTATGTTACAAAACCACTTTCGGACAAAGAAACTACAAATATTTTACAAATATCTTTCCCCAGATATAAAACTAATTAAAGATGCACGCCCGCCAGACCACGTATTCATGATACTAGATCGAATAAACCCATTCTATGTTACAAAACCACTTTCCAGAAACTACAAATATTTTGCAACAAAACTCTACAACATCTTTCCCCAGATATAAAACTAATTAAAAGATGCAGAACGCCCGCCAGACCACGTATTCATGATACTAGATCGAATAAAAACCCATTCTATGTTACAAAACCACTTTCGGACAAAGAAACTACAAATATTTTGCAACAAAACTCTACAACATCTTTCCCCAGATATAAAACTAATTAAAAGATGCAGAACCCCCCGCCAGACCACGTATTCATGATACTAGATCGAATAAAAACCCATTCTATGTTACAAAACCACTTTCGGACAAAGAAACTAAAAATATTTTGCAACAAAACTCTACAACATCTTTCCCCAGATATAAAACTAATTAAAAGATGCAGAACCCCCCGCCAGACCACGTATTCATGATACTAGATCGAATAAAAACCCATTCTATGTTACAAAACCACTTTCGGACAAAGAAACTAAAAATATTTTGCAACAAAACTCTACAACATCTTTCCCCAGATATAAAACTAATTAAAAGATGCAGAACCCCCCGCCAGACCACGTATTCATGATACTAGATCGAATAAAAACCCATTCTATGTTACAAAACCACTTTCGGACAAAGAAACTACAAATATTTTGCAACAAAACTCTACAACATCTTTCCCCAGATATAAAACTAATTTAAAAGTTAAGTCAAGAATTTGATTAAAATTCAAAAGTCAAAGAGGTCAATTAAATATCCTTAAAAATGACACTAACAACGACATAGAACCCCAATTAGATGAAATCAAACTAAATTACAATAGTCTGCCTCAGCACAGGACCCACTAGTGAGGAAAACACAAAAAGATAAAATATTTTCAAAACGTAATAAATAATATTCCATTTCGTATATTAAACTGTTATTCTGTTATATTTAAACTATATTTCATGTTTTCGCTGGCTTATTTACAGAGTCGGTAAAACAAATATTTATGTAAATAGAGAAAAGAAAAGGTTTTTTACTATTGACTATAATTTTTATTTTATTTAGTACGTTATTTTACAACCACTAATAAGAAATCGGTTGTTTTAAATATCCGAAAAAATTGGCGATTAAAATTTTTATTTTTAGTTTTTCTCAATTGTGTACCCACAAAGTGATTGCTTCTTATGAAACTTTAATTAATATTATTAAATAACACGCACTTCTTCACTAGAAATTATCAGTGTTGCCATGATGGAGATGAATTCTTAAAGATTATTTTGAAATGATTTTAAACACGCGATTAATTAATATAAACCCGATTAGATAAACCGATGAAAGTGTCTGGTGAGCGTGTCAATGTGGTTGAATTAAGTTAATTTTTTCTTAGCGTAAAATTGGTGAAACAAAAAAAAAATCAAAATTCTTTGATTTATTGGCCGTCCATTAGGGAATTTAGTAGGCTTTAAATACCTAGCGTCAAGATCCCCAAATTTCACACAAGGTCATGACACATGATCACCACATTACACCCTTTACTTTGTAGAGAAGCACAGTCCTTCTCCAATCTAATGACGTATTAACCCTACTGTCACAGAGTAAATAATATTATTGTGTAATTTTCATTATGAAAATCATTGTTTCCGTTCAATCAGCTTCAGCGACCCAATGGAGCCGATATATAGTTTTATATTAAGTAATTAAAATTAAATAATATCGTTTTAAAAGATTTCCCTCGTCCAAGTTTATTGTGCAAAAAAAAAGAAAAATAAATAATGTCGGTAAGTAGAGAGGCCTTCGATGAGCGATATCTCTCGATACAAATTCAAAGCTTGTGTTAAAATTCTACATAGCTCCAATCTGTTGACGTTAAGTTAAAGTGAGTTCTTCAAAGAGTTTGTCAGATCATCTTGTATGAATCTAAGTTTATTTTCGTCTTACGGAAAATTAATTTTTATCAGTTTAGACATTGGAATAATAATGGTTTCCCTGGGTTACGTTTTCAGATTTAAAAAAATATACCCCGGTAAAGACAATCATTTAAAAAAAAGAACAAAAACATTTTTTTAAAACCACTTAAAAGAATTTAATTTCGTTTCTCTCTTTATCAAAAATAATTTCGTACATGCGGCAGAATCCTGAGCGAAGGGTTGGTTGACGTGGAAAACGAAAAAAATGTTTACAAAACAAAGGTAATAAAATTAAAAACAAAAAAAAACACAATACGAAACCGCGGGAATGGTTGCTCGTTAAATTCTGCTGTGGAAGGGTACCTGCCCGGGTTTGGTTAAATACTTGTTCTTTTATATCTACCCACCCACACAGGTGGGGTAGGTACCTACCAGGGGAGTAGTGAGTACGCTACATAGGATGCGGTTATTTGTAGATTACAAATGAGGCAAAAGATGGAATAAACACATTTATTTCTTGTCGAAAGAATTACATACATACCGAAAAGTTCACTTGTATTATTACTCCTTACTTTATGATTGACGGACTGAAGAAGATTAAGTAAAAAATTCTCTAAATGATACATTTATTAAAAATACATCAAATATACTGGCAATAAGAAACTCCAGTGAAAAACATAATGACTTTAAAAATATATACTCTTGATCAACAAACGCCGATTCTGAATATATAACTTTCATTGTATATAATTATACGTAGAATTTAAAAATTGTTATTTAAAAGTGAATAAAAAATCAGCTCATCAAAACACCGTATTTTATTGGTATCATTGCATTTGGAACATTTGACGTCAAGTGCACATTCTGTTTTTTTAGGAAGAAATTTATTTAGCGATTTTGTTTTGTATTTTAAATATGTATTTTTTTAGTTTTGGCAAAATTTTAACTTCATTTGGGTGACTTTAAGGTCTATAATAAGGAACTCCAGTGAAAAATATAATGGATTTAAAAATATGTATTCGTATAGAGCAGCAAATGCCGATTCTGAATATATAACTTTTATTATATATACGTAGATTTTATAAATCGTTATATAAATGTGAACTAAAAACCGTACCATCAAAACACCATGTTCTGTTGGTACCACTGCTTCTCACATCACGCGTACCATTTTTGAGCCCAAATTAACTAGATAAGTTTATTTCAGCTCTTAATATTCCTTACTGCATATAATTTCGATGTTTACAGTGTTCATTTGGCCCGTAAAATCATTATGTTTGTTTATCGCGACTATTTGAGAGTTTTTCTTGAAAATGTTTACCAATTTTACCGAATCTGTCTACGTAATTGGCACTTTGGTGATTATTTCTTCAGTTATTCTGGAAGCGGAGGATTTCTATTCTACCTGTTATTTTTTATGATACGTAACATATTTAGTTTAATTTCAAGCCATTAAAGGTACCACAACCTATAAAAAATTGTATATTTTTCTGGAAAAACTACCTACTGTCATTTTTTGTCAACTCCGTGACAGGCGCGTTCGTGGAAAACGACTAGAGGCTTATTAACGCAAGCGATTATAATTTCCCTTTCTGACATAATTCAAAGCAGTAAAGGTTAAAATCGCATCGAAAAATTCTAACCACATCTGGTTACCATCGTAACAAAGTTCAATAGGAATAGTTCTGTTTTTTCATTCCCGTTTTTTCATGATATTACCTAATATTGATATATTAGTCTGTCGTGATTATGTTATTCATGGTGGGTCCTTTTTTCACATCATTTTTGCATTGATTTATTAATTCTTCTACCATTTACTTTCGCATTATGAATTCTCCTGACAATCCTATTTTTTTTATGCGAATACCGCACAAGAGTCCCATCTGTCCGAAGCCAGTGGGACTATGACATCCTTTATTGGGGTATTTTGTAAGGGTAAAAGGTATGGGGAGGGGAAGGCGATGGAGTAGAGGAAGGTGGGGAGGTACCGGGGTATTCAGATCTAAGCACTAAGCACGACTCAAGCGATTTCAAGCTTTCACTTTGGAACGCACCATAATTATACTAAATATATTATTTTAAACGAATTAATTGCAAAACGACGCAGATTAATCAAATCAAATTAACATGTGCACGCTTGGATTTAAACCCACAACCTCCGGATTTGTAGTAGAGATAAAAAATAATAATTTATTTTTTCGACCTTCATCAGTTTTTGTCGATTTTGAATCCCGAATGACAAATTTTTCGGGATAAATCATTCAATACTTTTTGAAGTAAAGAAAATTTGCATACAATTTGAAATTAAAATGGTCTCTATAGACCTAATAGTGTCTGGGACATAACGGTTTAAAATTTAGTAATATTTTATCATTTTTAGGTATTTTTATAGTTTTTTTCACTGTTGACACCGAAGGAATACATTTTATTGAAATTTAGATAACGATGAATATCGAATGAATCGAGCACGGTCAGTAACGCCAGTACTTATTATCGATATGATAGACTGTCTATAGTTAGTGATTAGATAGACAACATAATATACCACTAGTACCGTTATGCTATGTGTTAAATATCCTATGTCACATTGTACATTACGAGTATTATATTATGATTTTAACTTCTAAAACAAAAGTTGTCCCACGCACTTCTTTTTTTCTATTAATTAAACCACCAACTCTGTAATATAATCATGTAAACCATTTTATTCTTACTATTATTATTTTAAGAGTCTTCTTGTGACACTTTAAATATTACTGTGTAAATATATAAACATCTGAGCGCAATATGTACACTCCGCTTCTCTACACAAGAATTGATTAGAAGAGAGGTATAATATTGCAATGAATTAGATTGTACTTAATTTCAATAATGAAAAAAAGAACATTGGGAAAAAAAACATTTGTACAGCGTCCTTTAAGTGATTTTCGCCAACATCATCAAAATATTATTATTATATTATTGTCATGTACCAAATCATTATTCAATAGATATGAATACCAAAATATCGTTTAATATTTCGGAACGGTCAGAACGCTAATATCTGTGGACCCGGTATCGATATGCGGCGGTATCATAATACGCATTTCTGTTACTAACATGTGCACTAGTTTTCCAGTTTAGGTTTTAAAAAAGTTGGATATGGACTTTCTTTGAACGCTGATAAATTGTTAATCAGTTTCGGATAAGAATGTATTTTTGCACTTTGGTACAATGCACCTACAATAGTAACGAGACGCTGATATTCCAAAATGTTTCCTTCAATTAAAAGCAGTTAAATTTAAGTATAAAGTTCTAGAAGTTTTGTATGAAATCCATACAATACCGATTACTGCCTATTGAACCGCTAATCCGACTGGCTCGTGTGACGTCACACCCAACAAGCCATAGATTTCGTGCGTTTTGGTGGGCTTTCAAATATTGAAACTTTAATAATTATTTTAACTATGAAAACTAACTTTAGAAAAAAAACGATATATACCGGTATTTAAGTATGAATGTCATTATTGATAAAAAAAATGTCTTGGAGTTCCTTATTGCAAGCCTTGAGGCCGGAACTTTAATGCCGTTTTCTCATGATCTATGAGTTAGAAAGTACTCAAACTTGATGCTCAAAAACGTCCACACGGAAAAAGTTTAAATTGATAAATATCCGTTTCTACATAATTATCTACTTGAACTCCGCCCATGTTGACATTTGTCCATTTGTATTTTGTTTGTAAATTTAGCTAAGTTGACAAAATTTCATGTTTCAGGTTTGTCCGTTTGGACATTTATCTACCTGAACTCCGCCCATTTGGACATTTTTCCGTTTGAACAATGTCCGTTTGGATTTTTAGCCAAATAAACCAAATTTTTAATATTTTTACTTTGTCAGTTCAGATATTTCGCCAAGTGGACAAAATTTTGCATAAGTATTTGAACTTTATTTTATTTAAGCACATAAAACAGGCAATATGCCCAAAACTCACATACGTTGATGTTTACAAAGCAGTCATAATTAAAAATTACATTCGACAATCATAATCTCGCAAAAATTTACTAAACCAAATTAAAAACATGTGAAATAGCGAACTTTGTCCGTTTGAACATTTAGTCATTTGAACAAAACATTGTCAATTTTAACATTGTTTTTATGGACATTTATCTACTTCAATTACGCCCATTCGGATATTGTCTGTTTGGACATTTAGCCTAATATACAAAATTTCGTTGATTTGTACTTTTTGTCCATTTGAAGAATTAGACATTTAAACAACGCTTTGTTCATTTGATCTTTATCTTTTTGGACATTTATTTATTTATTGTATAATATACGCCCTATACGCTTTTAAATATAAAGTTAGTTATAATAAACAGGTGCAAAACACATCACAGTTGGTTCAAAGATAATACATCGAACAAATACAGAAATAACATAATGTAAGTACCATTCTAAATAATAATTTCAGAGGCGAAAAATCAAAACATACCTCACATTCACTGTTACTTATAATCTAGACACATATATTAATAATTATAGAGGATGTATGCAATAATCGTTTGTTTGTATTTGTATTCAGAGCATTTGAAAATGTCTACTATATCTGAATATGTATTACCTACTGTGTGAAGTCGAGGTACTAATGAATATTTGAATGACTCAGTTCTGAAATTATTGTTACAGTTTTAGATCGAGTAGTTCTAGTTGGAATATTAAATGTAATTAAGCTGACGATATCAGGGCTGTCTATAAAACCATTAACAATTTTGAAAATAAAAGTTGAATCAGAGACAATTCTTCTATCTGATAGTTTTAATAATTTTAGTTCTTTCATTAAGTGATTGCAATTTATAGTTTCAATAGGTAAACCGAGTTTATAGTTAACATATCTTAGAATATCTACATGGATCTGTTCATTTTGACAGTTATTGTCCATTAGAACCTTGTCCGTTTGGACATTTAGCTAAATAGACAAAATTTCGTCGACTAAGGATACATTGAGCTTACTTGAGACACACAGACACGACCACCACACAGTTCTTGGAGAAAGATGAAGTGAAAGGTTAATAGATACGTGGCTGATATTATCACTACACATAAAATGAAGCGTTTTCGAGCAAAGTTTCAATTCTAATTAAACCAATTGGAAAATTCCTGATAAGAGAATGCCGAAAGATCTTTTAGTATAAATATTTTTCGGCTTGTTTTTACATAGTGTAACGTTCACCTTCCGATAGCCGAAAGAAAGCGCAATAATTTTAATTAAAGCAAAACAACACCTTTTCTACTAAGCCGTATATTAAAAGAGGCAATACTTATTCCCTTTGTTACTTGAGATTTGAAAAAAATCATATTTAAAGAATTTCTGTTGTTGTTCATAGGAAAACTAAATAAAAACGTCTGTTTTTATCAAAGATTGTGGCTTCAATTTCTTGAATATTCGAGCTTTTTTTATACCTTTTGTGGTTTCAGTTTTTTTTTTTAATTTCAAGGCGTTTGGTGCTCACAAGATTATATATTTTTTTAGCAGCCACATTAAAAATGTGTGGAATATTTACAGATTTTCTTCCCGATTCCAATCGTCATGCTAAAATGTTAATTTTTAATATTATTTACAATAATAATTATCGATTTTTAGAACGATCTTGAATCGCAAATCCCTAAACTGATCGAATTAGGCTATGTCGTAAATAACAACACTGACTGCTAAGACAGCAGTCACCGGACACTGGTTCTCGGGTTTCCCCCTGAAAACTTTGGTCAGTGTTATGTCACGAACGCCAACCGTATGAACATATTATTTTAGCGCCAAAAAATCTGTTGATTTGGAGCCTCAAAATTCCTGAAAAAAACTCTTGACTACAGAAATTGCAAAAAGCGATCCGTTTGATAGATTCCCCTATCTTAATGAACAGATTGCAATCTTTAGAGCATAAGCGTCACGTATAAATGCTGTTCTTTTATGAGCGTTTCTCTAAACATCTTCAATTAAAAACCTACAAAACAAATAAAATGTAGATCCGACTTGAATCCCGCCTTCCATATATTTCAATAGGGGATTGAGCCACTTATAGTGTAATCCACAGAGAAAATAATACATAGAGGTGCCGTAACATGCAAGGGTAAGAAACCGAAATAAGGGGATAGGCGAGGAGCGAGTTAGGCGTGCCGAAAATATAAGTAAAACGGCAAATAAGTCAAAAGGTTCAGCTTGTTTATAAAAACCGAAAATATTAATAGAGAGTTTTGTTTTTGTTTTTGTTTTTTAATTTGTTTACCGTAGTCAAAATCACGCGAAATAAACGTGGACGACAGTGAAGTGAGGCTGGTGCCAAAATGAGTGTCACGTTACCTTTCTTCCAGCCGTCAAAATCGTACCAAGGGCAAGTCTATTCACTCAGACGTCAGTGGTGTAACCTATAGATTTAGCAACAAAGGGAGATATGGCATGAAAGTGCCGACTTTCAACGAGCTACGACCAAACTGCACGGACTATAAATATTTTATAGTATGTTTTAGACTTATCTTAAAGGTTTCGAACTTGCTTTCTGGCCTTAAACCAAATCTAAGGTAGTTTCAAGAATGTGGATCTAGGATATTAAAAGCTCTGTCCTCAAATTTAGCAGCATTCGTACGAGAGGATTTAACCGGTATGGTCCACACATCAGAGTAATATTGATCCTCACGCCAGTCAAGTATGATACAAGTCTCAACCTGGTTGGACCTTTTTAAATAAATAAAATATTAGAATGATACAATTTCGTAATGGCATCTATATATTAATACTCTGATTACAACAGCGGAGTTATTTTTAAATACTCGTGTTCTCCCACATCTCGCTTTGCAACAGGGTCCATTACCGCGTGAACCGCTTTAAGTGACGCCGGAGTTCATTTGTTTTTCATAAAGCATTCGAATTTGCCGATTTGAACGAATTTTTCATACGTTTCGCACTTTAGCAAGGTAGACATTTGCTCGGACTCTCGATTTGGCTTAGTTCGAGCTTCGATCTTAAAAAAATTTGCTCAAATATTGTAAAACAACACTTTTAAAATAATTCTGCATTATTGTATAAGTAAGTTTTCATTTAAAGTTAAAAGTTATCGCACTTGAAAAACATTCAGGGACTACTTTGTATTTATGTATTTGCCAAGTTGTTCGTATATAACAGTTGACATTTTTATTGCGCCGCCGAGCGGATTGAATGTGTACTACATAAATAACGACTGAAAAGTTTCTTATGTCAACCTATTCCATTGTATTTATATTTTTAATCAATAGAGTCGCTAAGGTTTTGCCTGTTAGTTAGAGAATCAACCAACAGCGATGCGTATTTACAGTGGGTTGCCATCACATAAGAATCACTTTTTTTTCGACTGTTTAATTTTCTTTTTAACTAAAAAGTTTTAATTTTACTGTTAATTATTTTAATTTTTCAAAATTCCGCATTTAGGGATGCCATTGTCTCATTGGCTCCAGAAGGGTAGGAGCAGTTGGGACTCTTGTGCGGTATTCATATAAAAAAAACTTCACCAAAATGAGTATTTTATTTTAATTTGTAAAGCTCAGGCATAAATATTAAAATGTTTTACGGTCATATTCTAAAATAACTTAATTTGCCACAATGAACAATACGACAACATCGGAAAAAGGGTTCATAAGTAACAGATTTTGCGCTTTAACCATTTTTTTAGGTCAGATACTTTATTTTTTTCTAGGCTTATAAAAAAACACACCAAAAAATTGGATGGTTGTACGAAAGGCCAAGGTGTGTTCTACTTGCAGTATTTAATTAAATGATCTATGATATTTCTAGGCCATCAAATTCTCAAACCGAAAACACATGATTTTGCATAACTTGCCATTGCATCGCCTTAAAGACAATATTTTTCTCCATCTCTTTGAGCCAGTCATCATAATTAAAAAAAATAGCTTTTTAGCTGCAGGGTTATCATATCGCTCAATGTGAGTAAAAAAAAATTCTACGAAATATCGAGTTTTTGTTCAACAATGAAAGAAACATCAGTTTTCAGTGCCATTAGTTTTCTTTGGTTGTGACTAGTGAGAATTAAACAAACATTTCTTTTTAATCACTGAAGTAGATAATATTAACACATCCCAAATGAACCACGAAACCCAAAAAACAACAGAAATTAAAAAGATTTCAGTCGCATCTGGGACTCGAACCCAGGACCTCTGCCTATCCGGGGTAACCGCTTAACCAACTTAGCTAATGAGACCAGTTCAATTTACGCCATTTACACCGATATCATACTTCAAGTACAAGATTTGTTAATATTATCCTCCATTTTTTATTATAAAAATTAATTGAATATTTCTTTCCAGACTTGTAAAAATAAGTCAATAGATGTCTCATATAAATAAAAATCGGGTAGGTATATCCGAGACTCTATTCCGATTGAAATTGAGTTCGGGATGAAATTTTGCAATCATTCAGAATTGAAACGTTGCTTGAAATGGTTTTTGGCCGTGTTTGGTGACCAGATCTGAATAGCCAGGTATTTCCCCACCTCCCTCTTCCGGTTTCGTGGTTCATTTGGGATGTGCTAATATTATCTTCTTCAATGATTAAAATATTACAATGAGGTGTATAAACCTCAATAAGTTATAAAAAATAAATTGAAACGCATTTCTTTGTTTACTCCTGTGCATGAATTAGTGATAGTTATATAATGTTATATTCTCAGTTTATTAAGAATCTCCACAATTTATTGATTTTTTGCTTAAACCCAGTTTATTATTGTGGAGCTGGGGATATATTTATATTGCTCTTGTAGATAAATGTTTTAATTCCATTAAAACCATTATTGTCAATAAATAAACGAGATATCATTTTTGTACATGAAAAATCTCTTTTCCTTCGCGGAGTCAAGGTGCTTATTGATCGGCCACATTCAACTATAATATCTTAAACTTACAACGTTCCAACTGCCTTAACAATACTTCTTCTTTAGTATAATAAACATTAATTAAATTATCCCATATAAACAGGCTCATGAATATAAAATGGAGCATGGTGACACGCCGCCCTGTCATTAATCTCGGTTTAAGTATCCATGTACATGTTATTTAATTAAGCCTTTAGGCGTAATTTACTAGAACTTAAAAAACCTTGATTAAAACGTGTAGTTTACTTAGTAATGCGAACGAATGAATACTCCAAATGTATAGACCTACCAACCACAGGCAGATTTGACGAATACATCATTTACATATTGTTATAATGCTTTCAAGTTTAAAAAAATACATCTCTACTTGTCTGTGAAATATTTGGCATTATTTGTAGTTTTTTATATGTGAATACAATTTTTCCTAACTATCTAGAGCCAGTGGGACTATAGCATACCCAATTGGAGTATTTTGAGAGGCTGAAGGTAGTGAGGATGGGAAGAAGATGGGGAAGAAAAGGCGGGAAGTACCTGGCTACTAAGATCTGTTCACCAAACACGGGTAAAGCCATTTCGCCTAACGTTTCGATTCTGAATGGTGGTCTTTCACCAGAATAATACTGAGAGGACCTTCCACTTATTATATTCGAGTTTAAGCGATTTATTATTTCCTAAATAATCATAGAAAAAAATATTGTGACTCTTACTTTTCGATTCGTTCGTTTTTTAAACTTATTTTTATGCTAATCATTGAAACCATCAGAGGCTTACCTTTACCGGTCCAGCGGCGTGTAATACACGATGAACCATTTTAATTGTAGAGGTCAAAAGGCGTGTTTCATATGCCGAATGCTGAACACACTTAGAACGCAATTAAACTTTAGTTTTTTCATAATTTCACCGTACATTTTTTGATAATGTTGAAAACGATTTTGTAAGCTGAAGGAGATGTGTTGACCTGGACATGTGCTACAAATTTTAGGACGGCAGAGCTCACCGTTCAAGAGTTTTTTTTAATGTCATACGAGTATAAACAGATTTTATGCAAAACCACCTAAACCGAGGTTAGTACACTTATTTCTATAGATATTTTCTGTAACTAAGAGGCCGATTTGATTTATTGTCCTGGCCTGGGTTGAGACGGTTTTGTTTTCAAACGAAATGTAAGAAAGAAAAATAATATTGCATTATAGTCACACCCAGTGGCGGTACATGGCCTCAAAAAGGGAGAAAATAAACCCTATATTGGTTTTTCCATATTATATATATTTTTCCATAGATCTAAAAGAATATCATAATATAATTGCAACAGAGATTAGTGACCTAGCAGCAAAAATATTCAATTTGACGATTCATTAAAGCATCTGTGGATATCTAATATAATATCGTAGGTTATAAAAAAATGTTTTAGATACGAAGGAGTTAATTTCCGTAAGATACAGATCGTTTTTTTTAATATAGAATATTTTAATACCAATTTAAAACACGATAATCACAGAACAAAATCTATTGATTCTTTAAAAAATTTCAGCACCAATTTGGTGCTAACATATCTCATAGTCGCTGCTCACCCGGGCAGCTAACAGATTCAAAAGGTTTGCACGCTTCCTCGATTTGCCGCTGTAGTGTGACGAGTATTTTTTTTGTATGAAATATTTGTAGGAACAGAAAGCCCCATAGGTGTTGAATTCATATCCCGCACGTATGGCGATTCATTTTGAGGGTAGATTTTAGCGCGGGATTTGAACAGAGAGCTGTTTAAGCTGCTTTAGAAGAAAAAACCGCCACTGGTCACACTAAGCTATAGTCGGCTATACCATACAGAATAAAACATGTTCAGAGAGACCCAGGCGCCTTTTTGTTAAGAACAACAATTTGTTACGTTGTGGTTTCATTTTTGTAAATTCATTTTCGACAAATGGAATTATCCGAAACTTAGTTTAATCACATAAAGATTAAAATTATTAAGGGCCGTATAATTTGATAACTCTTTTAAAGCTGCTTTGGTTAATACAGCATTAAAGGAGTTCGAATCTCTAAAAGTTTCCTGAGTGCTGAGGCAGAAATACAATTATTTATTTATAAAACATCTTTATTTAGTATTCATGAGGTGCGCTTTTTTGGGCGCTATTTATGTTTATGGGTATGTTGACAGATGCTTTTTTGAAAATGGTTTTACTGTAGCTGTCGTTTTTCCACTTTTTGGGTGAATATCCCTCAATATTAAAGAGCAGAGTAATTTTATATTCTCAGAATCTTCCCGGTGAAAGACCACCATTCAGAATCAGCGTTGTTGAAATGCTTAATACAGTACAACCCCACCCATGTTACGTACCCGGAATTCACACGTTTTCCACGGCAGTGCGTATTTTCAGTCCCAAGGTATTTCAGTATATTTAATACCCGCATTTACGTTTTTTATTTCCCTCGATTTTACGTCAGAAATATTACCACAAATATGCGAGTTACGCGCGCGCTTGACAACGGTTGGTCGTGACATTCCGAGCAGCGTAAAAAGGTGATTGGAGGAAACTCCGTGTCTTTAGAACGGCGTACGGTGATTGGTGGGCGACTCCGCCATCTTTAAAGAATGACGCACGGTGATTGGTCGGCGAGCGACGCGGCCTCGCTGCTCGCTTTCGGTTCGATTATTATTCATTTTTCCTCATTCTTCCAAACACATAATGTCTAACCAAATGAAAGCTTTGTCAATGCAGAGAAAGGGACATTCTCGAAAAAGTTAATAAACTTAGTGGCTCACGCGTTTTGCTGGCCCAAAATTGGGAATACCATTATTACTTTGGCCACAATCATCAAAAAACCGTTAATCTATTGAAAAAGCGTTATTCAATGAACCCGGGGCAGCAGCAAAAAACGTATGCACATCAAAGCGCGACGTACGAAAAAATGGAGGAAGACTTTTTAAAGAATAGTTCTAGGTAATTCAGGGGGCAGTAATATTCCCGTCGGCGGTACAATCATTTAAGAAAAGGCCGCTGCGCATGTGAATCAACTAAATATTGAAGGGGATTAAAGTGCATCCAATGAATGGATATATAGTTTTATAAGGAAGGCACAATGTGGTCTACAGATCAATTTGTGGAGAATCGCAAAGTGTTGATTTGGACATTACTTTGAAATTGGAAGCAGACAGATGTGCCCTACATTAATTGCAGACTATGCTCCCAAGAGATGTTTTCAATGCCGATGAGACTGGAGGGCTGTTATTCAACGTTCTACCTTGTAAGACTTTCAGCTTCAAGGGGTGAAGCCTGTCATGGAGAGAAAGGGCTAAAGCAGGTTCGTCTCACTGTTCTCTTGATTACAAATTCAGATGGCAGTGGAGGCTTCGTTAGTGATTAAAGGAGTCTGCAAAAAGCCCCGCTGCTTCAAAAATATCAGGATATTGCCGACAAGAATATGCAGCCAATAAAAAAAAGCCTGGATGACATCAATCTTATTTGAAAAGCAGCTTACTGCGTGGGCGAATTGATGAGGTAAAGAAGCATCGAAAAAATGCCGGCTATTCCTCGATAGGTGATCGGCTCACCCACAACTTGACTTTGAGGAACATTTATTTTCCATTTTTCTTCCCTAACTGTACAAGTGAACTGCAACCCTGGTTTGCAAGGGATAATTCCGGGCATTCAAGCACAACTATAGAAGAAACTTGAACTGACTATGTCGAGATAGAACGAGGTGAGGGATTTAACAAATTTAAGATGTCCATTTGATTGATGCATTATACCGTTAAGGCATGGGTGAAATAACCGATTCTACCATCCAATAATTGTTTCTGGAAAGCTGGGATATACAAGGGGCAGGATGAAGACGTACTGAGCGCAGAAATATCAGTGTGATGTTAGCAAGAAGGCTGGGGAAAGGATTTCAGACCAACCCGTGGAGATTATGTAAACCTTACGGCTCAATGTTATGACATCGAACTTGGTGGAAGTTGATGACATTGTTGACAGTCATTAACACCAGCAGACTTCTCTGCTGTAGGGCTGGTTTGATAGAAGAAAGAGTTTGATATTTCAGAAAACAATGAGGTTCATCGAGGGTTTTAAAACAAACTTTACAAGCATCGGTATTTCAAGATTGACACTTTTAAATGCTTTGTATAGTCTTGAAGAAAATTACATATCAAAAATACAAAAATGCAACAAACTAACATACATGATTTTAAAATAAAAAATAAAATAAATTTTTCAATAAAAATTTAAATTGAATGTTGTTTTTTTAATAAGCGTTATTTTTTCAAACATAAAATTTAAATGTTCTTTTTTCAATACCCCCTTTTACATTTTCCCGCCAATTTTTTTTCGGTCTCTTAAAAATGTAAAATAGGGGTTATACTGTATTTTTTGTTTGTTGTTTGTTTGTTTGTTTGTTTGTTTGTTTGTTTGTTTGTTTGTTTGTTTGTTTGTTTGTTTGTTTGTTTGTTTGTTTGTTTGTTTGTTTGTTTGTTTGTTTGTTTGTTTGTTTGTTTGTTTGTTTGTTGTTTGTTTGTTTGTTTGTTTGTTTGTTTTTGTTGTTTGTTTGTTTGTTTGTTTGTTTGTTTGTTTGTTTGTTTGTTTGTTTGTTTGTTTGTTGTGTTTGTTTGTTTGTTTGTTTGTTTGTTTGTTTGTTTGTTGTTTGTTTGTTTGTTTGTTTGTTTGTTGTTTGTTTGTTTGTTTGTTTGTTTGTTTGTTTGTTGTTTGTTTGTTTGTTTGTTTGTTTGTTTGTTTGTTTGTTTGTTTGTTTGTTTGTTTGTTTGTTTGTTTGTTTGTTTGTTTGTTTGTTTGTTTGTTTGTTTGTTTGTTTGTTGTTTGTTTGTTTGTTTGTTTGTTTGTTTGTTTGTTTGTTTGTTTGTTTGTTTGTTTGTTTTGTTTGTTGTTTGTTTGTTTGTTTGTTTGTTTGTTTTTTGTTGTTTGTTTGTTTGTTTGTTTGTTTGTTTGTTTGTTTGTTTTTTGTTTATTTGTTTGTTGTTGTTTGTTGTTTGTTTGTTTTGTTTGTTTGTTGTTGTTTGTTTGTTGTTGTTGTTGTTTGTTTGTTTGTTTGTTTGTTGTTGTTGTTGTGTTGTTTGTTTGTTTGTTGTTGTTTGTTTGTTTGTTTGTTTGTTTGTTTGTTTGTTTGTTTGTTTGTTTGTTTGTTTATTTGTTTGTTTGTTTTTTTTTTTTTTAACGAAAAACAAATTTAATAATGTTATTATTAACATCTTCAGAAACAGTATTTTAGTTTTATTATTTTGACATACTCGTATGTTTCAGCGTTCAAGGCCATTTTAAAAACTTGAACGCCAGGAAACGCTGACACAATAATAAAACTCCAAATACATTACAAAAATGGGTGTGTGCACAGATTAAAATGAAAACAATTTATAATTAATATTTTTGTGTTTAACTACATCCGTATGGAGTTTTTCATCGTCATAATTATGTATATTGTATTGTATATTTCTATCATTATATTCTTGTCTCACTCTTAATATTGTAGCTGTTTTCCCATTTTTCCAATTATATATACATACACTCTTTAGTTATTGAATTGGTATATTGTAAGTACTGAAGATGATTCAGTCAATCGAAACTAGTCAACTTGTATTTATACCAAATAAGCCCAGTTAAAATGTTATGGATTTTTTTAATATATCGGTCTGGATAAAAACAAAGGGTATAAAAATATAACATAATAATATTAACAATAAATATACACATGTTTATAAGGCGAAACAAACATTCCCTGGACCACTGTAACCTGACACTATTTGAAAATTTCCTACTAATATCATAACAATAAGCGAAATATGATTCTTGTGTCGTGATGGAGGACTTAGCAAGCCGAGGAATTAAACTTACTGATGCCTGGAGTGGGATGAAATTTAAATTCTTTCTTTTCAACTCCTCTATGGTGACAAACTAACAAACCACGCCGCGAACGAATAATTATAGACAATTTACCAGGTGCACAAGAGCATGAAGAGGTAAAACATTTTTATATGCGCCTCATGCATCTCACTCAGCAATCTCCACAAATCTTGAGAAACATTTTCAACATGCATCGAAGTTAAAACAGGAGCACAAGAACTCAGAAAGAGGTAAAACATAAATTTAAAAAAAATATACGCTTACCAGTCAGAGTACCCACTTATATCAATCACACTTACACAATTCTCAATTCTCTGAACTAGCACATCGCATACAATTCGCTGCTTTCCAAAAAACACGTTAAATGCATCCCATGCTATTTTATGCTCGAAAGCGAAAACTTCCCACTTTATCCAAGAACACATAAATCAGCAAGAGCGATTCGCTGCTCAACGATGCTGAATTGACCAGAGCAGTTTAAAATATCGCACAGACAATTTTGCGACTATCTCTTAACGTAAATGCAAAATAGTTATAAAGTAACTCTCAAGACTTTTTTATACTTTTTCTATCAACCTTTCACTCTTGCATCTTTGATACAGATTTATCATCTTCTTCAGTATTTGTTAAAATCATTAATGCAAGAAATACTTGCTTACTTGTTCGATTTGTTATTTTTGAATACTTGTTAAATTTCTCATTTATCCAGTCGATCTACAGTATATTAGTACACAACTATTTATAGAGACTATGAGAAAAAAAAAGTTCGCATTTATATTTAACTAGCTGATGTGTACCGGCACTTATAAAGGATTTTGGAATAAAGTTATGAAGTTGTGAATTCTTGCTTATCGTTAAGGGTGCCATAATTGATTTGACAGCGAAAGTGATTATCTCCAAAATAAAGAAGTATTAAATTTGAATATTTATTTAAAATTAAAACGTTTATTTTCAAAACTTGTCTAAATCATAAAGTTCTTCAGTAGGTACCTACTCGTGTTTCCATTTTGAAAATATTCTACCCAAAAAACCTTCTTCTTTGAATATGCAATCTATGGCTAGAGTGTTATATCTATGGGTAACTAAATAAAACATGGCGGATTCAATGTTTTTCATACTAATTTTATAACGTTATAGCAACAGTTTTACAAATTGGATTTCATTCAAATTACTTTCTAAACCTTCCTGTACTAATAAAAAGTAAACTGTGCTATTTGCAGCGAAACAGGTCCAGTGATTTTCGAGAACATCGAGGACAAACAAACTTACAATGATTTTTTTATATATATATATAGGAGTACAGAACGCTGAAGTCGTAAAATAGCAGATGGCTATAAAATATACCACGATCAAATAATGTAGGAGCTATTAATCAGAAACTAACACAACATAAAATTATCTAAAATGATTATTCCAAGCTTCCTGCCTAGCAGTAGTCACAGGATGAAAACATTTTGACTGAAAAAAACGGTATTTATTTGTTAGAGATTATTGTGGATAAATAAATTCTGCGGTCTCTGGAATTTGGTGAGATTTTTTCGTTCAAGATTTCGCTATTCAACTGTATTTGCTTCTTTACGTCATTTCACCATGTCTATGCTTTTAATATCCATAAAGACGATTGACAAACATTAACATAAAACGCCATAGATTTTTTTTTGAGTACTGTTAAATTTTGTGATAGAAATATTGTTGTGTCGCTCACATTGACTGTCTATATTTTTCTCTCTTCCATCACTTAATTTTACAAGAGTAGTGTTTAAATGTATCGACCTAAGTAGGCAATGAATAAAAAATATAAAGAAAAAAGCTTTGTCGTATGGTTTAATTGTGAAGTTTATCAAACTCGCCAGGTTCGCTGAATTCTTTTAACAAATATTATTTTCTCGCCAGAGGCACGGTGGGGAATTAATTAAAAATGTAGGCGGATAGATAGGTACCGTCTCCCGGTGGTGGCGCGACAAATTAAAAATCATTGTAAGGCAAAAATAAATTTACAAGGCAATGGCATTATAAAGCGGGGAGTAATGAAAACCCGCGCCCGCCATTTGACAGACGAGGCGTGGCAATACTGACTTTACCATAATGGACTTAATAAAAAGTTGGGTTGTGTGCTATAATAATGGTTTTGTTGGCTATATTGAATTGGAAATGTTACTGAATCATTGTTGTGAAAATGTTTAAACGTGTGATATTTATATACATACAAGAGTCGAAGGAAAGCCATAATATAAAAACTGTTTTTGTATTATTCTCCACAGCAAGCGACGGCCCACTGTGGTTGAGTGGTTACGTTCGCAGCTGCGAATTCGGAGATCATGGGTTCAAATCAAGGCGTTTTGAAAATAAATTTTGTTTGGTTCATTGTTCATTTTTATTTCACTATTTATTATTTAAAAATGATTCATATTGTAGCTTGGCAATAAAATGTGGACATTTAATAAAATAGAACTATTTTTCATTACTATGGCACACCACCCTTTGTCACATGAGCAAGGTCCTTCTGATTCGTTCTTGTGTTCAACTGCTTCGGCTATGTGAATGATCTGCCGGCCACTGTGTTTCCTCCATCCTATAACATGGGTCTCTTCAGAACCCATGCTCACTCCCTTCTATCCTCTAAAAAGACCGTCCACATAGCATCCCCCAAAGGGATGGTATATGAGCCTTGAGAAGTATTTCCCTCAGGGTCTCTCTGCATAAAGCTCCATAACTTCCTCAATTTGTGGAAAAAATTCCCAAAATATATCTCTATTATATTAAATTAACCTTTTTAAAATTTATAAATGTCTTAGAATATTATTTTGAATCATCTCCTTTCGGAAAGTACTACTAATTTATATGAACCGTTTGGTTAAAGTCACCAAATGAATTTAGACCATTGTGCTTCTATAAACTTACTTTAATTTTCCATGAGCCATCCCGATGTTATCATTTAAAACGCTTTAAACGACCGCAAGACCCTCCATTTTGTCTATTTTAATGTCAAACTTTATCTGGAACAGAGGTGAAATGCATCGCCAATATCGCCCTGGTTAATGACCACCATTCAGAAACGAAACGTGGCAAATGGCTTTAGCCATGCTTGCTGGCCAGACGATTAGCGAAGTACTTTCCCGCCATCTTCCAATCCATATCCCTTCCATCTCCTCTCACTACCTTCAGACTCTTAACATACCTAATACCCCAATTGTGAATCTCATGAATCTCACTGTACTGTACTCACATAAAAAACATTGACCAACGAGCTCTGGCGTTGTGAATATTAACACATCTTTTTACACATGAACATTTTAAGGTTAGCGTGGGAAATTATTTTTAGATCTGAAGACAATTTCCATCATGAGCTGTGGAGCTTTGCATTGTCTCAAAAACAAGGCGCCATAAGTCGTTTGTCCGTATTTTTCAAATGATCCTAATATTTTTTATTATTTGAATTTCACCCTAAGCAAATTACTGTCTCGTGAAAACACAAAGTATAATAAAAACAGTTTTAAAAGAACCTATAAGTACTTCGTCAAAAGACATTTTTAAAAACTTTTATGTTTACATTATCATAAAACGCTATTAAAAAAAATTCTCTTCTAAATTTAATAAAAATATACATTAGTACCTTACTGTCCAACTTACACTACAATGACAAAAACCTCAAGTCTACTAAGCACTCTAAGATTAAATATATCATCTGGCCAGAAAAACAATATATTCCATGCAACAAAATCGCATAATGCTTTTCCAAATGATATTAAAAATGCCACGGACATAAAAAGATTAAAAAATAAGTAAACATTAAGATGAGGAAATCACAAAAATTATAAAATCAACATATTTTAAGTATCAGTAACACCAAAACAAAAACCTATAGTCCGCCTCGGAACAGGAGTCCCTAGCGAGGAGAACTGTGAATATAAGAAACTTGTAATGTGCTTATTCTTATCAATGAAACGTGAAAAATATTAATGTGTCTTAAATAGAAATTAATAAAAAATAAATCTTTAGATGAGAGATAATCTATTGATGTGTACAACTAAAAACTCTCAAACGGTGAGCTTGTCGTCTTGAAATTTACACAGCTTTCCCACTTGAAATTTTTAGTTCAACATAATTATTCCTATGATTAATTATATTACGTTTAATGTGCAATGGACGTTAGTAATTTAAAATGATTGATATACTCGTATTATGTTATATGATGTAACATTGAAATGGTCGCCGATAATTTAATTAAACCAGAGTCATTTTATTTCCTACAACATTAAATTAAAATGAGGCAATTCAAATATGCGAGTTTATTATTTTTTTGTTTTATCGCCACCTTTTGAACCGTAAATCATTAAACCGAATAGCGAATAAACGAAATAAACAAACATGGGCGAATTTCCGATAAATTACCAATAAAAAATAGTGATGAGCGACTGTAAAGACCGTGTTATATGGGTCAATAAAACCGGCTGTTTATTTGTACGGAAGAGTGTATCGGCTAGTTAACGAATGCGCCAGACTTATTATTCTTAAAAGATGTTTTATTGCGTCATTAAATGCCCGCAGCTTTATAAGAAAATTGGGAAATCTCTGCGAAATATTGATGGGTTTACTACTTACTATTATTAGAAAGGAACTGAACTGATCTTATAAGAATGATGGAGGATTGTTGGGTTAGATTAAGTTAGGTTAGGTAAGATTAGGTTCGGTTAGGTTGGGGTTCTTACGTGACCTGAGGCCTTAGCACAGACGAATCGATAACTTAACAATATCGGATCGATAGCCTTAACTGACGACGGTTTTATACCGATTTCTCGAGCACAGTTGCGCTCATTAGGTGTATGGAAAGCCAAACCGATAGTGACAACGTAATAATTGAGAAATCGCCCTACGATGGCAACACTGGCGGGTATTGTCTATGGATCTGTATTCCCATACGTCAAACGTACGTACGAATAAGTTGAAAATGTCGAATGAATGTTTACTGAAATATCATCATAATATTAAATACATTGGCAGTCGGCAATTGGTTAATTGGTCAACGAGGTATTTAGCCATGATTCGTGTCATTCTGAACAACTTTCAGAATTCCGTTTCTGGAAGTACGAACGGATTCAATTGATCGGGTATACGACGTTTTTCATTCATCGAGCTTCATTAGTTTGCCTCCGTTCATTAATAATCCACTAATTTTACATAACGAACGACGTTATTAAAAAGTAGTGCATACTGACAGTTAACTGAAGCTTATTTGATACTCAAGAGGCCGCCCTAAATCTGGCGGGTTTTGTCCACCGACTATTGGGATATTTTTATATTACATATACTTATTTTATATTAAATTTTACCGAAATAAAATTTTACTTAACTCAATTAAATAATATTAACTTCATCTTATTTATTCGTTGACCGCGCTCGCACAAACCGCATAGCGCCGCATCATAATCTTAGACGACGGATTTAGTCAATATCATATTGATATAGGGTTTTATCGATCGACCGTGCTAAGGCCTCAGGCCCCCTAACACAGAACATCGATAAATGATTTATTGATAATCTCGGTAACTTGTCATCGTTTCAAAATCGTTAACAAAAAAAAACAGTTAAAATCGACTAAATATGCTTGTTTTTGTTGACGTAAATTGTTTTTTGGTCAGGAAGGATGACAAGTTACCGACATTATCGATAAAACTCTTATCGATAATGTGATAATAATAATATGCTAGATGGCCTGTTACCTGATTTCTGTTCTTAGGGATAAGGCGATGTCCTTATTATTAGCTTTTATTATTACTTTTACCTTTTGCTTAACTGCGGTTCCGTTTTTCTCGGATGAAAGCTGTAATTCAGCGGATGACATTCTTTATAAATATCGATATTAGGGTAGTTTTAACAAAATAAAAAGTGAATATTATCGTAAGTATCGACTTTAAACATTATTAGAGAGTTATTCATGACATAATATTGCTATTAAATCTTTGGTAAGTGCCTTTGCCAAAAGCCCGAAATGTCAGATAAAAGTGATTTAAGAATTATAATACTGCAAGTATGTAAGTGTAAAGTAAGTAATAGTAAATTACACGTGTTCAGTATGTGTGATGCACTTATGATTTTTAATAATAATTTGATCATTAAACCACAAACTACTTTAAAAATGAATTGTCATTGTTATGTAATCGGAATCGCAGATAAGCAAAATGCCTTTAACCCCAAGGATGGGGGCAATGTCTTTTCCTTAAAAACGAATCGGAATCAGGCCCTAGGATGCCTAGATTTTAGTTTTGTTTGTTGAACGCATAACTAAAGGCATTGCCTATATTGATAGCTTCATTGTAACTTTCCCCCATTCTCATAAACGACACATGCAACAAAGTTTAAAATTGATCTCTCAGCAGCAGAACAATAACATTTTATCGAAGGAAGCAATCGCTATAAGGCTTAACATTATTTATTTTTATTTTTTTTTATATGGATACCGCACAAGAGTCACAACAGCTCCCAACCGTCTGGAGCCAGTGAGACTATGGCATCCTCAATTGGGGAATGTTGTGAGGCTGAAGGTATTGGGGAGGGGAAGGAGAAGGGGAGGAGGAAGGTGGGGGTACACCTGGCAATTCAGATCTGGTCACCAAACACGGCTAAAACCCATTTCAAGCAACGTTTCAATATATATATATACGTATATGTATATGAATTAAGATTTTATTTTTATCTTATTTAATTTGATTTTAATTTTTAGTAAATCATGCAACCTTTTAAATGCTCCTGTTTCTAGTTCTATTTCTCTTTTAGTTATCTTAATTTTTTTAATTTTAAAAATAAAACAATAACTTTGTTTACATCACTTTTATTTATACTTTTACCGACTAGGTTTCCCTACTACCGTAGCTTCTTCAGGGCAATATACAACTAAACTATGAACTAAGATACACATGTGTTATAGATTGATAAAAACAGGCGAGTGACAGGTCGAGGGTGGGAGATCAGCAGGTACCTGCTGACCGGGAAGGGTGTGCACTTTGTTTATTGGGAATAATTTAAGAATTGGACTTTTATTTAAATTTATTTAATTTTTTTAGTTCTTTACAACAATATTATATAATATACAACAAACTTCGACTACCATAATGTGGGCATGTGCCTAGTTTGGTAATTGATAAAATGTTAATTATGTACGAAGACTTATAAATGTATAAATAAATAAAATAAAAAAAACGTAGCTAAAAGAAACACCATCGCCTTTGACGTATTTTAGAACACCAGGAATTTCTAAATTGTGATGCAAGTTATGTTTAAAATTAAACGTTTCATGCTGTAATAAAAGAAGAGCTTTAACAGCCTGTAACCCGTGGCATTATGTCATTACCTATTTGGGAACGTTGTTGAGGCCGAAGTTTATAATATGAAAGTAAATAGAATGGTTGGGGAGTACTTCGCCTATTCGGATCTAGTATAACTGAAGACAATTCAAGTAACGGAACATCTCGATCTGATCGCTGGTCTTTCACCAGGACGATGCTGGCAGTAACGAAAAGTTTCTTGAAATTAAATTTTCTTAATGTTTAGTGACCAGATCTGAATATCCAAGCATTTCTTAAACTGCCTCATCACGTCATCCACATAAATTGATGCAATAGATTCCGTTGTTCCGTGCAGATGTAAAAAAAACAATTATTCATCATGTTACAACCGAAACTACCAACATGAAAATTGTGTGGCTCCGAATGAATATATCTTTAATGGAAACAACGACGAAATATTAATTATGGTTTTGATATGTTGTAATGTAGGATAGATTAAAGTTTAAAGGGAACAAGGATAACCAAGCACTTACCGAAATATCTCCATACGAGCGAATCTGCTTCCACGACAGTAATTTTGCTTCTGACGAACGAGAGCATTAAATAAATAACTGTCACATTACAGTGTTGCAATTAATACTGTTGGTTAGGGAAAGTAGGGACTGGCGAAAATCATTTGTTTCAAATTGGTATGGATCACACTTCTAGAGATTAACTATTCAGTGTTATTTACTCCTAACAACTATGGCTCAACTTTATCAAACAAACAACTGCTATTTTCAAACTGATGATCTATGATTACTTAATTTTAAAACAACATCCGTCAAAATAGTGTAGCAATTTGGTGTACAAGTTTTGTATTGATTAATTTCAGAGTTTCGCTGAAATCTTAACATTTCCACAATATGTTGCCAAATTGCTGGAAGCCGTTGAAAAAGCACGCATTCATCATTTTATTAATCAAAACACGCTTAATTCTGGGAGAGGATAAAATTAATCGGAGGTCCCCATAAATTTACAAGGCATGGGAAAGTCATGGCTTATTTATGCAGAAATGTGATTTGTGATATTTTTGCAACCGCTAAACAATGCCTTTATTCTGGCCATGTGTTGTGCTAAATCATTAGGTGTCATGTAGCTGAAATCTGATTCAATTTTTTTCTACGGCAAGACAGTTTTTGCAGGCTGTCAGTATTTTGCAATAGTGTACCCTAGTTTTACTAATATTATCGTGCAAGTATTGTTTATTTTCATGTGAAGTGGTAACTTGGCGATGTGACACTATAATTAAAAAAAATAATAAAACAATAACTTTGTTTACATCGCCTTCATTTGTTATATACTTTTGCCGATCACGCCACTACCGTAGCTTCTTCAGGTCAGTATATTACTAAACCACGAACTTAGATACACATGTGTCATAGATTAATAAAAACGGGCGAATGAAGGGCCAAGAGTGGGAGGGGAGCAGGTACCGGACCGGGAAGGGCGTGTACTTTGTTTATTGGGAATATTTTAAGTAACGGACTTTTAATTAAATTTATTTGATTATTAATGAATCTACTATTAGTGTTTTTGGCTTTCCTCATTTCTAATGCATCTAAGTAATCTAGTCTAATGCCTATTCCATTCTTATTTAGTAAACTAGTGCCTGTATTTTTATTGATGTGTGGTCCGTTTCTAAGAGGTGGTTGGCAAATTCCGAGAACCCATTATTATTGAGACATCTTAAGTGTTCTTTTACTCTTATATTAAAATTACGCGACGTTTTGCCTGCATAAAACATTTCGCGGAAGAAGAAAAATCTCTCGAACGGTGAGTTATGATTATGTGCAGATTCTCTGTTTGAATTTTAAATTCGGAAAATATTTAGAAAAACGAATTTCGAAACTTGTTTTAACGGACAGTACCCAAAAATACACACTTGGCAGGTTGTTAACTCAAGTAATACTTCAAATGATTTATTTGTAAATTCTATAGGGATAATTAGAAAAAATGTGTAAGATATGAAATATCTGACGGCCTCCATGGTCGAAGCTTAAGGCTCTCGACTACGAATCCGAAGGTCGCGGGTTCAAATCCCGGGGTGCGCGAGTGAATTCTATTTAATTAATTTGTGCTGTTTCACACTTATTTAATTTAAAAATAATGCACAGTATATTTGCGCACGTACCAGAGTGGAAGATACTCTCAGTATCGCCCTGGTGAAAGATCACCATTCAGAATTGAAACGTTGCTTGAAATGGCTTTTAGCCGTGTTTGGTGACCAGGTCTGAATAGCCAGGTATTCCCCACCTTCCTCTTCCCCTTCTCCTTCCCCTCCCCAATCACAACATTTCCCAATTGGGGATGCCATAGTCTTACTGGCTCCAGACGGCTGAGAGCAGTTGGGACTCTTGTGCGGTATTTATATAAAAAATTAAAAAATCCACAAACTGTAAACGTTTCAATTTTTTTTGAAATACGTCCTGGAATTTTAGGTAAAATTTTCATAAATGCTTTGAATGGTTTTCAAACTGCACCTATTTCATACTTAACCTGTATAGAATGTACAGCTTAATTATTTGTGGTATTACTTGAGTTAGCAACCCGTAAACCTGGTCCTTAAACCGGGTAGTAAAAGAAGGAAATCTTTTTTTTTTCGCTAGATAATTGACGACTTTCTTAGCTTCTGAAGATTTGCAGACCATTCCACACTAAATTTGTTTCCTCCATTCGCTAAATCTTTCATTTTCAAAGAGACCTCCCAAGATCCGCAAGATTTTACGTAAATAAATTCCCAATGATTCAATTAGTTTCACTATCAAAACTATTCCAACTTGATGTCTCAATTTCCCCCAATACAGCTGAACACACTATTGTTGGGAAGTCATAAATCTTCCCATAATGATTTAACCTAGGAATAAATAAACTTTTGTTGTTCATACTAACATTTCCCCTTTTCCGCGTGACCCTGAATACATCTATTTTTATAAGAAACGGCAGAATATTATTATGACTGTGTCCACAAACCAAAAGGATTGGTTTTACAAATGACCGACTTTTCAAATTTAGTATTCCGGTCTTTATTTATGTACAGAATTGTGTATTTTTGGTGTTTCTTTAGTTTTTAAGAAAATTGTGTTATTTTTTTAGAATAGTTTCATTATTTACATTGTTAGTCGTTATACGTAAATATTTCAGGAAAGCGTGTAAGCATGGAAAATTATCAGTGTACAAAAAGAATAAATAAAATTATTTACAGGTATCAAGAATAAGGAACTCCAGTGAAAAATGTTATGGCTTTAAAATATATATTCATATAGACTAGCAAGATTCTGAATATATAAATATTATTATATCATATATATGATTATACGTAGAATTTTATAAATAATTATTTAAAAGTGAATAAATAATCATCTCATCTAAAGACCTTGTTATGTTGGTACCATTGTATTGTGAACATCTGACGTCACTTATGTATTCCGTTTTTGGATTAGTATGGACATTTTTATTTTGTATTTTATATATGTATTTTTTTTAACTTTGGCGAAATTTTAACTTAATTTGGATGACTTTAAGCTCCATAATTGTTGTTCAACATAAAAAAAAAGTTTATCGGAGGAAGCAGTTTGTGGCTTGAAACAATAATTTAAATGTAAAATGTTTTTGTTTGAAGCCACTTTATTTTATTAATGCATTCGACTAGTTTCACTATAACTTAATAAACTTATATGTGTATACGAGTATGTGTACATTCCTGAAGAAGGTTGAGTCCAACCGAAACAAAAACAAAAACATTTTAAATTTAAATTATAAAAAAAAGTTTTATTATTGACAGAAATTAGAGTATTCATAGAAAAAAAAACAGTTAATACGAATATTATGATAATTTTAATGTTCAATACTGTTATTATTCTTCGAGTTAAACATTCTAAACAGGTAGATAATGTTATTACTTATGTTTAGTTATGGTTTACTATAAATAGAATACACATTTATCGCATTTATCTAAAGCGACAGCAGTAAAAAATGTATATTAATTGATAAACTAAAGTTTTTAAGACAAGATTTTTGTGCAGAGCGCAAAGGGTAACAATTATTTTTATAAACAATAATTATTAGCTTGAAACACTCATCCAAATTGAAAAAACCTTCCGAGAAAAGATAAATGTCGCCTATTGAGGGATTTAGCCGTTATAAGCCTTTCTCATACTAATAAAGTTGGTTGTTTACAGGTGAAATATAATGAAAACAGTAATTATTGAATGAAACACTAGTATATATTGATTAACTTGGCGGGTTTGCGATAAGCCGACGTAGCTCAACGGTAGAGCATCTGACCGGCAATCAGAAGGGTGCAGGTTCGAGTCCTGTCGGCGACATTTATCTTTTCTCGGAAGGTTTTTTCAATTTGGATGAGTGTTTCAGGCTTATAATTATTGTTTATAAAAATAATTGTTACCCTTTGCGCTATGCACAAAAATCTTGTCTTAAAACTTTAGTTTATCAATTAATAAATATTTGACAAGTCAAACATTTTTCACCAATAAAATGAAGACATAATTTGTCTCGACGCCACCTATTGAGGGATTTAGCCGTTACAAGCCTTCCTCATACTAATAAAGTTGGTTGTTTACAGGTGAAACAATTATTGAATGAAACACTAGTATATATTGATTAACTTGGCGGGTTTGCGATAAGCCGACGTAGCTCAACGGTAGAGCATCTGACCGGACATCAGAAGGATGCAGGTTCGAGTCCTGTCGGCGACATTTATCTTTTCTCGGAAGGTTTTTTCAATTTGGATGAGTGTTTCAGGCTAATAATTATTGTTTATAAAAATAATTGTTACTAAAAAATGTCCCCAAACATAACTTTGCAGGAGGTTCCTAATTCAAACAATACCACAAATGATTTATCCGTAAGTTCTATACAGGTAGTTGGGAAAATGTATAAGGTTTCAAAAGATAAAAATCCCCAAACTGTAATCTTTAAAATCGATGAAATACCTCCCAAAATATCTGAAAATAGGTGCATTTTGAAAACCAGTGGAAGCAATTTTGAACGATTTACCAGTACGTATTTTATATAGAATTTAAAAGAAAAACTTGAGTATTTTTGTCTTTTGGAACCTTAAACATTTTTGTAATTATCCGTGTAGAATTTACAGTTAAATCATTCGTAGTATTTCTTGAGTTAGCAACCTGGAAAGTGTGTATTTTTGGGTACTGACCGTTAATGTTAGAACATTACAACATATGTCGTAATTTAATAAAGACCAGCGAATGTTTGAAATGTTGTTTAAAATGCATCTATACTTAATGGCTAAAATAATCGTTTTGAAGATGAGTGAATATGATAAATATTATGTTTATTTTATGATTTCATCGGGTTAGATAAAGTATTATGCCTGGTTCACACGTATTGATGAATATTATAAATATTTAAAAGTACATTTTTTTTGAAAAGATGTGCAAAGTGCGGTGGTGGAAACTTACACTTAACATGTTAAATTTTCAAAAGATGAAAACGAATGCTTTTTGAAGTCGCCCTGCTTTGTAAATTTAAATAAATTTCCCGCCACTGTTGACGCACTTCTAAGTCGTAAAAAATCACAGTTTACCATCAAACAAATCATTAAATAATAATGATGTTGGGAAAATGTAAGAATGTACCACAGATTCACAAACACGAAGGCATAAATAATTTTTTACGACCCTCCATGGTCGAGGGGTAAGGCCCTGGACTACGAATCCGAAGGTCGCGGGTGCAAATCCGGGCGTGCGCAAGTAAATTTTATTTAATTAATTTGTGCTGTTTCACAATTAATTAATTTAAAAATAATATATAGTACATTTGTGCACGTTCCAGTGTGGAAGATACTCTCAGTATCGCCCTGGTGAAAGACCACCATTCAGAATTGAAACGTTGCTTGAAATGGCTTTTAGCCGTGTTTGGTAACCAGATATGAATAGCCATGTATTTCCCCACCTCCCTCTTCCCCTTCTCATTCCCCTCCCCAATACCTTCAACCTCACAACATTCCCCAATTGGGAATGCCATAGTCTCACTGGCTCCAGACGGTTGGGACCAGTTGGGACTCTTGTGCGGTATTCATATAAAAAAAATATATTAAAAAAAAAAAAAAACTAGAAAGGCTTCGTTGAGCAGGGCATGTAGGATGGATGGAAGTTAGTCGACCACCGTACCTATAGGCTTTAGAACAATTGCGTTGATCGAGTTACAAAACTAGGAAACAAAAGCTGTGGAAATAATAATTACCGTGAATCTGACAGCGCGCGTTCCAAATATTTTCATATACGCGAAATGCGTTGCGTTCATATAGCCATTCAAACAGGGCTGTACTAAAGAAAATTAATAGATCAAAAACATGTAAACACAAAAAAAAAACTCCAATATATCGCTCCCCATGTATTCGTTATGTTTATTTGACGGCCTCCGTGGTTGGGTGGTTGCCATCCTCGACTACGAATCCGGAGGTCACGGGTTCAAATCCCGGCGTGCATAAATTTTGTGTTATTTCACATTCATTTAAAAATAACATTTAACATATTTGCGGCACGTTTCAGAGTGGTAGATATTTTCAGTATCACCCTGGTGAAAGACCACCATTCAGAAACGAAACGTTGCTTGAAATGGCTTAAGTCGTGTTTGGTGACCAGATCTGAATAGTCAGGTACATCCCTACCTCCCTCTTCCTCTTCTCCTTCCCCTCCCCACTATCTTCAGCCTCGCAATATACCCCAATTGGGGACATCATAGTCTCACTGGCTCCAGACGGTTGGGAGCAGTTGGGACTCTTTTGCGGTAATAAAGAAAGATGCTTGATCAGTTCAGTGCTTGGCTTCTTCTGCCTATTGCTTTACCAGTGAAATTAAACGACGCAAGGTTCTTTCTAGAAGGTTCCTTTTTTAACAACAAAAAAGAGTGTAGAACACCTACTTTCCTCTATAGCTGTCAGCAAGAGACCTCTAAGGTTCTACTCAGGTTTCTGTGGGACGAGTGCGGTAAATGAGTGTTCGAATTGGAAGGGTGAAATAAAAATATATTTTTTTAAATTAAAAGTAACCCTTATTAATATATAATGCTGTAGTATTAATCTTATTTTAATGAAGCTACAAAGTTTTAAGGGTGACGAGAGAAGTCTGTTACACCATAGAAATAGAAAAGAATCGTTACCAAACTAAATACGTTTGTCGTTTCCTTAGTTAAGTTAGACTTTTCGGTTATCCAAGAGATATTTCCAAAATATTTATATCAAGTCACATTGAAAATAAACGTTTTTCAATTCGATTTGGATCCCTTGACCTTTTAGAATCAATACAAATAAACATTGAAAAAACATATTTTCCTTGCTCTATGGACAAATGGTAATCTTCGCTAACATACCACATATTTTAATCAAACTATAATAAATGCTTTTTATTAATTGATAAATTAAAGTTTTTCAGACAAGATTTTTGTGCATAGCGCAAAAAAATATAATAAAAACAGTAATTATTGATTGAAACACTAGTATATATTGATTAACTTGGCGGGTTTGCGATAAGCCGACGTAGCTCAACGGTAGAGCATCTGACCGGCAATCAGAAGGGTGCAGGTTCGAGTCCTGTCGGCGACATTTATCTTTTCTCGGAAGGTTTTTTCAATTTGGATGAGTGTTTCAGGCTAATAATTATTGTTTATAAAAATAATTATAATAAATGCAGTCATAACCAAACTACACGAGTACTAAACTAAACTCTGTGTCAAATGAAATAGTAACCTCACAAAAATCATGTTTTATCGTCGCGCAATTAAAGTTTACCCAAAAAGCATGTAGGTAGGCACTGAGGGTTATATTTTTGATGCATTTGAATTCCCTTCCGATAACGGTGTCCTTGCTAAACGTCACTGAGAAGTGCCTTTTATCTTGTTTGCTTTCATTGGGAACGAGACAAGTGCGTTTGTTGCAAATACATAATGCTTTGAAAAGTTTTCAAGTGCCTTCTTGTGTTCAATGAAATATTATTTTATGTATAACAAGTGTGAAAAATGCTGCATGTAAGCAATTCAACTGCGTATTTCGAAACTCTCTCAAATGTACCACCTCATAGGTGTACTCGTATATCAATAGTTACCCACTGTGGATTCGAATTCAATGCATCTGGTCATCCTCACCCGCTTGGCTATCGACCTAACCTTTTTTTGGTGAAATATGACATGAAGAAAAACTACGTATATCTACAGAGCTTTCCATTGAAAATTAAAGGAAATTATAAAGCCGATAGTAGAATAAAGAGGACAGCGAATAACAATATGAAACGCACAGTGGAATGAAAAGGAAATTGAAGAAATATATGAAACACACAGTGGAATGAAGAGGAAATCAAAGTAAAATATTCAACACGCAGTGGAATGAAGAGGATATCAAAGAAAACTATGAAACACATAGTGGAATGAAGAGGAAATCAAAGAAAAATATGAAACACACAGTGGAATGAAGAGGAAATCAAATAAAAATATGAAACACGCAGTGGAATGAAGAGGATATCAAAGAAAACTATGAAACACATAGTGGAATGAAGAGGAAATCAAAGAAAAATATGAAACATACAGTGGAATGAAGAGGAAATCAAATAAAAATATGAAACACGCAGTGGAATGAAGAGGATATCAAAGAAAACTATGAAACACATAGTGGAATGAAGAGGAAATCAAAGAAAAATATGAAACACACAGTGGAATGAAGAGGAAATCAAATAAAAATATGAAACCCACAGTGGAATGAATAGGAAATCAGAGAAAAATATGAAACACACATTGGAATGAAGGATAAATTAAAAAAAATACATATGAATCGCACTTTGAAACGAAGTGAAAATTAAAGAAAAACATGAAACACATCGTGAATTTCATATATTTTCAGATTATGAAAATTTTCCGCACTCCGGAGCTGATCCGGCGATATTTTTGGTACAAAAATAGCCTTTCGTTCGAGTTTAGCTCGGCGGGAAGGCGAGCGTTAGCAAATGTTAGTTTTTGAGAAATCGCCGGCACAATACGTAACTCGCGAATGCGTCCGACATCTTCCACTCAAACAACATGGCGTAAAAATAATAATAATTAGTAAATAAATAATTTTATTCGTGTAGCGACGGGCAGTGCAGAAGCTTCGTGAGCTTTTTTTGAAAGGTGTTGAGTTACGTTGTCAGCAATGATTTCAAGTTTGGAACGTAAATATTTCAAAAGAGCACGTTTTTAAACTTGTGTTCTATTTTGAGTGACATTTTTGTGGCATTTCATAAAAAAAAACAAAAGTGTTTATAATTTTTTTTCTTTGTTTATCCTTAAGTGTATTTATAATTGTCTTTGTCTGAATGTTTACGTTTGTTCTACTTTTAATAAGTGCGTAAGCCATTTATAGATCCACATACTTATTAATATATAAAAACGGGGGCGTCGCTATTGTAAGAAAATTATTAATAATTACTATAAACCAGTAAGAAAACGTTGGGGATGCCAGAGGAAGACATGGCACGATCAAGTGAAACAAATACTTGAGCCGGGCCATGTCAAGAGTTATAATAACCGAAGTTTATGTATGGGGCGATATATGAATGTGAATGAAGTAAGGAGTGTGTACCAAGACCGATTTGTTTGGCGGTCCATCCTCTCTGCCAACCCTTGGTTAGTTAGGATGAATATCTGTTTGTATGAAACAGGGAAAACTCTCGTCTTCTGAAGTAATGAACATATCATAACTGTTTCTGTCTGGAAATTCTAGGTCAATGCGCTTACTTTTAGCTGGCGACAACATTTACATATTGAGCTATGGAGCTCACAATTAACTGTCGGAAAATATGATATGTTACCATATTTATTGATATCAAACTTTACAAATGTTCACTAAGAAATATATCGATAAATAGTGATGTAATTTTGAACGAAGTTAGGTAGGTACTAAAGGGTTCCATGATAAATCAGCACACATATGAATCAGTACACCTTTGTAAGTGATTAAAAGTCATTAAAAATACAAAAAAAAATTGCCTGAAAACCTGACCTCACCTTTTTTTAACGGAGGAAGAGTCTCAACTGATCCCAACCGTCTGGAGCCACTGAGACTGGGAGGGGAAGGAGATCGGGAAGAGAAAAGGCGGGGAAGTACCTGGCTACTCAGATTTGGTCACCAAACACGGCTAAAGCCATTTCAAGCGATGTTTTAATTCAGAAACGTGCCGCAAACATACTATTTTTTATTTTTAATGAATAATTTGTGAAACCACACAAATTAATCAAATAAAATTTACTTACGCAGGGTGGGATTTGAACCCTCGACCTCCGGATTTGAAGCCGAGGATCGTATCTACTCAACCATGGAGGGCTAACCTAAATAATCATAATTTTTTTAATAAATTTAAAAAGAGAAAATTATTCAGTTAGGTTAGGTTAGGTTAGGTTAAGAGTGTGCCGATTTATACGTGTGCTGGTTTATCCGGTCACCGTACTGAAACGAGTTTTGAGTAAATTTAATTCAACGTTCAGCAAAAAACATCTTCTACGCGTAAGAAAAAAAACACAAAATGTATGGCTGGATCGATGAAAACTGATTCTTCTCAAGTGTTAGATTTTTATGGTTTTATAAAATTTATCGTAATACAAACAAATAAAAATTTGGGGTTGGAGATTCGATTTTAAAACGAAATTTAATGGGAAAGGGAAGTTATTGAACAGCGTTAAAATATTTTTGGAAATTTAATGAATTATTAATTTTTACTGTATTTTATTCGTACAACTGTATTTATTTATCATTTAAAATTTTTAAAAATTATATTTAATAATGTTATTATTATTTTTTAATTTTTATTGTTGTAACAGCTGTATCGGTGTTCAATGCCATTTTAAAATCGTGGTCAGTCCACATTGAGACGACCTACTTACATGATTTTGTTTACCCCCTCCCAATTTTCGTTATTATTGAATTTGAAATGATTTATTAATATTTTCGGTGATAGCCAATTTACTTAGAAAATATTTGTGATAATTAAAAGGATATATTCCGCAAGTAACTTAGAGTTGAAATCTACATTCCCCGCTTTTAATGATGGCAGGGTTTTGTAAATTGTTTTATAATTACGTGAATGCTATGTTAGTCTATGAATTTGATTTTTTTTGGCATGGTTTAGGTTTCATGAAAATACTGAGGAGTGGAGAATAAATAGTTTTTCTTACTTCATATATTGCCGTTATATCCGGATAACTTGTTTTGTTGTTTATCTCTAGTTGCTAAAAAAACATATTATGTCTAAATTAAATATAATATCCGCGACTGATCCGTATTGTGAGGCCGAAGGGAGTGGAGAGTGGGCGATCTGGTCATCAAATACGGCTAAAGCCATTTCAAGCAACGTTTCGATTTTGTTTGATTATTACCACAGGGATACAGAAAGTATTTACGACTTATCGAATAAGAACATAAATAATAACTTACTCTGAAGGTGCTTCACAGTGGATAATTTCACTGTAAATTTAGCAATTTTTAAGTAAATGAGCTTTTATTAAAAATATTTGCATTGAACCCATTTTCAGTATTAATTTACCCAATTAATTTAATCCATTTATCTCATAAAAACATCCGTTCAATATAATGAAATTATTCCAAACGCATTAAAAAGAACAGAGCTGATAAAAGCACTAAGTACCTACTCATACGAAACGGCGCGCTTTTGCCATTAAACCTGACAGCCCGCGTAAATATTGTATTCCATAGATAATGTACATAAAAGCAGGGGAAACTTTTTATTACTATGGCCACAGAACAGATAATTCCTAGTGAGATGTAAATCGATTTTAAAGAATTTTTCCTCTTTCGTATTGTCGTACGGGAATATCTAACTCATCATTTTAAAATTTCAAGTTTTTAATTGTATCGTTGACTCACCTTCTTTGTTGCAACCCATCCAGATCAACATTCCTCACCGTCCTCAATCAACACTTATTATGATTAATTATGCCTATCATTCTCCGCTCTCCAGAATGCCTAGACTTTTTAACTCAAGCCAGAGCTTTGAAATTTTTGTTACCAGTCTAAATGGTTTTTGTAAGGCTTTACGAAAATAAACTTCGGAGAATATCCTTTAAAATTTTTGAGTAAATCGGGTTTAATAATGTTATTATTAAGCTCTGCAAGTATTTAATTTTTTTTTAATATGGCATTCATGGCCATTTTCAAGCTGTGGTTAGACCACGTTGACACGACTTATATATAGTTCTATTGACCCCCACTCAATTTCAGTATAATTAAATGGAGTTCTACGAATTAAACACAAAAAAACCAATTGATCTAGCCTCATGGACTACCAAAACCTTGTTCGGACTTGTGTAAATTTTTGTCCTATTTTTGTCATTACTTCATTCATGTATTATGTATACGCTGTTATTTTTCTGCGGATCGTGTTGTGTATTTTGTGTAATTGGCCTGAATTCTGAATGGATTAAAAAAAAAAAAATTCCTGGGGGTAATGAATGGAGCGGGGATTCGTTGACTATATGTTCGGTGATCTGCACCGCATCGCATTCACACCTCGCCGACTCTTTAAGGTCCCACCTATGCATCATGTGAGTATAGGGACTGGGGGAGCACCTGATCTTATTGATGAAGGACCAGAATTTACGAGGCAGTAAAAACCCAGGCTATCTCTCAGTAGGCTTACGTATGATATGGGCATTTCTCACATTGTCTGCCGATTGCCACTCAAGTTTCCAGCTGTCATTTTACTTTTTATTCTATATTACAGACTAAGTACATTTACTATACACTTGAACAGTAATAAACATTCAAATTACATTCATTAAGATACAGATCGTGATGCCTCCCCTGGTAGTAGTCGTTTGGTACAACAATATATAGTATTTCAGGAGGTATGGACTATTGAACAAATAAGAATGTCGAGTATAAGTGTATGTTTGTTTGTTTGTTTGTTTGTTTGTTTGTTTGTTTGTTTGTTTGTTTGTTTGTTTGTTTGTTTGTTTGTTTGTTTGTTTGTTTGTTTGTTTCTTTGTTTGTTTGTTTGTTTGTTTGTTTGTTTGTTTGTTTGTTTGTTTGTTTGTTTGTTTGTTTGTTTCATTATTACACATTATCTCAGTGCTGTAATGGGTTACGGGGTCGATTTAAAGACAGAAAAATAGGGTTTTTTAAGTAATAATGTAACATACCCCAAGGTCACCGCAGGGAGCAAAAGGATTGATTTATGTTAAAAAAATAAACGTACTAGGAAGAAAAATTGAATATTCGACTTTAATTACAAAACGTTTCAAATTTCGAGCTCGGTGCTGCGAGTTCGAATATCCCGATGCTGTTTTGTTTTGTTCTACGATCCAAGTTCCAAATAATATAATTTTATTAAAAAAAAATATTTGTGGAAAACTTGTGAATATCCTGAGTGGAATGTACTCTCAGTATCGCCCTGGTGAAAGACCACCATTCAGAATTGAAACGTTGCTTGAAAAGGCGTTTAGCCGTGTTTGGTGACCAGATCTGAATAGTCAGGTATTTCTCCACCTTCCTCTTCCCCTTCTCCTTCCCCTCCCCAATACCTTTAGCTTCACAACATTCCCCGATTGGGGATGCCATAGTCTCACTGACTCCAGACGGTTGGGAGCAGTTGAGACTCTTGTGCGGTATTCATGTAAAAAAAAAACTTGGAGTAGGATTAGGGGTATGGGTACGGGTACGGGTACAGGTACGGGTACGGGTACGGGTAGGGGTAAGTGTATGGGTAAGGATAGGGGTAGGAGAAGGGGTACGGGTAGGGGTAGGAGTAGGAGTAGGAGCAGGAATAGTGGTAGGGGTGGGGGTAGTTATAACAACATTAATTCGAAACGATTTGTATTATTTTCACCTTAAAATTACGCCCATTTTACTAGAATTCGCAACCTCAAAACATTATTCCAAACCATTCCCGAGCAGGGCCGAGTACACGTCAGTTAGTTATGCTTAATTTTAAACGCTGCTATTGCAAGGGCCCTACTACTTCTCGACTGGAGACTTCGGTAGCGCGTCTCAAAGAGCAAATCTTGAGAGTCTTCTGAGAGCCAAGCGAAGAAGTCTCCCTCCTTCACCCAGAAGGGTTTTATATCAGACTTTTCGACTCCTACGGCCCGGCCAGGTAAATGAAGTTCAAGAAAGCTTTTCGGTATTTGATGTTATGTATCAAGTTCACCAGAAGTTGGGTAAAATTGAACTATTTCGGTCACAGATGGCAAGAACACACTTCTATCGTTTTATTTCTTCGGTGCCATGGCACTGCGGGTGGTACCGAAAGTAATGTACGCCTATTAATTTTAGTATTTTTGTGTTTATTATTTGTGTATTGCAATTAAATTAAGTGCGACGGTAATGTTGTAGGTTGTAGGTAGAAATATTTATTGATCAGATCTGTGGCACGAGTGGTAAGGGTTTTCACAAACAAAGGGTTGTCTAATCGTTGTCACATTCATATGTAACCTAACCTAACCTTTATTGTAATTCAAAGTCTTCTCCAATTTAATAGAAATGGTATGCCTAGTCATATATTTTTTTAAAACGAGAAACCGTGCCAGTGTTTCAACTATCCAGCGCTGGCAGAAATATAACTTTGCATTTAATTGTGGAAATTTATAATTTCGTAATGACAAAATGTTATTACTATAGCAATAACAAGCTACTCACTTTGTCTTTGAAATGTTTTCTTTACATTTAAATGTTTCATATATTCGTGTTTCTCTACGTTTTAAGGGAACGAGGCAAAACATCATAATTCAACTTTTGACGTTATATTTTTATTTATAATTTGATCTGTCAGTTTGATTTTTGTTTTGTTTGGTTTTTCTGTATTTTTTTGTATTGTTTATTTTTTTATTTATTTTTCTTTTTTTTTTATAAATTTTTTTTTTAATGGTTATTTTATTCTGAACACCAGTTAAAATAAAACACATGCACTTGGAGCATAGTGTTTTTTAAACTAACTTTGATTTTTCTATGAGCCATATTTGTGTTGTCATTGAAAAACATTTTATACGATCGCAGCGTCCTCAATTTTGGGATTAAGTATTTAAATGTCACACTTTAGATGGTAAAGCCCATTTGGGGAATGAAGAAGAAAGTACGAGGAGGGCAATGAGAAATAAAAGAGGAAGGTTTGAGAGTTCCCGGTTTTTCAAATCTAGTCACCAAACATAGCTAAAGTTATTTCAGACAATTTTGGTTCTGGATGAATGCCTTTCATCAGAACGATCATTAAGAAAATCTTTCGTCCCTGATTTCTCTACTATCATCATTACAAATGGAAAATATTGCTTGTGCAATGATATAGGACTTACCTAGCTGAGGATTTAACCCGCGACGCCGAGTTAAATCTTAAACGAGTGTTTCTTATGTTCCACAGCTCGACTGTAGAATTATTTACCGGCCTTTGTTTTTCCTCCCTCGTACAACTACTCTTCAAGACCCAGGTTCATTCCCCCTTTTCCTCAAAAATACCCTCCACACGGCATCCGAAATAAGAACCAATGGCATAAATTTGGAAATTTTTTCTCTCAGACCTTTTGATTGGAGTTAATATTTATAATTTAAAGTATTCATAAAAATAACAAAAAACCGTTTTTAACACCTTTAAAAATACTAGCATTTAAACGTGAGTGGCGTCTTCCCAAAAGCTATTACAAATCGTTTCTGCTCTAATATAGTATAAAAATAAATTAAAAAACATTCATTAATAACTTACTATATAAATAAATAAAATAATTAAAGTGTAGTTTAAACAGTAGTGCGAATATGTCTCGATCCCGCCAGCCGCAACAGCTGATGATAGCGGGAGAAGAGGAGCCGCGGCCGCCCAGCAAGTGTGCGAGGTTCCTCTATTTCACGTGGAAGTTTTGCACGTGCGTGTTCTCGCACTTCATGCTGGTGTCGCTGGTGGTGTCCTACTGTATTCTTGGCGCATTTACCTTCGAACATCTTGAGGCGGAGAATGAGAGGAAGGTAAGAAAGATATTATACACAGAGTAAAAAAGTTATAGTACGATACAATTAGTATTAATTAATAGAATTGGTATGATAATTGTGGTAAGATACACGATTACTTCACCAAGCCAGTGGGCGTGCATTGCTCTATGGCCGATGGTAGCCTGTTGTCTTTTCCATTGTAATTACTAATTAAACCAAATTAAGTATTATGGTGACCTTGAAAAGTGTATCTTATAGGGGATAGGGTACATTTTTAAGTATCCCATTTGATATATATATATATATATAAAAATACTAACTTGAAAATATCGTATTTTAATGCATGAATAGGGCCATGTTGCAAGTGGAAAATTAGAATTTTTAGTGACATAAGTTTTATTAGGGTAGAACAATAGTAACATTAAGAAACATATTATTTTTAGATAAAAATTACATTTTTATTAGAATTTTGACATATTTATAAAAAAAATCTTAGTTTATTTTAATATTTATTTTTTTTAGGCAGACACAGTTTTTCAGCCTCTGTGGACTGCATTAAGCATAATGAAAAAATAACTGCCTCTATCAAGGAATAACTTAGTATAACTATCTTCCTTCAAATCTACTAACTATACAGCGCCCTAATCTAATAATTTTACAGCGCCCTTGAGGTGATTTTTCACAAAAACGGCGCTATACAAATCATCCAATTATTATTATTATAGAAAATGTTCATGATTTCCAGCAACTGAAATATTACCTCAAACTGCTCTAACAGTAATTTATTATCATTATAATTTAAAAAAACTTTTTCTTTTCTGTTTTCTGTTTTCTGCAAACCTTGTGCTTTCTTTAAATATTAATATTATTATTATAACTGTTAACAAACTTTTGAAAACTGATTCATATTTTTCTCTGCTGTATTATAAACTAAACAATATTTTTTTACATGACTTTATTATTTAAGCGAAATCCTCTCAGAAAACACAAGAACCTCGTTTCTTTATGCCAAGGAACAGCTGTATTATGTTTTCTTTACTACACCGTGTTAATCATATTTACTTATTTGTAAAACAAGCAAAAAAAATCAATACATAAGTAATAATAAAAATTCTTTAAGTTATTATTAATAGTAGGTAGTGGTCTTGTGAGAGATGGAAAGAGAGAGGCAGATTTCCATTAAAACATTCACCACATAAATACATGACAAGATTTACTGACAACCTACTAATACCACAAGCCAACAAAACGATATTTCAAAAAGGACCTCACTATATGGCAATTGAAGTATATAACAACCTTCTACGTAAAATCAAACAAACACACGATCTACTCCCATTAAAATCATAACTAAAAACATTTTTTCTGAACTAATGTCACTACACCTTAAACGAATACTTTGAACCTCAAATCAAAGAATATGTTCTATGATCTGAACTTCGAACACATAGATTGAACGCACTTATATTAAACTTTTCTATATATTACATATTTTATTACTTTTTTATTATTTTATTTAATATAATACATATAAAATATTTAATAGTGCAGATATATCTTAATAGCTAATTACAAAAAAAAAATATTTATTTAACAAAAGGTGCCCAACTCAATAGAGAAAGATTTCTGGTGTTTGAGTTGGGGAGCAGCGCCATCTAGCGATAGTAGTGAATAAATAAAAGTAATAGAAATAAAAGTACATCAAGAATGTGATATAGATAATGTTTGTGTTGTTGTACACAATAGTTATTACAAAATAGAAGACCAAAAGTACGTGATACTAGAAATGCAACAATAAGGCGCATACAAGATATAAACATAGTGAATTCATATTTCGAAAGACCTGATCGAATATTTCTAGAGGATATGTTGCCATTTTATAAAAACGTATTTTTTATTTTATTTATATAAACATATATTTATTTTGTGGGCTAACTGTAAGAAATAGGATGTACCTATAAGCTATACCATTTGTACTTTTTTACATTCATTTGTACAATATAGATTTTTGGTTCAGTGTGGCGATTCTTCAAATCTATTAATTACAACAACGATTTTCCAGATTTGTTTATTTAATTTGTTACTGAACTATGAAAGATTTCCAATCCACAAGAAAGTTTGAGTGCCGATGGAATGAAAAACATTATTGTAGTAGTATTTTGTTCTTGTCAAAAGATGAGGATTTTAGAAGATTAACACAGTTTTTCAAAACAACGCCACGAGAATAATTTTATTACGAAACAAATATTTCAAAGACAAAAAAGTAAATCGCGACTTTTTGAATTGTATCTTTTTCTCTGGTAAAATTAAATAATAAAAAAAAAAACAAACATTTCAATGAGATTATTTCAATAAAATTTCATAAATCAGGTATTAATGTATTTATTTTTACCTGAGCATCATTTCTACCAGGAGGGCAAGTGAGTGATTAATTGTTGAGTGTGATAGGAAATGATATCAGTCAACACACTGAATTGCCGTGACAAATTATTTGACAAGGTTGATCTGATGTTTTGGTACGCATCCAAAATACATTTTTGTCAGGATGTCAGTGCTACATACTCTAAATACTATTATTGTACGCGATTATCTTTTTATTTAATGTAAATATTTGACTACATTAGTAGTAATGTATATTCCTCTGGTAGATAGTCGAAATTTCGGAGGGTGGGACGCTTAGTTGGTAATCGGAAAGATCGAGTTCGAATCCAATTGATGAAATTTTTTTTTTTTTCAGGTGAAAGCAAGCATAAAGCATATTCGTGGGAACTTCACCCAAGACATTTGGAAGTTGACGAAAACTACATGGGTGTTGCACAAAGAAAACTGGACTATTACTGTGGTGGGGAAACTGGGGGTAAGTTGTTAAACTTTACGATTAATTTATATAATCACTTTTAAATTTGAAACTTTAATAAAAACATATAAACAGTTTATATTTTTTTTTGTAAATTGATGATATAAGACATACTCATTGTATGTCCAGAATAGCCATTTTGAGAATAATGCATTTGATTGTTTGACTCATTGTGTCATGTGTCGTAAGTTTCAGTTTTGAAATTAAATAATGACGATTTTTTAATTTTTTTTTTATATGAATACCCCACAAGAGTCCCAACTGCTCCTAACCGTGTGGAGCCAGTGAGACTATGGCATCCCCAATTGGGGAATGTTGTGAGGCTGATGGTAGTGAGGAGGGGAAGGAGAAGGGGGAGAGGAAAGTGGGGAAATACCTGCCTATTTAGATCTGGTCACCAAACATGGCTAAAAATCATTTCAACTAACGTTTCAATTCTAAATGGTGGTCTTTCACCAGGGCGATACCGAGAGTATCTACCACTCTGGAACGTGCGCAAATATACCATATATTATTTTAGAATTAATTAATTGTGAAACAACACAAATTAATTAAATAAAATTTACTTGCGCCCGCCGGGATTTGAACCCGCGACCTTCGGATTCGTAGTCGAGAGCCTTACCCCTCGACCATGGAGGCCGTATGTATGTGGGTTAGGAAATACAGTGTCTGTGCAGTACAAAATAAATACAAATAGAAACATTTTAAACTTTTTAACTCAAATTTGACTAAAAGTGGACATATATAGGCTGGAAATAACATATCCACATCATCATGACGTATACTAATAGGCCGTGTGTCGTAACTTGCTTCGTATCTTGCTTTACATAAGGATATATTATTTTCAAGACGTGGTATTAAAAAGTATCTATGTAATCGATGATTAAAATACATAAGATTTTATTCGTATTATATATTCAGACAGAGACAGTTTTAATAGCTCCCGTGAGCACTCAAGTCATAGGCCCATTAAGCTCCAATTTTACCTTATTCCTTTGACAGTAACCCGGTCCCTTTAATAAAGTTCACCAGGGTTACCCTTGGATATTCGCCTAGGTCTCTAGGTTCCACAATATGTCTTCTCAGGTAGCTAAGCCTTCTTCCCATCGAGGCGGGACATTGGCACCATAAGTGAATTGGAGCATGTTCATCTTTATCACACTTCCTGCATCTATTGGTGTTTTCCACTCCCAATAGCTGCATGTGTCTCCTGAGGTGGCAGTGTCTCGTTAGTAGTCCTACCAGTTCCCCCAGTTTCTGTCCATATAGAGTAGTTGCCTGGTTTGTCTGGGGTAGGGTCCGTTTATGAATACTTTGGATTTTCTTATTCCGGGTGCCCTCTTCCATTCCTTCCTGCGCTGGAATTTAACCTATCTTTCAATATGTATTTTGTTGTGGCAAGCTGCCACTCCTAAGGCAGGCTCGGATCGCTCAAGTGCCCTTTTTTGCTAGTCCGTCAGCCAGAAAAAGATATTTATTTAGATTTATGTATATATTTACTTGTTCGGTCGACAATATAAGTTTGAAAAAAAAATATTTAAAAACATATATTGAATATAAATAAAATTGAAATGGTTACATTTTACGAATAACAACAAAGAATTTGTTAAAGAACATTAATTTCACAATTAAAAAAAAAAACGCGAAATATGTCTTGGAATACACTTCTTGCTTCATTCACTTTCATACGACGTCTCATATATTCTCTTCTGTTATTCCGACTTCTGACATGGCCCTACTCAAGTATTTGATTCACTTGATCGTTCCATGTCTTCATCGGGCGTCCCCGCGTCTTCTTCCATTCATATTCGTGTCATATATTCTCCTTACACCCCTTTCTTCCTTCATTTGCTCTACATGCCCAAACCATCGAAGCGTCCCTTTCTTAATCTTGCTCACTACGCTTGCATTCTTTACGAATCTTAACATTTTTCACACGATCATATATGGTTTTACCACATATTCGTCTCAAAGATCTCATTTCTACAGAATTCAGTCTACTTTCATCCTTCCTCTGCCAGTTCCATGCCTCACTGCCAGGATTGGTATCAGCACTCCATTGTGGACTGAATAAAAAATAAAGATCTGTAAATTGTGATGTTATTCACTCCTGGAGTTTTTTTTAAGCATCGGCGTTTCTTTTGGGGAGTACTTAATAGGGTATTGTTTTCCTCGGCAGTCTTTATTCTCACCTTTGTCATTGACACTGTGTGCAAAGTCACACCGTACGTTTTAGTAGTCCTCTAAAACATACGCCAATACTGTAATAATTAGTCGACCTGTTTGATTAAATATCTAAGCTTTTTACATAAATATTATTTTGGTTTTTATTTGAGACCTTGCTATGTGTTGTGATTCCTATTTATTGAGCCATCACCTCTCGCTATTTGCCGTGATCAACAAATCTCAGTATCAAAAATAACCACAATTCAGAAAATTACTTCCAGAAACCAGAATGAAAAAAATATAATATTACTTCAAGTGATCCAAAAATTCTACATTTTGTGGTCACGTTACCAACATTTCAGCAGAATGTTACGCGAATACCACCGTTAAAACTACAGTTTACCTCATTTAATGACGTCAGTGGGAGAAATTGTCCACCAAAAGCGGTGGACCTTTTTTACCACTCTACATCTCTTGTGGAGAATACGGCAAAACATTCATAACAACCTATTGTGTTTAACTTTTCAACAATTCATTCCTTAATGAGTTCATTTTTGTAAAGCGCAATGACATTTGTAATTCAGTGTCACAAGTTTAGAAAGAAGTCTAACGATCCCGGGCAAGAACTATGTACATAGTACCTAATGTTTATACTGATATAATCATATTATTTTTACGGTAAAATTATTAACGAATAAATGTGTTAATAATGTTAAAATTCCACCTTATCATGTGTGAATTTTATAACCACTGTTTGCATTTTATTAAAACATTCAAATTATAAAGTTTTTGCTCGACAAAGAAATGCTTTTAAATTGGAAGCAGCAGATTTGATGAAATCGTATTTAAATGTTGTTTTAAAGTAACATTTTAGTTAACGTCATTCTATATCACCACATCATTAATTTTCGCCTTGGTTAAGGCAAGTAATTATACATGTGCTAGAACTTGGCCAAACTTTGTATACAACTGAATGGATTTCTGACAGTTCTGTAGTTGCTGACGGAAAGCTAATGGCTTGAAGGGATTAGATTCAGGAATTATGAAGGGAAGCATGTAATAATAAGTTGATTACTTCTATAGCGTCGTTCTCATGAGAAAATAACTCCAATAGTGATTTACAACATAAATTATCTAAACTGTAATTGATAACTAATAACCAGCTAAGATTTATTACTAATGGCTTATAACTAGTGACTTACAGAAAAGATTTTTGACTAGTGACTTACATTTAAGGCTTATTGCTAGCAACTAACTAAGGCGACTTCTAATTAGTGACTTACTTAATACTTATTGCTAGCAACTAACTAAGGCGACTTCTAATTAGTGACTTACATTTAATACTTATTGCTAGCAACTAACTAAGGCGACTTCTAATTAGTGACTTACATTTAAGACTTATTGCTAGCAACTAACTAAGGCGACTTCTAATTAGTGACTTACATTTAAGACTTATTGCTAGCAACTAACTAAGGCGACTTCTAATTAGTGACTTACATTTAAGACTTATTGCTAGCAACTAACTAAGGCGACTTCTAATTAGTGACTTACATTTAAGATTTACTAGCGACTTAAGTAGAACTAAGATGTATAACTAGTGACTTAAGTAGAACTAAGATTTATAACTAGTGAGTACTACATAAGTACAACTAAGATTTATAACTAGTGACATAAAACCAATAACATATATATTTATGACCAATAAGGAATATTTCAGTGACTCAATTGTATATAATATATTATATCATACATAGTGTTTAATAAGACTTGATTAAGATGAAATAAAGAATTAGAATCATCAAAGAAACCCATTTCATAACGATTTATTCTTATTTTTTATATGAAACCGTCGAAAAGAGTCAACCTTTTCATTTAATTCTGACGGAAGTGGGGAGATGAGGTAGAGGAGGGTTGCGAGTTCTTAATACTTATTACTGACATGCAATATAGTTGTGAATTATGAATATTTGGAGGAAGTCGATGAGTTTGTGTATTTGGGAAGTATGTTTACGAGATATTGAAAGACTGATAGGGATGAAGGGTGAAAGCAGGAAATTCTATTAATGGAGGACTGAACGCGGTTGGCGCTAGTAAAGTTAATCGTCCAAAGACGCGAAGCCAGCAGTCCACAATGGAGTTCAGATATCAACCCTGATGAATGGCAGTGAGGCATGGAACTGTCAGAGGAAAGATGAAAGTAGGCTGAATGCCGTAGAAATGAGATCTCTGAGGCGAATGTGTGGTAAAATAATGTACGATTGCGTGAAAAATGTTGAGATTTGTAGAGAATGCAAGGCTGATGTAATCGTAATGAGTAAGATCAAGAAATGGACGCTTAGATGGTTTAGGCATGTAGAGCGCAGAAAGGAGTGTAAGGAGAATATGTGACACGAATATGAATGGAAGAAGAAGCCGGGGACGCTCGAGGAAGACATGGAACGATCAAGTGAATCAAATACTTGAGTCGGCCCATCTCAGAAGTCGGAATAACGGAAGAGAATGTATGAGGCGATGTATGAATGTGAATGAAGCAAGAAGAGAATGCCAAGATCGAGTTGTTTGGCCGTCCGTCCTCTCTGCTTACCCCTGCTGAGAAACAGCGTGATGGTTAATTAGTTAGACATGCATTACGACATCTCAAACAACGTTTTTTCTGATTCGCAATATTTCACTAAGGCGATATCTTTCACTCTGGAATACATTATTTGGTAAGTGAATCCTTACAAAATCGTCATTTTCATTTCACATCGCAGAAAGTCGTTTTAATTTATTTTAAAAGCGTAATCTCAGGATACAGAGCCTTCCAGAATGAAACCTACTCTCAGTATCACACCGGAGAAAGATCACAATTCAGAATCGAAACGTCATTTACAATGGATTTAGCTATTTATTTACTTAAACGCCCATTGGGTTTTTACAGATATAAATAATTATACAATTTTTTTTTTAAATGAGTACCAACATAATAAGTTATTTATTTTGCAGCAATCCTCAACTGATCTCTTAAGGACTATTGCATATCAAATAGTAGCATGTACGAGGTGTGATAGAAAATTACAGTGAATAATTTTTATTTTTATAAACAATAATTATTAGCCTGAAACACTCATCCAAATTGAAAAAAACCTTCCGAGCAAAGATAAATGTCGCCGGCAGGACTCGAACCCACACCCTTCTAATATCGGTCAGATGCTCTACCATTGAGCTACGTCGGCTTATCGCAAACCCGCCAAGTTAATCAATATATACTAGTGTTTCATTCAATAATTACGGTTTTTTATTATATTTCACCTGTAAACAACCAACTTTATTTGTATGAGGAAGGCTTTTTTTTCACCAATAAAACATTTTTCACCAATAAAATGAAGACATAATTTGTCTCGACGCCACCTAGTGAGGGATTTAGCCGTTACAAGTTTAGGTGAGTATTTTGGCCTCAAATCCAAAATTAAGTTTTGTGTGAAACAGGCCGCACAGCCGTTCCTCTTTAGGTGGCACCTACAAGAAGGCACTGAACATAATAGTATCTGACAATTTCCAAGTTTATCACCAGACGGCGGTAGTGTATTAGAACGGCGTAAACAGTCGCATTTGAACTAACGACGATACACGTGTGAATATTTTTTAAAAATATTAGTTAGGACTTATTACGGTTGTATATATCTCCGATAATATTTTTTTTGCAGTTTTTTAAAGTGTACCGAAATATGTATCACTAAAAATTACATAATAAAAGTAATTTAACTAAAAACAGCCCAAAACGTAGTTCCGACCTTATACTTGTATGTGGGAGGTATAGAGAAACGTATTACCATATAATTTAATCAATCCTAAAATGTAGTAAAAGTAATTTTGACCTTACCTCTACTATAATATTACGAGTGTATTAACTGTTTACAGTATAATGGTAACAATTTCCCCATTAATCTCCTTGCTTTTCCCCATGGTGCCACAACTCTGAGCGCGTCTTCAGCCATTTATGCAAATTTTGATGAGCCGTACTAATTAAATAATTAACAAAGGGGCCTTGATCAAAACGGATCAAAACTTGGACCCCGGCGAGCCAGCTGTTTCGCCTGCCGGGACGGTCTACATAAATTAGCACGGAATGCTCGCTGAATTATGAAAGAGACCCAGAAGTTGGGCGAAACAGCTGTCACTTGCACTAGTTTTTGCGAGGAGGTTGGCGGAAACTCGATAGTTATGTCAATTGGCCGTGTTTTTCATTGAATTCTTATGCGTTCGAAATGTTTGTTTTAATTAATGTTTAATTTTTAATAATTGGAGAAGACAATATTAAAAAAATCCTAAATGAAATACGAAACCGAAAAAAACCACAAAATATTGGTGCAAAATCACCCCAAGGGCGCCGTACAAATGTTTTCCTTTTTTCTCAAATGCTCTATCTTATCACTAACTATAGACAATCTATTATTACTACTTATGGCTAATAAATTGCATTCGTCGGTTCATCGATCTCAATATCAAACTATATCTTCAATGCATTTGACTCATGAACGTTAAAACATACACGTTATTAATTATATGCACAGGTAGATAATATATACAGGACCATAATTACCTGTGATGGTTAGTTAGTTCTTGAAAGTAAAATTCTTAAGCCAAAGAGTGGAAGACACTTTTAGTTTCATGGCTTCGACAAAATCTGAGTTGAGAGGGATGAAAATAACGCTCATTTTTTACCCTTCCGTCCCCTTACTGCGATATTAATAACAGTATCTTCCACCAGCATATTGTGACGTGTCATGTCGCCAATAAATAAGATATTTATTCCCTCCCGCAGGACTTTGAAAAGGCCATCCTGTCCGCCATGAAGGACAAAGGGTGGGACGGCGACGAGAACCCGGAGGTCATCCAATGGACCTTTGTTGGCGCCTTATTCTTCTCCATCATTGTCATCACCACAATAGGTAGGCCGCTGCTCGTTTAAAATAGCCCTTAATGTCTGTTTTATACTCGTTTGTGCCCCTTTTATGCTCTTTTACGTCTATTTTAAACCTTTTAGCAGGAATGGCGAACCATAAGGGATAATAATATGTACACAAAATAAGGATAAACTTAACGAAGCCTTACATTTAATCGTATGTAATATTAATTATTGAAAAAAAATAATATTTCTCAATGAAAATATGAAACAGAAGACTAGACACAAAAGACAACAAGATAGAAGTTGCGACTGAGATTAGAACTCAGAAGCTCCAGTTTATCCTAGACCTGCGTCTCTACCAATTGAGTTACCGAGAACTTGATGAATACCATTATTTTTATCAATTTCATACTTCCCTTGAAAATCATTTATACTGTTTTTCGATTATTTCCCATGTGCTGCCATCTATGCATGAGAGTTTAAAGATATATCAAAGTTGTTTTCACCTATAGATGGTGTCGTAAATATAGTGAATGAAGTTTCGGTAGCTCAATTGGAAGAAACACCATCCCCGGATAGACTAGTGACGGTGACCGTATCTTTTTATTTTCTTTCTTCTTCTGTTTCATATTTTCATCGAAAATACTAATCATGGACGGTCTCCATGGTCGAGGGGTAAGGCTCTCGACTACGAATCCGAAGGTCGCGGGTTCAAATCCCGGCGTGCGCAAGTAAATTTTATTTAATTAATTTGTGTTGTTTCACAATTAATTAATTCAAAAATAATATGTAGTATATTTGCGCACGTTCCAGAGTGGTATATACTGTCAGTATCGCCCTGGTTGTAGACCACCATTCAGAATCTAAATATTGCATGAAATTACTTTAGCCGTGTTTGGTGATCAGATCTGAATAGCTAGGTACTTCCAAACCTTCCGTCTTCCACATATTCTTCCCCTCCTTAATACCTTCAGCCTCACATCATACCCCAATTGGCATGACATAGTGTCACTTGCTCTAGATGGTTGGGAGCAGTGGGAACCCTTGTGTATTTAGCAGTTGGAACCCATTTAAAAAAAAAACGCAATAAGAAAACTTCTTAGTTGGTTTTCTCCTCAGTTGCTTCCACTGGGGCAACTATTTGATTACGATTGTCGGTGTCCTGGAAAGATAATAGAAAAAAATGAAATATTGCATGGAAGCGTGCCGTATGTCGCCGAGTTGAGACCAAACTGCACGGACTATCAATATGGCGGAGCCAAGAGAAACAAATGTGTCTATTGTACGTAGATACGATCTACAGGAGTATGGGTAAACGATGTTAGCAACACTTTTGCTTTTTTTTTATTTTTTATATGAATACCTTACAAGAGTCCCAAACTGCTCCTAACCGTCTGGAGCCAGTGAGACTATGGCATTCCCAATTGGGGAATGTTGTGAGGCTGAAGGTATTGGGGAGGGGAAGGAGAAGGGGGAAGAGGAAGGTGGGAAAAAGGGTAAATACCTGGCTATTCAGATCTGGTCACCAAACACGGCTAAAAGCCATTTCAAGCAACGTTTCAATTCTGAATGGTGGTCTTTCACCAGGGCGATACTGAAAGTATCTTCCACTCTGTCGCTTCATTGTCTATCTCCCTTATTTCTATTATTTACCGTGTCCCGTGATCTGTCAGTCATTCTATCAAGAAACTGACTCAAGTATTCTCTTCTATGTTTACGAGCAAGGTTAAGGATAAAATAAAATCAGGTTAAATAAATCCTCAAATAAAACACATGAACTTACAGAAATAGAAAAATATATTAGAATAATACAATCCACCAACAGCATTTCTCAAACATCAGGTAAAAAAAGAGATCACTTATGCTAAAAAATTGCCACGCAACTGCGCAGGTACAGCGGGTTATTTACGTAGACGAAGGAGAAGAGGAAGATTTAGATTTCTTTGCAGCTCTGTCGTACCCGTTGCTGAAGGGCGGTCCGCCCCCGCCCCCGGCCCCGAATGAACCGCCTTGCCCGCCACCATAGGGCCCGCCGTAAGGACGGTTGAAGACATTGCCGGCTACTGAACCTGGAAATTGACATAAAAAATTATTAGTAATTTGAAAATAATAATAATATTTTTCGATTTTCCTGTCTTTTTTATAAAATTTTCGAAATGGCACGTTTTTTTTATTGGGAATTAATTAATTTAATTTTTGAGAATCGTTCCTACGAAGAAAGCATTGTCAAATATTCATATGAATTGTGTGGAAATCTTTTTTTGAAATGTTTGAATGACTCGTTGAAAAGAGGTAAAGATAGATAATTTTTGTGCGTCAACTAATATTTGTTTTGCAGTGTTTTTCATTCAAGTAAATGAAAGTAGTTAGTAGTAATTAACATTGGTATCTGAGACGTCTTCTCGTTAGAGCTTACCTTTAGAGAGTTTTTAGTTGAACGTGCAATTAATACATGGACCTTAAAAAACGCAGTCTTTTACCTATAACTCTTTAAAAAACTAACTAACGTTCTATGCATCAGACGGCCAGGAGAAAAACAGACTTTGTTGCACCGGTAATGACACAAATAAGTTACACAAATAAGGTAAATCTCAAGAGGAGGCTTAATTTGCCCAGCATGCAAAATTTTTAAAAGTCTTTCGAGTTTCTATTGAAAAGTGTGTTTATTTCAAATATTTTTTTTATTTCCACACCGGTGCACCGTAATTAATACTTTTCCAAGAAATAATGAATTCGCTTCAAGCGAAAATCAACATTAAAAGTTGTTTAAGATCCCAATCGTCTAAGATTTTCTTTCGTTTTTAAAAATACATCCGTTTTTATTAAGAGTCGCTCTCCTGCTTTTTTTTAGGATAGTTCAGAATTAAATAGACGATAGGTCGAACGGCATGAAGCGTTGGATTTCCACCCTGACTTTGCGGGCTCGATCCTAGCTTTGTATCATTGCACAAGCAACATTTTTCGCTTATATAATGATATTAATAGATGGTTGTAGGAAAAATTGAAATATTGTTTATTCGTAATCCGAGAAAGTTAGTTTTTCTTTGAAAAACAGAAAAGACAAAGAGATAATTTTCTCAGTAAAATCAGGAATTTGAACAATATGTGTTTACTTATTATACGAGTACGTGTTATATTTGATACGTTTCTGAGAATCGCGCGGTCGCGGATACGAATTCGTAATTACAGTGTGTATTATTATTTCGTAGTGCACAGTGCATTAGCAAGTGCACCCGAAGCAATATCAGTCTCAGGGAAGAGAAATGAATTATCCAAAACAACTGACGTTTAATTCAACCTAAACTTTGCAGACTAAAACACCATAACTGCATCTACTATAATATAGCTTCCGTGTAATGCTATATGTTTTCGTTGGTCGTCAACCAGTTGCTTGCGAACATCGCATTGGCCTTTGAATCGTTTTTGTTTAATTACTTTTATTTTTATGTGAATTCCGTATTAGAGACCTAAATGTCAGGAGCCAGTGGGACTCTGAAATTATAGCTGAGAATCTTAGCCACTCAGCCATTTTTTTATTTATTAAGGTCAAAGCGGAAAAATGCTTAGGGTTTCCACCCAGGCGTCGTGCATTAAATTCTTCTGTTAGTCCTCCATCACTACAACCCTCAGGGAATACAAAAAGGTTGTGAATATTAACATTCTACTTCAAGATGACCTTGCAAAGACTGCTTCTATCACTATACTTCCCTGAAGAGCCGTGGGAACTTAGTGGTATAAATTGGACGTGAACCCTTGTTGTAGACCATACTATTAATTTGCCAGGGCTTTCTCTCCCTCGGAAGACGTGGACCTCATTAAACCGCATTCGGTGCAGTCACAGCCGTTGTGCGTAATGCTGCATAGATGGGACCTAAATGATACCGAGCTGCGAGAATGTGGACATATTCAAACAACAGAACATATTGTAGAAGAATGTCACCTTTATCAATTTTCCTATGGCACATCCGTGCTGAATCAAGTGATTCTTGATGCCGTCGACTGGCTGAATAACCTCAGCATCCTACTATGACCTCAACCAACTTTTCTCAAATATACGCAGAGAAGAAGATTGCGCAAGCAACATTTTACGTTTATAATGATGGTAGTAAAAGAGTTTTTCAAATATTATTTGGTTATTAGTAAACCGAGAACCTTTGATTTTATTTGCGAAAAAAAATTACTTCGACGCTCTAACACCCGTCACAGAAGTAACGCTGTATGAAAACCGAGAGAACTTACTAATGAATTTGATCCATATTAAAATACGAAAAATCACATGAAATTCTAAAATAAACGCATTCTAATTGAATCAATTTTGTAGAAATCTGTTTACAGAATGAAACTGTTTTTGTACGAATAATGTAAAAACTAGAATTTCTGACCGTAAGAGACGCGTGGCATTACCCACCGAGTGAGCAATGTGATACACATTCTGATAATACAATAATGTAGGTACATATTGAGATTTAGAAAGACTCCAGAGTCATTTTCTAGTCAACGATAATTTCAAAAACTGTCACAAATGGTCACGTTTGTGCTTCGGAAGTTTTCATTGTAAATAAATAGATACCACGAAATTTTTTTCTAAATAATTTAAGAAAACTCTCAAATCTTGGCAAAACGTTTCATATTGGTACATTTCCACAATTTTTGCATTATTAAATAATTTCTTCAAACGATTGGTTTCCACTTTGTGGCGTCATTATTAATAAATGAATTAAAAATATGGTTTGTAGTCACCACGTTATTAATTTAAAGATATCTACATGTTTCGAAAGCGATGGTTTCTTCATCAGGAGTAATACTAAAAACAATTATTATGGTGAATGCAAAGTATATCATTTAATTAATTTTTCAGCATTATTATTCATATCTTTGATCATACGCGCATTTGGGCTTGTATATGAATATTTAGAATAGAATATAATGATTTATCAAAAATATATATATAAGTACATGTCGTTTTTAAAACATAACGTAATGTTAAACAATATTTTTAAAACCTTTAACAGTAAGATAAAATAGAAAACTAAAACAACAATACAACACAAATCACAGCTACATTATACAAGCTGCAATAATTAATTGTAGAATTCATCAAAGTGTTGGAATAGACGATGCTTTATTATATGAATATAGTCAGAAAATATATTTACAATACCTCCAAACTTGTTGCCCAGATCATCGTATTGGTTAGTGAGTGTGACAGACACATTTGTCTTGCGTTTCTCGTTGGTACATGGAATTTAATAGTGGCGACGATGGCAGAGCTGTCAATTAGGTGATTAATGATACCAATATGTATTGATGTGTATATCGTATTATAAAATATTGTGTGTACAATGTCAGGGAACAATTCTCCCTCTTCCCGTGTAAACTATGGTTAGAGGTGCATAAATGTGGAGATAATCTTCTCTACTCAATGAGCGGGCTACCTATTGCTACTGTAGGGCTTTTATTTATTTTATTTCAAATAATTGTGAACTGAATTTTATGTGCTAGCGGCACTTACTGATAGCGATCTTATATTTAAGCCGGCTCACGAAGGTAATTGAGGGTATAGGATAGAATTTGGGCGGAGACGGAGGAGGTCAGTGCTGGGGGTCCAGCGGCTGAGGTTGGAGATGGAGGGATTCGAGTTCGATTCTAATTAAGAGTACTCTATGCAGAGTAGAAAAAAATCTATACTGTAAAAAAGGCAAAACCTTTGATAGATTCCCCTATCTTAACAGAGAGGATGCAATTGTCAGAACACGGAAGACTGGTAGAAATGGTGCGGTTCTTATCCTTTCGTTTACGGAACATTCGTAAACGGTTGACACTTTTTGCATCCGTTGTTTTACTAGCATAACTGCACGTTTATGGAATAAATGTATATTACTTAATGTTTAATGTTACCTTTATTCTGCATTGGTCTTTTTAAGATCAAACTTATTGTCCTTAAACATATCTCAGTGCCACTCCACGAGAAAAAATATATTTACGTATTCTTAGAACTTGAATAACAAACCATTTCAATCTAAGTATACTATTAAAGATCTAGGTATTTACTTAGCTAGCAAATTATTATTTGATAAGCACGTCGAGCAAATTATATAAAAATCTTAGAAGATGTGTTCCTCTTAAGAATAAGTGAAGTTTTCAAAAGTGTTAAGACTCTAAAAGTGTTGTTTTGTTCATTAGTCAGAAGTCTAGTGGAGTATGCTTCCACTATATGGAATCCTCAATATAAGGTAAATAGATTTGGTAGAAAGTATACAGAATAAATTTGAGAAACATTTACGCCACAAATACAACCGAACTACAAATAACATATTAACTTTACAAAAATATGTACTTTGTCAGATCTTTTGTTTCTACATAACCTGCTAAATAATAAAATCGATAGTCCCGAACTGCTATCCCCCGTTGGTTTAAATGTTCCAGCGAGGCGTACCAGGCACACTACGCTTCTGCATGTAGAAGCGAACGATACTAATGCAGCAAAGAACTCATCAATTACTCGTGCGATCACAATATATACCCACGACGAAAAATAAATAGACTTAGACATTTTTCATTATTCTTTACTAACATACAAACAAATTTATAAAATTTTCCTAGCGTGATATAAATTACTTTAAAACCACTCGTATTTTTATCTTTACACTTTTATTCATAGTCAATTACAATTCTTGTATTCTTGTACTTCTCCGCATCATCTCTCCACATACTTTCTTTTTATTATTATTATTAGTTACACTTTCACTCATAAGTTAAGAAGCATTCTCACCCCAGACGAAATTAATATGATATTGTATGGACATACGTAATAGGTACATTAACAATGGAAATTTATGCACTGTGTACTGTGTATGTCTAAATAAATAATAAAAAAAAACCTTAATTCACATTATGCTTAGAGAAGACCTTACAGCATCCCCAAACATGGCATGCCTTCCATGTGAAGTTAACTATCTAGCCGTCTAACCATCCCGCCAAGGTACATCTTTCTCGCTTTATTCACATTCATGCATCATCTCATTCACAAGATAATATTATATTCTGTTATGCTCTTGACTTAATCCGATTGAAGTATTTAATATATAACTTGGTCATGTGTGAAGTTAGTAAGTATAAGGAAAAGAATAGGAAAATAAAAGGTACAAGGAAAACTAAAAAGAAGATAAACCTGTTTGTAATACAAAAAGGTGCGCTAACCCTTGCAAATCCACAGCTATACGGGGGTAAGTATAATGGCGCCGACGGGTATTGCGCTGTTAATCATATTTACATGGCTTAAGTCGGAAAACGACAAGCAATGCATTGCTGCGAATTGCAAACGGGAAGAATTTAGTAATTAACGACGAAAGATTTATTGATATAAGGAAACGACTGAACTACCGTTAGGAGATATTCAATTTAGGTATATACGTACTCGTACATGCATTCAAGAGGGGACCCAAAAGTAACCGTAATCTATATATACATACATATTTATATATTCTTTAGAAGGAATAGTCCCCAAGGGTATATTGTATGTTTTGTATACAAATCAACAGTTTTATTCCCGAGCTTGACGAAATTTTACTCACTCGATCTTCAAAACATAACCCTATTATTGGCAGGTAGGGGTAAGGGAAGGGCAGGGGTAGGTAGTAGGGTGGGTAGGAAGCGTAGGGGTAGGGTAGGTAGTAGGGGTAGGTAGGTAGTAGCAGGCAGGGGTAGGCAGTAGGTAGATAGTAGGGATAGATACATGGGCAGAGTAGGGGTAAGGGTAGAGGTAGGGGCAGGGTTAGTTGTAGGGGTAGGGGTAGGGGTAAAATATCATAACCTCAAATATTTCCTCCAAACAATTCATATCCGGGTAGTTTGTTTATAAATTTTTACATATTCATATTTCGTTCACATGTAAACATCTTTCGCTTAATGGCATTATGAGTTTTTTTTTAATATTATCAGGTTATTCATAACGCGGGAATGTTTGTCTTACTTCTTAAAAAAAAATAAGAAAGGCATTATAAAGCTCCATTTATCGTTATTCAAAGCAAACATCGGTATATTCGTCGAATATGGAAATGGGTCGCCCATTTCCCTGCACACGCCATTCGGCCATGCGCCATACGAATGTGTATGGGATTGAGACTGGTGTGGATATGGTATGGGTATAGGTGTGGTATGTGCCGCGGGACGATAACCGGGAGAGGTGAAATACAATTGAATTAACTGGCGGGAATGGAATTTCAATGGAAAAATGAAATTGGAAAACAAATGGACTTTGTTTGGATCGGTTTATTGGAGTTGGAGGTCGGAATATATCCGGAGAATATTATAAAGGTGTGAGGAACATCTGAAGGTGCAATATTTGTCTGAAATTTTGTCTAAACTATTGAATGCATGGAAACAGTGCTTTCTTTGGAAATTCCTTAAAAAATGAATAGAGTAATATTATAATTTCGTCAAAAGATTGGCATTCACTTTGTGGTGTCATTATTAATAAATGAATTAAAATTTTGTTTGGAAGCTTTATTTACTATGTACTTTTTCTATTTTTGATTTATTAAATTCACTACCGGTTTCGACACAACCGTGCCATTCACTAGCGTTCTTAAAACTGCTATATAGTGAATGCTGAAAAAATACAATGAATTAAAATTTATTTGGTATTCACCACTTTATTAATATTCACATATTAACATGTTTCGAAAGCGATGCTTTCTTCACCCGGAATATATACTTGTAGTATTCTATTTATTCCCGACGAAAGAGAATAATATTAATATTTGCATATTGTGCCTGATGATGCCTGCAGCAACAACAAAAAAACAAAAAACATTTAATATCCAATTGAAGCTTAAACACGTCATTGTAATATTTAATCATCGAAGAAGATAAAATTAACATCGTAACTCGTAATAAGATCTCATTAGCTTGGTGGTTAGAGTGCTAGTCCTGGTAAGACAAGAGTCTTAGGTTCGATTCTCAGAAGCGATCGTTACCATTTTATTTTCAGTGTATTTTTCTGCATCGTATTTCATTTGAGAGTTGTTAATACTATGTTCAATTTTTAATTATTTTATTGAAGTTTAAAAACCTCATTGTAATATTTAATCATTGACAATAATATTAACATAACCTAAATGAAACATGAAACCGAAAAAAACAACAGAAAATAAAAATATATCAGTCGTATCTGGGACTCGAACCCAGGACCACCTCTGTCTAAAAAAACAAAAACGGTTTTCCCAAGACATTAAGATTACTTTTTTAGCGAGATTCTATAATTTTTATTTTAACAAGTTTTCATAACATTTCCTCCATAGTTTCTTTCTCACTAAATATGCCTTATGTGAAATACAAAAACGGTTACCAAAAGTTTATGCGTGATACGTTTTATCGATAAAGAACTCTGAACTTGTAAAAATATATCCACATGGTACAGAAAACATTTTTACGGGGTGTATTGCCTTGGTAACGAGTGAGCCATAATAATTGTTTCACAGAAATGTTTGCTATGGGAGAAGTAAACTCACCGAGTAACTATTCAATTATTCAAAACCAGTTTTTCAGAAATTTAATTTTCGTTTCAATTCCTTTGTAAAATATTGACCTTGAATAGTCAAATATTGATATTCCTGTGGCTAAACATTTTTTATTCTTAAAAAAAAAAACGTTTGTGGAATGAACTCAGGCCCTGGTTAGTGAAAAAACGACCAGGCGAACAGTAGCGACATTTACCACGGGTGTTACCTACTCGTACCCACTTGCATCGCCCTAATGTACGGCCGAGAGCAACTGACCATCTGGAGCAAGGACCATATGGGAACTTAAGGACTATTCGCACCAACCAGCACCGCACAGCGCAGAAAAGTACTGTGCAGATACGCACAGACGCGAATATTTACATTACACCGCGCAGCACAGCACAGAGGCGAGTACGGCCGTCAACTGAGCGTTAGAATCCGCCACATATTTGAAAATTTTATAATTCTATTCCCATATGTATTGTTATTTTATAACCTATAATCCCTGACAAATTCAATCATTTTCGCTGTCCATATTCTTGGTTTTTGCAATATCTGCATCTATTGAAGCCAACTGACGGTTACGATATGATGGCGGTGCTAACGGTGATGTGATGATACTAATGATAAAAAAAACCTTTATATATATGATACAATGTTCAATTGATGCTTCAAACTTTTTACCATAACATTATAATATAAATTGTAAACTTTGTAAGTTTTGTAAAGCTTTGTAAACTTTGCAAACTCTGTAAACTTTATTAATTGTTTTTGTGTTTAATTCGTAGAACTCCATTTAATTGTTATAAAATTTAATGTAAATCAAATTTAATAATGTTATTATTAAGTTCTGCAAGTATTTTTAGTTGTTATTATTATGAGAGCTGTTTCGGCTTTTAAGGCCATTTTCAAACTGTGGTTAATCCACATTGCGACGACTTATTTATATGATTTAATTTACCCCCACTCCTTTAAAAATTTGGATGGATGGGTCATGATTTATTATCGGTAAAACCACAATATAACAACTAAAAATACTTGCAGAACTTAATAATAACATTATTAAATTTGATTTACATTAAATTTTTAAAAAATCTGTAAACTTTGTAAACTGTAAACTTTGCCTGATCTCAACACAGGTTCTCCTAGTGAGACAGGGAAATTACCATAACACAGATATACAGATGAATAAAATACAGATGAATAAAAAAAAATTAAAAACTGCGCAGGCGCAGATATTACCAGCACCCTCCAGCACCGCCAAAATATTCTAGCCAACGATCTCGGCCGTTGTTGGCCCGTCCATGCGCGGATACGTTACGATTACGTACACTGTAATATAAATGTGTTCATCGATAATATAACCAATTAATATCGTTGTATCTGCGCTGGACTGTTCTGCACTGCGCGGTACTGGTAGATGTGAATAGACCTTAACCCCCCCAAACTGGAACGACAAAAACTCTGCCACATGGACGCCATAAAGCTCCACTCAAAAGACTACCGGCATCTATCGGCATTGTAATGTCAGACTGGCAACTCGTCTAAATTGTATAATTGAAAGTGTTTGCTAAACTTGTTGTAATAATTGTATTGAAGACAGATTGAGCATTTTCTTCAATCAAGTTTTCTTATTCGCTTTGTCAAAATAACACACAAAGGTTAACCTGAGTGACAGTTGTGTCGCTGCATGAAAATCAATTGCGGTATATGGATGTACGCACACGTGGTGACACTACATAGGAGTGAAATTTTTAGATTTGAATGGAATTTGAAAAGTTGTCTAACCATGCCACGACACAGTCAAGTTGCTCGCGTGGACCTGGCCTTACATACTTTAAAATCAAATGTAAAATAATTAAATAACTGTTTCATAAACGACACTTAATTTAAAAAATATATATTTTCAATGCAATATGGCGTCTTATCTTATTTTTTGACATATTAACGGAGACTTTAATAAAAGTTCATAGTTCACGATGAAAATGACATTGCGAAATAAAAAAAAATAATGCATTCAAATAACGCTAATTCTCTACATTCTAAAGTTTATGACGCTTCAGATAACGCACACAGTTTTTTGTCTTCATGTAATAGATTTAGATTTTTTTTAAAACATAATCGAGAACCGTTTACTTATTTGATTAAAATGTACGTATGAAAAAATGACGTATATCAATTTTTTTAAATAAACTGTTATGTTGTCCATAAAAAAAACTCTAAAAACCATGCATCTCCAGGAGAAGCGTGATAAGCAAATGAAAATAAATAAATAATAAAGAACGGATTTTTAAAGATTTTTTGTCTCACATGATTTTTTATACGATCTTAAATATTTAAAATATTATGTAGGGAATTAAATATTATTATTGTAATTTTTTTTTCATCGTTGTAAATATTTGATATTCTTAGGCTGCTCTCTGATGGTCCGGTGAGGAATGGACATTTCACTCGTTACTGCAGACACTGCACAGAAAAGTCAAGTTTGCTAAAGCAAGGTAACGGTTTGCAACGTAGTCCATTGTGGGACTTTTCTGCGGACCGTCAGAGAGCAGCCTTAGTTATTTATTTCATGGTATCTGTATTACTTCTGTGATTTTTTTTATTTTTTATTTTGCTTCAGGCAAACAGCCACTTGAGATATACTCGTAGCTGGAATTCACATTTGATAGTAAAATATTGTTATTAAATAACACTTGTATTAAAACAAGATTAATACATGTTTTCTATGTCACGTGGTACCTAATACAATTTACGAAAAAGTCAGTAAATTTAATAATAATAATAATAATAATTGGATGATTTGTATAGCGCCGTTTTTGTGAAAAATCACCTCAAGGGGGCTGTGCAAATATAACTCCCTATTCTTTATATAATTATGTACAAACCGATACAGAAAAACATACTTACCTGGGAGGTCGCTTCAGATGAACACAGTTTTATTAGAAAATTTAAGTACAGAGATGAAAGTTTTACAGTTGCTATTTTATCCTCCTTTTCTATTGAAGTTACATTTATTAGAAGATTGGTGGCACAAGAGGAGTCGGTATTTATTGAAATACTTATAATTTTTAGGATTGGAAAATATTTATAAAATGACCTTAAAAAGCTTTTAATAAATATGAATATTTAAAAAAATTTTTTTTTACACTAACCAGCTAGCTAGCTAAGCAATTTACGACTGCATTTCTTCAATTTATGGATACGATTGTCTGAAATACGTAATTATATGTTATATCTTTTTCGGATGAGAATCCTCTGTGCTGTTTAACTGAAAGATGGCGCACAAGTAAATGTACTTTTCTATGCAGTCGAGGCGCCACTACTGAAGATACTAGGGTAGGTACCTGTGCGAAAAAAAAACTTTGTTCGTTAGTTAGTGCCTCTTTTGTCCGCCTCTACAGAAAAGTGTTCAGATCCATAAGGAACTGTGCAGGCAGCTGAAAGGGGAACGTTGTGCTTTTTTTAATAAGAATCCGCAAGCCATTATAATAACGACGCCCTAGTCTGCACAGATAACTTGACACTCAAACTTCTTAGGGCCCTTAATTGTACGAACACTTTGCTTCTCCGACAATGTCGATCAAGGAAAATCGCTAATACCTCAAACTACGTAGAAAAAAGACACAATATGAATAGCCCTTGATATATTATGCCGTATCAAATAGCCTAAAAGCATTTTGTGCGTTCGTTATAATTTTTATTTTTTTATTTCCATGATAAATTACGATTTTATTATTAGAACCAATTAAAGACCCAATTCGTTAACTTTTAATTACTAAGCGAAATTATCTTCTGAATATTAAATTTAATTTGTTTCTCGCATAAAAGCACAGCGCTCCGAACTGTTTTTATAGCAAAATGTGGAGTTCACTGGTATGGGAGTTGTATCGACTCAATTCCCCGAAGAGAGTGAACGTTTATCACTTGGAAATGTGAAAGTTCGAGAAGTTCATGAAAACAATGCTAACCTTCGGTGTGTACGAAAACTTCGGTGAATATGAAAAGCTCCAGTATGTTCTTCAAACTTTCAGACTTGTCAAGAAAAGCACAAGCGGCCTTGAAAAATTAAATCAATTCAGATGTATACAAAAGAAAGCTTTAAGTTTTGCCTTTGTTGCGTGTTACTTTTGTTGCAAAACAAAGCAAAAATTATACAGCCTTAAAATTAAGTATGTCGATAGCGTAATTGAGCGTGAAATTGTCGTAAAAATATTTCGGTCCTGAAGATTGTAACGGGCCGGCCATGGGGAATGACCTAGTGTATATCCCAGTGGAAGCAGGCTAAGGAAAATATAGAGTTAAAGAATATTGGAGAAAGATGCGGTTTGGACATCATTAGCTAGAGACCGGAGTTAGAGAACATGTGTGTGACTAACTAACTAACTAACTAACCATCACGCCGTTTCTCCGCAGGGGTAGGCAGAGAGGACGAACCGCCAAACAACTCGATCTTGGCATACACTTCTTGCTTCATTCACATTCATACATCGTCTCATACATTCTCTTCTATTATTCCGAATTCTGACATGGCCCGACTCAAGTATTTGATTCACTTGATCGTGCCATGTCTTTCTCGGGCGTCCCTGGCTTCTTCTTCCATTCACATTCGCGTCATACATTCTTCTTACACTCCTTTCTTCGTTCATTCGCTCTACATGCCCAAACCATCTAAGCGTCCTTTCTTAATCTTACTTATTACGCTTACATCAGCCTTGCATTCTTTATGAATTTCAATATTTTTCACACGATCATACATGGTTTTACCACACATTCGTCTCAGAGATATCATTTCTACGGCATTCAGTTGATTAAATTTAATAATGGGATGTAGTGCCATGCTGAGTTGGCATCGCATCTGGGACACACCCAGGCGTCATGAGTTCAATTCCTCAGGTGGCTAAGTCCTCCACCACGACACAAGCAACATCTTCCACTTGCTGTGATGGTAGTAGGAGATTTTCAAATATTGTCAGGTTATTCGTAACCCGGGAATGTATGTCTTTCTTTAAAAAAAAACGTGGTGTCAAGCAAAGAACTATTTTTAAACTAGATTGGCAAGCACGCACACTAGTATAGACTCAAAGGGTCTTAAAATAATGTTTGTTTACGAGCAAAATTTTGACAAACAAAACAGCTTTCTTCCTAAGGAATTTGAGGCGTTTTGATTTCATTTTGAGTTTGACGTTCATTCACGATTTTTAGTGACCTTCAAATATTTCAATAACTAGTCTAATTGAATAAATTGCCTAGCTCTGCTTCGAACTTATTTAATTGTTATTATGTTAAGAGGAACGGCCTGTTTCACACAAAACTTAATTTTGCATTTGATACAAAAATACCCACTCAAACTGAATTTTAGTAAATATATAGAGCGTATGAGAAGTATTTTATTTATTTTTGTTTTAAATTATGAGGTACATGCCATGAAAAAAATCATTTTTCATAATTTTAGAGGCGACTTAAAAATTATCACATTTGCCACGGTAAAGTGATTACGTAAATAATATCCCATTTAAAAAAAAAAAAAAAATTCGGGTCGATATTTTAATTTATGTACGGCAAATTTGTGTTCCAACGTAAATTGATCGTTATGAATTTAATTTAAAGTCCACCATAAAACTTATTTTCATTTTATATTTCATTATATTTTTAAATTAGACGGGGTAAAACCTTTTTTTTTTACATCACCGTGAGCCCCCAAATAATTGTTAAAGGTGCTTCTAAAATCGCGAAAAATCAATTCCTTTAATGGCCTATATTTCATTATGCAAAACAAAAATTAATAAATTACTTCTAACCCGTACTAGATATTTAACATACTTTTTGATGAAAAAAAAATCATTAGCTTTAGGTATTTTGGCCTCAAATATAAAATTTTGTATGAAACAGGCCGCGCAGCCGTTCCTCTTAATTACATTATTATTTTATCGTAATTTGCTTGCTACGAAGGTACTGTTAAAAAAAATTGTGATTTTAATGTAGATCATATTTTTTTTATTAAAATATTACCACCGAATACTACCTTCTTCTTTGCTTTCAATTATTTTATATTTTTCCATGCCTTTGTTCATACAGATATAATTTTATTTTATTTTCGTTTCTTTGTTATATTTGTATTTGAATCTATAAATACATTTCTGCATTACTATATAACATTTGTGTACATTGCGTACTGTACTTGAAAAAAATAGGTTTAAATTGGGGAAAACCCAATTTTGGCGTAAATAATTAAAAAAAAAAAGTTCCTAACAATATTTTGTGTAGGTAGATCTTTATCGGGTTTTACCCACATTCTCTTATGGATTTCAAATATATATTTTATTTTCGGCACCTTCTAGCAACTTTGCATTTTTACTATGGCCAACTCATAGCGGTAGATACCGTGATGTGAATATTTAGATAAAACAACATCTGAAGTAGGGAATAATATACTAAAATAGGTTCAAAGATTGCAGTAGTATACAGGAAACTATGGTGTCAGTATAATATCATATAATAAAAAGACAAGTTCGTTGAAAGAAAGGGGTATTTTTTAAGTTATACACAATTTTGTCTACCTACCTTTAAGATATCTGCTACCTATATAAATTTTCAATCACTAGCTAAACTTTATTATCCGGTCAATGTTGATTCTATAGCAAGAGAGATTCTACAGAAAAAAAACTTTAGAATGATCTATCTTGTGATTAAAAGCTAGGCAGTGGAACCTAAAAAAAACCAACCTTACTACACAATCTTTTAAAAAAAAGATATCTACACAGCATTCTCATACGTCGTTAATATAAAATCACTTTACGCTAGTTAGACAAATTGCTTAAAATCGAATTCCGTTCAATAACACAGGTACGATTTTTTTTTGATTCCCGGATTCTTTTGTGATTTTTAATCACGTAATAAAAAAGGTGACCCTTTAATCACGAGGATGACTTTTTCGGAAAATTTATGTCCCTCCAATGTGTGATTGGGAAAATAAATTCAAATTGTCCGTCAAACGAAATCAGATTGTGAAAAATCTGTCACCCACCGATTGGAAAATCTCTTAATCAAGGGGAATAAATTAAGGCGAGAGCAATGAATCATTTGTTAAAATAAATCATTTGCGAAATGAAGAATGACATAGTGTGATTCGCATTTTGGACACATATTGAGATAAAGAGGAAAGGGTCATGTTTGAATGGAAGTTCAAAATCCAACTGGGTACTCGTGAAAACAATTTTTGTTGTTGTTGTGTTTTCTCTAATTTTTAGTATGGCATAAAAATCTTGATAACACACAAACAGTTGCCATCGAAGATAAGAACTTTGAGATGTGGGTGAAGGCGTATCCTCAAAACGGATCTCAGAGTAATACAAAGAGAAACATATCTAAATTTCTAGTTAAATTGTAATCAATGTACCGATGTCATGTAAATGATAGCTAGTATTTTAGAGCACATGCAGATTTACTGCTTTATTTTTTGAGATACATACAGTTAATTGAAACGTTGCCTGAAATGGCTTTTAACCGTGTTTGGTGACCAGATCTGAATAGCCAGGTATTTCCCCTTATCCCCACCTTCCTCTCCCCCTTCTACTTTCCCTCCCCAATACCTTCAGCCTCACAACATTCCCCAATTGGGAATGCCATAGTCTCACTGGCTCCAGACGGTTGGGAGAAGTTTGGGACTCTTGTGCGGTATTCGTATAAAAAAAAAAGTTCATTGTGTTATAAATAACGATGAGGTAGGTCGATTAAGTTGAAATAATCAATGTACCTATTTCGTTTGTCCAAACAATATCTCAATTTCGTCTGGTATAAAAAGGATTCTTAATGAATGTTGGTGTAAGTAGTAATAATAAAAAGGAAGAAAGTGTATGGAGAGAAGATGTAGAGAAGTGTAGAAGAAATTATGAATCAAAGAAATATATTCGAAAGAATCGTAATTGACTATGAATAAACATTTATGTAAATTCATTTTTGTTTTGTTTGGGAGCGAATTTTTATATAATTTTATGCTACTGTAGTAAAAAAAATCATCAAATTGTTTTGAATACTGCTAAAAAGTTATGGAAAATGTCTTAGTGGAGTAAGTCTAAATGGATCTACTGTATAAGTCTACTGTAATCGCGTGATTAATTTGTAGGGACCTGAAAAATTCGCCTTGAAATTATCGTTATTTATGGCGTAATTCGCGTTACTTTGATAAAATACGCGTTCATTTTAGAAAAATTGACAATTTTTGTCAATTTTCAATAAAATCGGCGATATTTTGGAATAAAATAGGTATTTTTTTTGTACATGTACAAATCTTTATAAATTTAAAAAACAATTAAATAGTATGACAGTACCCGGCGTTTTCCACACGAAAGAAAGGGTCTGTAAATATTTTTTAAATAAATCGGTTTTACCGATAAGACATCATTATATTTTTTTAAAACCCGTCCAAATTGGAATGGGGTGGGAGTGAATAAAATCATATAAATAAATCACAATGTGGATTAACCGCAGTTTAAAAATGGCATTGAACGCCGAAACAGCTGTCACAATAATAAAAACTAAAAATACTTGCAGAACTTAATAATAACATTATTAAATTTGAAAAACATTAAATTTAAAAAAAAAATGTTTGAAATTTTTTTCTGTATACTCTCTACTTTCTACGCCCACCACACGACATGTTACAAATGATGCTATTTTAATATCTAGATCTGAATCGTGACGCACCACCAATCATCTTCAACCACGCGTTCCTTCTTCCCCTATAAGATCTCTTCCTCAATGGACATACTTCTAATTAATTACACTCATCCCAAGCAAACGTCTCCACAATACATCACGCTAACAAGACACAGTTCCCACAATAAGGAGTATGTACATAGTATCTTTAGCGAGCGAACACATAATGCGAATACTTGGGATGCAAAACTAACGAACATTTTGACCATAGCCAAGAAGCGAAATGCGGAATAGACAAAGCTTAAAATTCTTTTCCTGAAATGAAGAATGTTTTCAGGCTTAAAGCTAAGAATGCGGATTGTTGATGCTGCATATATTTTCTCATTTTATTAATCTATTCTTTTTTTTCTCTCTAATTTACATATTCATACTACGGTCAAACATGGTTCTAACGAACGTACTCACATCTCAAGGATCTCATTTCTACAACATTCTGTCCTTTATCCTAAATGTTGTTCATTATGAAATTCGTTCATGGATATTTTCGTAAATTTACACAGTTATAATACAGCCAAACATGCTTTAATAGGTACATCAGTAGCATGTAGCTTAGTATTAGATTTCTATTATGATTCTTTCGAGATTTAGATATCCCAGATGCTTGCCGAGATCCGATTGGCGAGCAAACTAAACGAAGAAGAAGATAAATCTATTTTGCAATCTTTTTTTTCTAAAAATGCTTTCAAGGACTCCAGTCATGTCGAGTCACCCTAGAAAGCTAATCAGGCTATCGTTAAAAGGTGTAAATCAATACGTAAAAGCGTTCCTCTTTCTGTTCGTCTACCTTCCTAAAAAGTTGCAGGTTTTTTGTTTGGGAGGGAGCCAGAAGGCAAAGGTTAATGAGAGCTTGTTTTTTCGCTCTTTGAACGAAGTAGTTACATCAGTTCTGTCTTTTTTTGCTAGGTGTTAATTTAAAATGGCATTTGCGGAATGTCATTTAGTTTAATGGAATGGCGGAGGTATGTTCCGTGAATTGTACGTTCGTTACAAACTACCGATGTAATTTAGGAACGGTGAAGGGTGACCCAAATAAAAATAATGAGTAAGTAAAATTTTTGTTTTAGATTCCATCACACGGCATCCGTAAAAATGACACACTACGGGAATTATTTACCTCAAGGCCTCCTATATGGAATTAACACAAAAAAATCTAACTTGAACTATGACATCTTTATGTTGTAGCAGGTGTATTGAAAAAGTCTCAAACGGTGAGATTTGGTATCATGAAAGTTGAAAAGCGGATTTCGTAAACTTATTGGAACCTACACTTACACCACATATTTGAAAAAAGCGTTGAAATCTGCTGATAGTATAAATAAACACCTTGTTGATGACAGTTTTTAATCAGAGGTATTTGCATCCAACCTCGCATCGCCACGTTTTCTTTTGGGTATCTCTGGCCCTAAAAGGTATGAAATATAAACATTTTTGGATGTAAAGCTATTTTTTTATTTGATCAATGAAATGATTTTGTTTTTTTTAAACCCATTTTCCAATCTAATGAATGGTAAAAAATTAATTTAAAAATTTCAAAGTTCCCGGTTAGGTTGAAGAATTTGACAATAATGACACCTAACACAATAACGATTTTAGCCTTGAAACATATGTAGAAGAATCCAAAATGTTCTTGATAAAATAAAAATCATACAAACATTTTTTGGTTTGGACGCCGAAAGTTAAAGAGCGTCAATGAATGCATTTGTTGTTTTTTTACACTGTTACTTTATGTACAGATTTTTTTACAACCTGCCGGTCGTTTTTGTACAATCCTGCTAGGAAAACTTCACTAACTTGGAATAACAAACTTATAAGTTATACGAGTACGACAGAATCATTTTAAGGATTTTCTTGCTTGTGTAGTTGTATACTGTATCGTAGGACATCGCAGGGCAAGGGTGTTCCAAACTATTTAGATCGAATTTGAATCATTATCGGTATGCACTAATACACAGAAGACAAGCTAGACATTCTTTAAAATTTGCCTTTATATTTGCATTAAAATCCGGCCTAACGACAGCATGTCTTTTTAAAACAGGTTGGTGTTGTAAAATGAAACTTTGTTTACATTTTGACAGTGTAATATAAAATTAAAAAAAGGTTTTTATAATTGTTGGCCCTCCCTGTACCCCGAGCTGCATTCCTAGGCGAAGCGCTCTCGACTTCGTCTAATTGATAGCGGTTGAAATGTGGCTTCAGAGAAGTTGAAATGTATGTGATTAATTACATTATATTTCGCGTGCAGTCGCGGTGCACTGCCAACCGGGTTGCAGTTCGGGTGCATAACGTACAACGCATACAACATTCTTAGCTCCTAGCATCAAGCTCCCAGCTCATTGCTTCTGGCGTTATTATGCATCACTTGCACTTGGGGATTAATTTTCTCTATGAAACATTAGGAGGTATTAATCTTAATTACGAAATGAACGTGATATTTTGTTCGTCGATTGTATTTTACATTTAATTTTTGGCATGCAGAGTTTAGATGTATTTACTAGCAGATTCCCGACCTTGCTCAGGATTATTTTATTTTTAGAAATAAAGTTATGAAGTTGTGAATTCTTGCTTGTCGTTTCGGCGTCATAATTGGATTGACAGCGAAGGTTGCATTTATAAAGAAACATTTATATGGAAATATGATTTCGTTCCAAACATTTATTTTTTCAAAAAACATCTAAATTATAAAGTGGGTACCTTCTTGTGTTCTCCATTTTAAAAATATTCTACCCAAACAAACTTTCTTCTTTTGAATATGTAATCTGTGGCTAACCAGAGTGGCATATCTGTAGGCTAACCTCAATACAACATGGCGGATTCAATGTTTTTCATACTAATTTTAAAACGTTATAGCAACAGTTTTTTTTATATTGGATTTCATACAAACTACTCTCTAAACCTTCCTGGCACTAAAAAGAACAAACTGTGTAATGTTCATCGAAACCGGTGTAGTAATTTTAGAGAAAATTGAAGACAGAGAGATAAAAATTCATTTTTATATATAGAGACTTTATTATTAGCCGGGTTAAAAATTGAACAGTTTAAAAGTATTGAACAAACGACGCCGAGTGGAGTGTAGCTAATACGATTGTTTAAATAAACAACTTGAGGATTAAAGCTACGAAGTATGTACAGTTCACTTTTAGAAAATCTCAAATGAAATAATATTAGTTATCGGTCGTATCTGGGAATCGAGCCCAGGGGCCTATTCTGGTTCTTTTTAAGGGAAATTCATTATTATTTTCCCTAGGCTTATAGACTTTTTTTTTACTTATCTGCGGTTTTCAGAGGATACGTAGTAAAAAAATCTAAACAAATAATTTGAAAACACAAATTAATGTAATAATAATAATTAACACGAAATATCTTCAAGTGACACGAGATTTTGAACCAAAACTTTTATATCATTTTAAAATACCTTAAATACGCCATTTAACGAAGAATTACGTTTTGTAAGAAGTTACCTACCTCATTAGATAGTAATGATGTTGTGTCACTATTTCTAAAAGTGACATTTGCCGCCGTGGTACATCTATGGTGGTATCGTGGCCGCCTGCCGAAGTGCATTGTTTTTATTTGTTACGTTGTTAACTTATAATTAAAATTGGTAAATTACTTATTATACAGTTTTTCTCTTGTTCAAACTATGAAAATATTGATATTTTTAATTAATTGCATTCGTTGAATGATAGCTGACAACTGTCATACGAGAGAATCGAAATTGCAGTTAAGCAAAAAGTCTTGAAGCCTAAGGAAAATGATAAGGAGTTTTCATAAAAAGAACCAGAATAAGTCTTCAGAATATTTTGTCTTACTAGAACAACATTCTAACCATTAATGAACGTACCATGTACGCAATGTCATAAAATGATTTAAAACATAAAGCAACAGATCTTTTTGGGAAATATTGTGTCCAAAGTAATGAAGATAAAAATGTGATTATGCGATAGAAAAATGGTATGAGACAAGCTCTATTTTGAAGGCGGGCTTATATTATTATTGCATCAACAAAAAAATAAGCACTATATTACAATTACAAATTTTTGAAAAATGCGTGCATCGCATAATCAAGCAATGTTTCTGAAAAAAAAAGCTGTGGGTTTAGCAAAGATGAGATATATGTTATTTTAGAAAACAAACGCTCATGGATACAAAAAATACATGACATTATAGTGCAACAATATAATATGTTTTAAACCTGCCAACATCTTCTTGAAGACCCTAACAATTTCCCGATTTAGCGGGACTGTCAAATTCCTTTAGTAATAAACTTAGTCTCGCACCAAAACCTTTCAAAATATGTCCAAATATTTCAAGTTCTGGTGTTTTGGGACTTTCAATGACAGATCCAACCATTGGGGCTTTACAATTGACCGATTTTACGAATCTAATATTTTTTGATCCATTGGTAGCAGATCTTGAGGCAAGGTTTCCAGGAAAAAAATAAGTTTCTCTTGTTGCGTTGATATTAGAAACTCCATGATTTACTGTATGAGGATGTACAATAGTTTTCAGTAGATTTGTTGTGTTGGGTCTATGTAAGACTGGCGGGTTAGAATCTCTTGTTTCAAGTGAAGTTCCATTAAGATAGCTAGATTCTAGTATCAGCTCCATTGTCGTAACCAAACGGTTTATGATTTGGCTCTGTAATGTTTGTTTCACCATTGTTTTGTGAATTATCAACAGTTTTATTAGCAGGTTTAATAGCTCCAAGCGGGGTTTTAGATGAAGCCCTATTTAAATAAATTAGATCACCTCCTTCGTAATGAGTCTTATGTTTTTCCGCTGGTATGATTGGATTTAAATCAGTTTTTATAGCTCCTAAGTGTAGTCTTTGGTAAAATTCAACTTCGATCAGCCCCGTTATTGATGTAAACCGTACCACTAGGATTGTTTTCCGATAAGGTTGGGTTAGTTGGTAATGCATTATGTTTTCTAGTTCCAAGTGTAGTTCTAGTTGAATTTTCACTTAGGTAACTTAGATCAGCCCCGTTATTGTCATAAACGGTTCTATGAGGATTTCTCCCTGGTACGATGCTCAAATTTATGTGACTTGAGGCATATTTGACCCTTTAATTAAGAAGCTTTGTAAATCAGTTTCTTGGGATAATTTACGGTTTGATTCACCAGTGTTATAGATGTTGATTTCACGAGAAGATTTATTCCCTTCTTCTAATGGCTTTGCCTTTCCTGTACCATTTCTACCGTTAATTTTTTATTGAATTTTTGAGTATATTTGGTTTACGTAAGCTATATAGAGAAATTTCTTGATGTGAATAATTTTATAGTAAAATAGGCTTACGTGGCACCGTACCATGAATATTACTATGATGAACACCATTAGACTTAATATTTTTAAGCGACTCTTTGTTTGGTGCGTCTTTATTCACATGTATTCCTCATTGATTTGATATATCATATGATCTAGTCAGGATAAATGTTACAAGTGCTTGATTATGTGTTTCGGGTTCAGATAATGTAACAATTCATGGGATTGGCTAACGCTGGTTCCACTTTCTAGTTGAAGATAATTTTTTTATTGAGTGTATATGTATTCCATGATATCCATTTTGTTTATCATCATCAAATGGTAGATATTCTATGCTACGACTTTGTACAAGAGATGGTCTGTCAGGTCACAGCGATGTTTATGAATGTACCCATCAGGAATGATATATACTGACTCTTCAGGTGTAGTTACTCTGTGTTGACCATCGTAATGGATTGGCTCTTCATTATTTTTTGACTTTCGGAAAAAATAAGAAATGCTTTCTATGGGAAAAAGGAACAATTCAAACGGGTAGTATTCATTTTGTTAGCTGGTACCCGTAAAATATCAACTCCGGAATCCTTAATTTGCTGAAATTAAAAAAAAAGTGTACTGCGCTAGTACAATTTTAATATTGTGACATCATATTATGTTGTTGTTAGGAATTGGAAGGTTTGAAGAGAAAAAATAAGATTCGGAAGTCTGATATTCTTTCAGTATTAATATTTATGATTACTTATTGGCAATCATCTTTTGCGAATACACATAGGTCTCGTATTTAAGTGCTGATTACCACGATGTTAATTATCCTTCGTGATCCCTTATCAAGTATAGATTAAGTCTTGCTAGATATTTCAACTCCCACTTAGAAAAACCTGACTCTGTGCAGACACGCTCGGTAGGATATGGGAATCTATCAAACGGATTACAATCGGAAGGCTGTCCTTGTTTTAAGCTTGTATTTGAATGGATGATGCTCCGATGAACTAGGGTCATTGATCCCTTCGATATTGGCGAACAGTCGGGAAACACGCCAAACGCGCGCCCCATATACGAGTATGTACAGAGTTGAAGTTTGTCACATGAGAATGGATCGTTTTAACGACTCGTTTTGAGTTCATCAGCTCGGCTGTGGAATGATTTGGGTGTTCTTCCCTCCTATAACTTGACTCTCTTCAAGATCCTCTATTTTCTCTAAAGACCCACCCACAGCATCCTCAAATATGACATAGGCCCCGAGGGAAATTATTTTCATCAGGTCCTCTTGTGTATTAATGTAAAAAAAAGTTGACGTAATCTTGATCTGTTGCGAATTTCTAAATGAATGTTAGATTCACAGGTACTTAGTTATATTCTTCGCGTGCAAGGTTAATGGCTTCATAAGCATTGGATGAACTGAAAAAAATATTAGTACATCGTGTTGAGTGGTGTGCCAAAATATTTATCGTGCAAGCAGACGTGAAATTTTATTAGTGTTTTAAAATAGATATGTTGGTTTTTATTTGAAATTGCGAAATGATTTATGAGATAATCGAAATAGTGAAATGCATTGGGTAAAATGAAGCAATAAATTGAGAGTAGGAAAATATGATTATGGTCCTACGATAGTGCAGTTTTATTTCTTGATTTTTGTCAACACTTTTTTTGTATATAATATCTTTTTTACTAAACTTAACGGATGAGAATACAATGAAATTTTTATTTCGATTAATCAAGTATTTTAAACAAATATAAAATAAACTTAGTATTCTTTACAAATTCAAATCAACTCCAGCCTTCTTAAATATCTGTGATCACATGTCAAAATATGATATAATGCAGTGATATAGTGAGAATAGGTGAATTTTTGAAAATTTTGATGGACGTTTTATGTGTAAGGTCTTATCAGAGAAAGATGAGACAGAATGTAGTTGAATGTCCTTTGTCTTGTCACAGAATGATCATTTTTGCACTGACAATATATTGCTCTAAGATCGCAGATTCTATAACGGCAGTTGAGATACTTAAATTGACAAAAATCAAGACATATGAATATTTTTGCATACTTGTGTGTGGTTATAAAGCAGAGGCAACTAACTGATGATGCGATAGAAAGACTTGAAAGCGTTTGTCATGGTGTTGAGCCAGTCCATCTGATATAGCGGCCTCGCATATTCCCGGTTATCGACAGTCCTGTAGCCTTTTGGTCCATTTTTCCAAATAAAACCAGCTCGGCTTCCATTAAAGAGTTTGACTCCTCCTGGCTTCGGTGGTCCAAATCTTGCCCCGATGACTCTGAAGGTGAGTGGTTTTCCACTGCTTCCATTAAAGTATGGCTGGGACCCAAGAACACTATTAGAGATATTGGCTCCACTATTGATTCTTACTTTGAGGGTTAGTCCCCCAGAACCGTTTTGAGCAATTGGTAAGAGTGGTAGGTTTATTGGAAACTGAACATTGTTACTAGGAACAGATCTTGGGATATTTAGATGATTTCCCCCATTTTCTCCATTTCCGTTAACTCCAATATTGAACCCAGGTACAATATTAACTCTGGTTCCACCAACTCCAAAGTTTACTCTATTTCCAATAGTTTCTGCATTTTCATTTACTCCGTATCCAACATTAGCTTCGGTACCGCCAAGTCCAATATTTACTCCACTCGCAATTGTTCCACTACTTTCATTAGGTCCATATCGAACATTGACTCCAGGTACAACATTAATTCTGGTTCGACCAACTCCAACGTTCACTCCACTTCCAATAGTTCCTCTTTTTCCATTAACTTCGAATTCAGCATTGACCCCAGGAAGAATATTAACTCCGGTACCACCAAGTCCAATATTTACTCCATTTGCAAGAGTTACTCCATTTCCATTCACTTTGAATCCAACGTTAACTCTAGGAACAAATTTTATTCCTGTTGTGCCAATTCCGACATTTCCTCCATTTCCGTTAACTCCGAATCCAACATTAACTCCGGGAATAACATTAACTCTATTTCCTCCAATACCAATATTTACTCCATTTCCAACTGTTTCTTCTAATACAACATTGACAATGCCTGTTCCCCTATTACCCTGAGCTGTCAAAACTTTGACTCCCGCGTTGCCCCTATCTTCGTTCACATTGTGTACATTATTATTCTGAAACACGTTTGTAGCGATGCTATTTGTGTTCACATGATTGTTTTGATTAATATTTGTTGTGGATCCAAAATTTTCTTGGATCGAATTAATTCCTAGTGCGTTGGTGTTCAAGAAGTTGCCAACCCCAGAGGAAACGTGATTTTGGACAGAATTTGACCCGATTGCAATGCTATTTTGAAAATTGTTGAGGCCGACTCCAGTATTGGCTTGGAAAGTATTGAACCTCACGGCATTATGATTTGAAAGAACTGGTGCAATCATTACTCCTAAGCCATGTCCGCCAACATTTACTCCAACCCCACCGCCATCAATCGTTCCTGGTATTCCAAAACTATTTCCACTTATCTGCGGTATGTTTATGTTTGGTTTAATACCGTTTGTATTACCTTGTACCCCGAAAGTTCCTTGAAAACTTTCTTGTCCACTTCCAGCAACTATTCCTACAGTATTAATATTTGTATTGGCGTGCTCCATGACTCCAAATAAATTGCCAATGGTATGCATATTTTTTTTGATTTCAATATTATTACTTGCTCCACTTTGTCCATTAATTTTAGTGTTGAAACTGCTTTGTCCTCCATTATTATTATGAAATTCATTTTGTTCTCCATTATTATTATTTAACCCCCTTTGTCCGTCAATATTATTAAGAAATCCATGTTGCCCTCCATTGTTATTGTTATTGAATTCATTTTTCTGATCATTGTTGTTATAAACTCCGTTTTTCTTACCGTTATTATTATTATTTAAAGCAATAGTCGATACAGTGACTCCTATCCCAACCTCATTATTATTACGAAATCCACTTTGTCCATTAATAAAATTGTTGTTATTATTAAATTCATTTCTTAAATTATTATTATTATTAAAACCATTAGTTGATACAGTAACCTCATTATTATTATTCAAACCATTAGGTGACAGAGTAACCCCATTATTATTATTAAAACCTACACTTGACACTGTAACGCTAACTCCATTATTATAAAAACCTTCATATTGTCTCCCGTTGTTACTACTAAATCCATTTTGTTCACGATTGTTAGTGGCCTCAAAGTTTCCTTGAAAACCATTTGCTGTTGTCACTGCTACACCATTGTTTTGAAAGCCATTTTGTCCACTATTTCCTTGTGTGCCATGGACTCCAAAAGAGGCTTGAAATCCATCACTTCCACTGTTGTGATTGAACCCTAAATTGTTATAATTATTGAGTGCTAAACCATTGTTATTAAAAGCGTGTGATGTTAGTCCATTGTTATTGCAGTTTCCGATGTTTATCTGATTGGTATTGCCACCCCCACCATTGCAATTGTTGTTATTGTTATTGCAATTGTTTTGGTAATTGACTGGGATGATTGGAACGAAACCATTCCGATTTTGAAAGCCATTGATCGGTTGAAAGCCATTGATGTTATGAAAACCGTTGATGGGTTTGAAGCCATTGGTGCTATGAAAGCTATTGGTTTTATGAAAGGCATCGATTGATTGAAAGCCATTGCCGAAGCCCAGATGAATAGGGTAATCGCTTGATCCATCTCCAGTGTTGTCAGGGTTAGTTTTGTGACCTGGGAGATGATCCACTGGTCCGCCTGGTCCTGCGAGGACTCCGTTGGCTGGATGGTGGATTGGCCTTCCAGTCAGAGGGTTGACAGCAGGGCCGGGTCGGTTGAAGCCCCCAGGACGATTATAGCAACAGAAGGCTTTGCCTGGTGCGCATTGACCCTAGACAAATTAGAACAACACAAACGTTAACGCCAATACGTTACCAAGAAAGAACAATATGTTATATTATTGTTATAAATATCATTAGGTAGTACAAAAGTGCGGTAGATATAATATAATGAGATTATACTACGTACATGTTACAAAAGAGAGAAACTAAAACAAAAATTTAAAAGTGATGGATGGATTTATGTTGTCGTGATGACATTGAACTCAAATAAAATGCTGACAGTGGAGAAAGTCACTCGCAGAGAGATTCTTTTCAGAATCAAAAGGAGTTCATCTTTTAACCCTTTTAACCTCTACGTTACGTAAAACATATCGATTTCAAATCAATTTCATTCAGCAATAGTATTCTCCTCCGTACAGGCAGAATCAATATCAAGTCAGTCCTACTAAAAGGGAAACCAATAGTCAATGCCGATATAGTCTGAATCTGAGACATCCAAAATGGCACAGTTCTATAAATACCCCATCACCTATCTGAAATAGTCGGTGGCAGTATAAGAAAAAAATGCAAAGCGACACGGGTTATGAGTGAAGTTACATATAAATAATGGTTATCTGCGCTAGCAAGTCCTCGATCCGGCCCAAAGTTTTAAATCTTGGACTTTTATGGATGGATTGAATAATATGGAGAACGTTGACTCTGATAAAATTGTTGTTAACACGTTAAAAACACTTTGCTGTTAACACTCTTGTATATTTTTGATGACAAATACGTTGATGTTTTAAAGAAGTTTGAATCAATCTCTTCATAGTAAGTTGATGAAAGCTGTTGTTTACTGAGAATTTTAGAATTTGATATAAGTTTGACATTAGAAAAGCATTGAAACGTACATGAATTGCATTATTTGAGATACATTGTCTATTATTTTGTTATTAAGTTGCGTTCACACTGAGTAAATTCTAATATAAAGAAGCAATCCCATGCTGAATTGAACTTATAATGGTTAAACGAAGAATTAATCTCTCCGTATAATCTATAAGCGAACCTATATCTTTTGACCTGCAGGTTCGGTAGTTCTAGAAATAGTGGAACAACTTTTTTGAAATATTGCTTTTTATAGTTTTCTTATATTTTTTCCTTACTCCAAGCATTCCTGGTGAAGGGCACTGGAACCTGTCTACGCACGCGCACTTGTTACCACCTCCTTGTCCAGATTGTCCTCCTGGCCTGACGGGTCCTTCAAACGAAGGGGGGTAGGGCCTACCCTGCCCGGGCCGGAAGGACTGATTCGGTCTGAAAGGCCTAAAAAAAAAAGTATACATTTTTGTTAATGTAATACAAAATAGATTTTGTTTGCTTTTAAAATTAACCGTTGACTTATATTCAGTGAAATATTAATAAATTTACTCATACCCATAGTCCAAACAATTTTACAGATTTATACATATATTTATATACATAAATTACTATCTTATAAGAATTTTCAAAGAGAACATCTAAATATATTTACATTTGCCAAAAAAGAAATCGAATAAATCTGGGGTGTGGCCTAATTTCTCAATTATATACTAAGGTTACGTGTGTCAATCGTGTAAGCATGTGTTTGCATAACACTCGAAAGGTAGGTGTGGATACCCGCCTAGTAAAAAAATAATAAATAAAACAATTCGTTAATTTTTAATCATTGCAGAAAATAATTTTAACATAACCTAAATGAAACGTGAAAACGGGAAAAAAAACGACAGAAAATGAAAAGATTTCACTCGCATCTGGGACACGAACCCAGGACCTCTGCCTATCCGGGCAACCGCTTAACCAACTTAGCTTATGTCATCTTCATCGATATCATATCTCAAATTCAAGATTTGTCAATATTATTCTCCATTTTTTATCCCGCATTATTGGTAGCTATAAATAATTAATCATTAATTAATTAACTGATTTATTTAATTAAATCTCAATAAAAATAATTAATTATTAAAAATTCAATTCTTTAATATTTCTACCTTCCACTTGTTTATTTCAGACCGGACTAGTTTCACCCTATCACGGGCATCTTTAGACTGGTACAATTAAAACTAAATCTATTAAATATATATATATAACATTTATGTCAGGGGTAAATCCCATTGAAGAAAAAAGAAGTCCTTGAGAAGTTTGTTTTATTGCTGACGTAACGATTTTACAATTACATTTTAAATTATTTTCGTGTTGGTTATAGACAAAGTCGTAACTCCCGGAGGACGGATTACTTTGTATTGGTTTACTGAATCTATTAATTTTTATTTTTTATTTTTATGTAATGTCTATTGTGCCAGCCTTTTTTTAAACAAATGGTTAAATCTATTTTTTCCGTGATTTCCGTCTCGTTTGCTAAATTCGTTGATATATGTTATTGTGGTCCAAACAAGGGCATTGAATAAATCGAAATTAGAGCCTAAAGAAAGCATGGTGTATTTTATTGTAGATTTCAATCACAATCTTATAATTAACATCCAATTAAAAAAAACACGTACACGTTTCATTTACATTCATTTCAAAAACATAGAAACTATGACATTTAAAGAAAACCAAAACAGTACAAATGGAATGATCGTGTTTAAGCAAAACTTTTTTCTTGTAAATCAGAATTGAATCAAGCATTTATATTTACTTAAGAATATAAGTTCAACGGTTTTCTTTGACAATTATGGATGGCAGCACTTCTGTTTATAGCTAGCACGTGGAGCGAGTGGGTACGACAGACGTGTTAATATTATAAACTAGCTAATGTGTATCCGGCCTTGCTCGGGTTTTTTTTCTGGAACAAAGTTATGAAGTTGTGAATTATTGGTTGTCATTAGGGTGACATTTTTGATTTGAAAGTAACTATATACGAATAAAGAAACATTAATTTGAATATTTTATAATATTGCGTGTTAATATTATAAACTAGCTAATGTGTATCCGGCCTTACTCGGGTTTTTTTTTCTGGAACAAAGTTATGAAGTTGTGAATTATTGGTTGTCATTAGGGTGACATTTTTGATTTGAAAGTAACTATATACGAATAAAGAAACATTAATTTGAATATTTTATAATATTGCGTGTTAATATTATAAACTAGCTAATGTGTATCCGGCCTTGCTCGGGTTTTTTTTCTGGAACAAAGTTATGAGTTGTGAATTATTGGTTGTCATTAGGGTGACATTTTTGATTTGAAAGTAACTATATACGAATAAAGAAACATTAATTTGAATATTTTATAATATTGCGTGTTAATATTATAAACTAGCTAATGTGTATCCGGCCTTGCTCGGGTTTTTTCTGGAACAAAGTTATGAAGTTGTGAATTATTGGTTGTCATTAGGGTGACATTTTTGATTTGAAAAGTAACTATATACGAATAGAAACATTAATTTGAATATTTTATAATATTTCGTGTTAATATTATAAACTAGCTAATGTGTATCCGGCCTTGCTCGGGTTTTTTTTCTGGAACAAAGTTATGAAGTTGTGAATTATTGGTTGTCATTAGGGTGACATTTTTGATTTGAAAGTAACTATATACGAATAAAGAAACATTAATTTGAATATTTTATTTCATTCCAAACGTTTATTTTTTCAAAATATATCTAAATTATAAACTTCTTAAGTAGGTACTTGTGTTTTCCATTTTGAAAATATTCTACCCAAAAAAACCTTCTTTTGAATATGGAATCTGTGGCTAACCAGAGTGTTATATCTATGGTCTAACCTAAATAAAACATGGCGGGTGCTATTTTCAGCGAAACCGATCCAGTGATTTTCGAGAACATCGAGGACAAACAAACAAAGTTACAAACTTACATTAATATAATGTGTGTTCGTTGAATAAAATTCACACAAAAACATGTTCCAATTTCAAATCTCAAAGCACATGAAAAATCATACATCATTTTCTCAACTTGAAGTCCATTGGAAGTGGGTTACAGAAGTTCCGTATAGATCAGCACTTTATCACTTCTCGGGTCAGAAATTACACCTCAATACATTACAGGTGACATTTATTCAGTCTCGCAAGAATCTCGGAGACTAGCGGTACTAAAAATTCTATAGGGAATGAGGTATGGCCGCGACAGGAGTAGACTTCAAAAGACTTAAAATAAACGTGCGGTTTTATGACTAGGAGGTATTTGGAAAACTATTTCTCTTATCTTTATGTTTAAGTCTTGGTGTTTGAGTGAGCCTGCCTTTTTGATCAAATAGGTACGTATTTTATTTGAGGTAGAAATTTATCTTGATTCGATTCTGAAGTCAATTTATTATTGGGGTTATTTATGTCGATGTAACGTCCGTATTATAAATTATTTGAGATAAAATGATAGGTTAGTCGAAAAACATCAATGAGGTTTCTAGAAATGCAGAAAAAAATAATGTATATTTTTTTAAATTTCAACGATGTTTTTTCGAAATATTTTTTCATGATGTAAAATATGGGGCAAACCAATGACATTACAAAAAAAAATATAGCACCATATCTGATATTTTTGATAATTATATAGTTAGATACAAGAGTTTTAAAAAGTTTAGTTAACATAGAAATTCCGGTCAGATATTCTTGCCTCGAAAAGGGATCTAATCCTAAAAACACATTCTTGAGAAAAATTAAGAAAACTGATTTCTTAAATATGCCATTACTGTTATCAATTATATATTTTTATTTTGTTTGACAATACGATATTATTTTTTAAAACATAAAAAGTGAAAACGTACCCAATCAGTACAATATAAAAAAAATTACGTTCTTAAAAATGAACATTTAATTTAATTTAATAATATTGTGTTCATAAAAATATTTGTTCTCATTCTTTGAATATAGTAATACATATTTCAAATCCTTTCAGTATGCTACAGGAAGGTCGTGAGGAATGATTAGTCCCCTTGATGGATGTCCAGCCGTGTTCAATCGAACTAGGCTGTATGTATCCCAGACTTGAAGAACGTTGTGACACGCCGGAATCCAAACATCTTGGATTGTCTTTTCTTAACTGCAACCACATTACTTTGGTTATTTTAAGATCTTGATATTTTGTATGTATCCTAGACTTGAAGAACGTTGTGACACGCCGGAATCCAAACATCTTGGATTGTCTTTTCTTAACTGCAACCACATTACTTTGGTTATTTTAAGATCTTGATATTTTGTATGTATCCCAGACTTGAAGAACGTTGTGACACGCCGGAATGCAAACATCTTGGATTGTCTTTTCTTAACTGCAACCACATTACTTTGGTTATTTTAAGATCTTGATATTTTGTATGTATCCCAGACTTGAAGAACGTTGTGACACGCCGGAATGCAAACATCTTGGATTGTCTTTTCTTAACTGCAACCACATTACTTTGGTTATTGTAATATCTTGATATTTTGTATGTATCCCAGACTTGAAGAACGTTGTGACACGCCGGAATCCAAACATCTTGGATTGTCTTTTCTTAACTGCAACCACATTACTTTGGTTATTTTAAGATCTTGATATTTTGTATGTGTTTTCTACTTCACCAAAGTCAAAAAGCCTTCCCTCTTCATCAGGTGTACCTCGAAGACATTTAGGGGACGAGCATTGGCCATAGTTTTGACAAAGTGCATTGATACTTTAACAGTCTATGATTTTTTTAAATCGTAAATAAGTTACGATTATAAATATGTGTTTTTAAAGTTAATAAAAAAAACTATTGTTTTCAAGTTTAATTTGAAGACCAATTTTTTTTAAAATTAATGTTTTTTTGTAATGTCTGGTTTATTCAATTAAAAAACGATTTATTTATGTAAATAAATAATTACCCAGCAGAACGTTTTTATAAGTAAACCGTTATTAAATTGAATAATAAGAGTTACAATAAAATAAAATAAAATAAAAATAACCCAATCAAAATGTTATATTAATTCAAAATAGTGACAGACATATTAACGAGGTCTGAGAGGAGCAATCAATATCACAGTTAGATCTGTTTTCTATTAAGATGTACTTACTGGATTTAGAAGCGATTTTAATGGCATGCATTTCCCATTTCGGGTTAAATACTCGTCAAAAGCATCATTTAAGGCTTTATGCTTGTTGTCTTTCCATTAAAAAATGGTAACTTAAGAAGTTATTTTTTGCTTTTCAACAATCCTTCACAACACGCCTAGGGATGAAATAGTATTATAACCCATGACAAAATAATTGCCTCCACAATCAAGTTTATTCAATGTTCGATAATGTCCACGAATAATATTGTAATAATTCCATTCCTCCTACCAGGCGAACATATGCACGGAGAGATGAATATTTCCTCTCCGCGAGATGCCGCCGCTCTGGACCAACGCCAGGGGCCTTTCGCAGTGAATCATTAGTTATTGAAAGGCTACGGCTCCATTGAAATATGAAAACTATAATGTATTATCGGGCGAGCGAGTTAAAAATGGCAGAGATGGAAATATCATCCGTGATAATGTAGGGCGTCGCTCTGTAGCCGAGGTAAAAATAATGTTGGTTGGTTAAAAACGGCTACAGAGAGTATGAATGATCTTAGATTTGATGGCAAGATGTAACTTAAAATAGGTGCGTCATGGAATATATGTTTTTCATACTATTAGGTGTTTTATTGTGAGAGTAAATGAGCATGAGGATTATTATAGCAATGGTATTTATTAGACTGGTTGGATCGAATTTAAGTTAACGAGTTAGTGATAGTTGCAGAAAACAGTAAACATTACAGAGACCATATAGAATAAAGTAACATAGACAACAAACTACTAATTTAATTTAAAAACAGCATGGATTTAGACGAGGTTGATCAACAGAGATAAACCATTGGTATTTACGGATTACGTATTAAAATCAAAAAGATTGTTCATATAATAATCCTTCATAAACCTTCGAAACTGTTAATCACGATATCTTACTCAATACGTATGGCTATAATAGGACTCTCCATACGACTATTCAACTTTTTTACTAGCTATCTTGAAGATAGGAAACAATTTTTGTCACACGGAGTATTCACATCTATTATGTTTTATATACGATCGGGAGTACACCGAGGTCCTAATTTAGGCCCACTCCTCTTTTCCACACTTATTAACGATATTCCAGAAGTTATTCTGCATTCCAGATTTCTTCTCTTTGTTGATGACCTAAAACTATTCATAGAACTAGAAGACCGAGATCGAATCCAGTCAGATATTGATACAATTGGCTGGAGTAAAATGAATCGGTTGAGTTCAATACATTTAAATGTTTAATTTTGTCATTCAAAGGGCGTATCATATCTGGTATTACCGGCATACAATGGGTGCCTGAAGTTTAAAACGTGTCTCCATTATGAAGGATTCTGTAATCATGTTTGATAGTTGGTTGACATTTCATGCTAATATTGAGATGGCTTCTAGCACTTCATTAAGAATGCTGGGCTTTATTCCACGTGCTGTAAAAAAATTATAGATACCCGGGTTCTGATAATTTTATTGGATTCCTTAGTAAGGAGAAGACTGGGTTGGTCATTTGGATCCAATACCAGATGAATTAGTTCCTCATATTGGAGAGAGTTCAGAAGAAGATTCTGAGATTTCTCTACCCGTGGCTCTACCCTACTGACTTTCTCTTGGGTTGGAATTAACAATCGACAGGTCAGAAGGGGTGTACACATTGCTAAACATTTCTTAAGACTGATACGTGGATTGTTTGAAAACTCGGCTATCATGGAGAGTATTAATTGCTTTAGTGTTTATTTCGTAGAACTCCATTTAATATGTATATTTTTTTAAAGTTTAATATAAATCTAAATTTTGCAATGTTATTATTAAGTTCTACAAGTATTTTTAGTTTTTATTATTGTGACAGCTATTTCGGCGTTTAATGTCATTTTTAAAGTGTCACAACTGAAACAGCCGTCACAATAATAAAAACTAAAAATACATCCAGAACTTAATAATAAAATTTTTAAATTTGATTTTCATTAAATTAATAAATATATATATATCAAGGAGAAAATTCATTTCTATATTACCGAATAACAGTTTATAAGCCTCGCCCCTCGAGCTTCATCTATAATAAAGGGAATAAAATACTTATATAATTGGGAGAAATTTTCTTTAATTTATTGTTTTTAGACTTAATTTTTATGCTTAACATATCACAATATATATCACAATTATTACATTTTTTATTAAAATTAAAAAATAATTAGTAACAATTTTCTTTAATATTAAAATCTATCATAAATCCAGTCTTAACATTATTTACCGAAATTCTAACACGGTCATTAATGTTTTCCTATATTTTTTATAAATTGCTATATAAATGCAATTATTTGCCTCTATATTGTCCGAAAGCGTTACAACCCGGGCCGCTAGAAGCGCTGTAGCATTGGTGTCAGTATTTTGACGAAACTGTGTGCATGCAATAACGCATAAGCATATTTCTTTACAGAATTTTACAGGACATTTAAAAACTAATAAAGAATCCAAATCAATTTTCACACGTTGCAAATTAATAATAATATTCAATTTTCTGTAATGCATAGTACAGCAATAGTTAAAATGTCCAAACTGGAATGCATTTCAATGGAAGAACTCTAAATCATGGTTTACTACTGTTAAACCATGGGCTTCTGGCACGAATTCAATGCTCTCTCATTCCGTAGCACTACTCTGCACTGCTGCGAATTTCATGGTTCAGAGATAGAACTAGCAAATTAATTAAGTGTCTAAAACCTTGTTGAAAAATAAATGCGTTTAGATTTTCCAGTAACATGTCATATTCAAACGTCAGATAGACTGTTCACAAGGAATAATTTTCCTTTGACGAATTCGTTGGCAGAACTGTGAGGTCCTTTGTTCTGGACATGCTCAGATATTTTGCACCTTATTGCAGAGAGGAAGACCGACTATCAGTATCACCCTGGTGAGAGACCATTATTCAGAATCTAAGAGTAGCTTGAAATGGCTTTAGTCATGATTAGTCAGGTACTTCCGGACCATCCTCTTTCCTATATTAATTCATTAATTCTTTCAGCCTCACACCTCAAATAGGGGATGCCAAATGACTTTCATGCGGTTTTCAGATAAAAACACTAATATTTGACGGAATTCAAGTTCGAGAGGTAAGGTCCTCGACTACGAATCTGGAGGTCTCGAGTTCGAATCTCAGCGTGCGCAAGTAAATTTAAATTTATTTGACGTTATTTGACGTTTAAATCATATAAAATAATACATAGTATATTTGCGTTCTAGAGTGGTAGTTACTCTCAGAATCACCAATTCAGAATTGAAACGGTACTTGAAATGGATTTTTGCCGTGTTTGGTGACTAGATCTGAATAGTCAGGTTCTTTTACCCATTTCCTTCCGCTCCCCATACCCTTCTTCCTCACAACATGTCTCAATTGGGGATGTACTTGTCTCTCTGGGTCCGGTTAGCAGGGAGCAGTTGGGACTCTTGTGCGGTATTCACATGATTTTTTTAATATTTTTTATTACCTACTACTTTTTCCTTGTGCGTATGTCGTCGCCCACAAAACAAACAGGCGTACCTCAATCTTTAGCAAATTTCCAAGAGAGCCAAAACACTATTCCTTTTGCGGGATTCTTATACATTTTATTACACCTTTCAGCTATGCAGCTTTAATTAAGCATTTTCTTCACCCCATTAGTGAAATATCTAATAAAATGTATAAGAACCCGGTAATAAAAAATAAAAAAAACAGTTTTCGGTGATATGAATTTAGCGTTAGGTGTTTTAATCGGACAAAAGCTACTAACCACAAAAAAAAATTTCAGAGAATCAAAAAATTGATTTTACATTATAATAATATTATTGAATTTGATGAAGAAGTAAAAAGTTGGTAGAAAACTTGAATGTTTTGTTTTTTATCCCACGAAATATACTAATAAAAACAAAATTATTCTAAAAACCCTATACGACATAAAACATAAATTCATGTACGTAGAAACAAAATTTCAGGACATTTTTACTTTTAATCCTCCATAGCTTATTTAGTTTCGGTTTTCTCCACTAGTTATTCAATACCCTTAGTATTCAGAGAAAAACCATATATATAATGTCATATAATTTTCTCTTGCTCTGTTGTTATTTGTACCTAACTGATATTTGATTATTTACACCCTTAGTTTCTACATTGTTATTTTATAATACCTTCTCATGAATATTTTATTCCTTAGTTTTAATTTGCATATATATTTAACTAACTAACAAACCATCACACCGTTTCACAGAGAGGACGGACCGCCAAACAACTCGATCTTGGCATAAACTTCTTGCTTCATTCACTTTCATACAACGTCTCATACATTCTTTTCTATTATTCCGACTTCACATTCGCGTCATATATTTTCCTTACACTCCTCTCTTCGTTCATTCGCTCTGCATGCCCAATCAATCTAAGCGTCCCTTTCGTGATCTTGCTCATTACACTTACATCAGCCTTGAATTCTTTACGAATCTCAACATTTTTCACACGATCATACATGGTATTACCACACATGTATATGTATCTGTTATTTTACAATTAAATTAGGTTAGGTTAGTTAGTATAAAGGGAACTTGAGGTGAACCATCACAAAACTGCGCTATAAAAATTTACCCTTATTATTATAATTAGTTCAGAGTTACTGGGGAACTCCGTGTTGTACAGATGTATTTTTTATTCCTTTTAAGGGACACTTAATCAGAAAACAGTAATATTTATTAAAAACTAATGTCCTCGTATTTTTACCGTTAATTTCTATCAGTTTGTAAGTCCCTTAGCCCCCAAGGACCGGAGTAGTCTTGTAGTTTTCAAATCGCTTTGCTAACTATCGCGACACACTCTAATATTACGATAATATCCGGAACGATCTACGTAACAACGCAACCGCCTTACTTAGATTTTATTCGCAAAGTTCAGATACCAAAGAGCTAATTTTCCACAGAACTAACAAAACGTTTGCATTAAGTAGTGAATAGGCATTAGAGTTAACAAAGTGAGCAGTTTGTTCATGAATGAAATAATGTCTCTATGTGAGCGGAGTGCTCATTTGGAAAATATTATTAACCATTTTGTTTAACTACATTGATTATCACTTCGATTACGAAGTAATAATAATAATCGTTATTATTTATTGATCCTACTATTGGAAAAGCAACTATCTCGACTTCTGTTTCAGTTACTGAAATAAAGATTAAGAAAGCTTAATGGATAATTATGAAAATACCGCTTGGAGATATACCTGATAAGTTTTCCCTCAAATCTCCAAAATTTGATTAAAAAAGATTTTTCTTTAAACTGTCTGATGTAATTACCTATATAAGATGTATTCTTACATTTTTTGAAGCACGTTTTCACAGTTAATGACATTTTTATTTAACCTCATTATAATATTAATAATTGAAGACAATATTAAAAAAAATATATCCAATGAAACATGAAACGGAAGGTACAGAAAAAAAGAGATTGGTCGCATCTGGGAATCATTCCCTGGACCTCCTGTCGTACCGGGACAATGCTTTAACTTTCAAATTATTATTATTATTATTCGTCATTTTCATCGATATCATATTTCATATTTTAAAAGAATTATTAAGATTTTCCCATAGTTTCATATTTCATTTGAGATTTGATAATGTTATTTTCAATGATTAAACATTGCAATGGGGGTTATAAGCCCCAATAAGTTATTACAATAAATTGAATATTCATTTTGGATTTTCATATCTTATCGACAAGTTACAGAAAAACCTTCACAGGATTTTTAAGGATATTCAACTTTTTAAATGTTTTTGTAAAACATGCGTAGAACGGTCTGAAATGTGTAATATTTCTGATTATATTTTGATAATTGCTAAGCCCATGCAAATTTAAAAAAAAAACGTAATAAATATTTTTCTCTTTAAAAACATCATGTTTATCGTATTGCACAATAATATTATCATTATTTTTAATTAATAAATAATAACTCTCCAACGTCCCTCTCCCCGTTAACCACTGTTAGCACAAGCAACTTTGTTAGCTTACCTTTTGTTAAACTTCCTTTGTATATATATTAGTTTAACAAAGCTACCCGTGTAATTAAATCTCATAGATGTCAAAATACTGGCAACATGCTACACTACCGCCTCTAGCGGCCCGGTCTATAGGCTTCCAGACAATATTGCTGGAAGACGCTGGATTGTTATACAGAGCCGTATGTCTCGTGTTTCGGCTGGGTACATACAGGGTAATAAGGCTCGTTAAATCCAGGGCGACCAATCTGCCATTTGCTATTTTGAAGAGACATACTAAATCGCTCACTGTGCGCCTAGATGATAAATCGCTTAGGTTAAGTAGCTTCATTAAAAATGTATAATTAAGATTTTCGATTGGAATACCTAACTTGTAATTAATAAATCGAACAAATTTATGCTGCACTCTCTCAATTTTTTGTTGGTGAATCTTATAAAATGGAGCCCAGATTGTCGAATTACACTCCAAATTGCTTCTCACCAATCCAGTGAATAGTAATTTAAAGGAGTTAATTAATTTGAAAACTTTGACTGTTCTCAAAATAAATCCCAAACATTTCATGGCCTTATTAGTTATTTCATTAATGTGAGGAATAAAAGTTAGTTTGCTGTCAAAAATTATACCAAGGTCTTTTATTTGCTCAACCTTTTTAGGTGAATGTTGTTAATGCTATATTGATACGTGAAGGGATTTTTAATTCGAACAAAAGTAATAGTTAGACATTTTTCAATATTGAGAAACAGTTCATTATGAATGCACCACTCTTGTAGCCTATCAAGATTCAATTGCAATACGTAACAGTCATTGAGGTTGGTAATAGTTTTTCTAAATTTTAAGATCATCAGCGAATAGGAGTATCATAACTCCATCAAAAATAGTAGTTATGTCGTTGATGAACAATGAAAACAATACTGGCCCAAATGTGACCCCTGTGGAACGCCGCTGAAGATTTCAAACTGATATGAAAAGTGTGAATTGCCAATAGATGTCCCATATAAACAAAAACCTATTAGAAAATATTGGAATTTAATTGAGAATAATATTAATAATTCACACACAATTGGAAGTAGGATACAGATGAAAATGATGCATAATAATTAGGTTTCATTAGCTCAGTTCAGGATACAGTCTAAGCATAGACAAGTTATAAACATAATATAAAAACAATTACATAAAATAAATCAAATTATTTATCATCTCTCATCACTTATTGTTATTATTTTGACTATTTATAATTTGTTATGTCTGCATGTTATTATTTTTCAGTATACTCGTATGTTGTATACCAATTAAGGAACTATTGTTTTCGAAATATGTAGATATTTATTTATTAAAATAGTGGTTCAAAGAAAGCATTTTTAAATTATTTAATTTTAAATAATGTCAAAAAGTGAATTTGTATTTATTAAAGAAATAAATATGAATTTCACAGGCGTTATTTAAATTGATAAAAATATCCGGGAATTTTCACGAGAACTGTTTTTAAAATTTGGCGCCAGGAGATAAGTCAGGATGGCCGAGCGGTCTAAGGCGCTGCGTTCAGGTCGCAGTCCACTTCTGTGGGCGTGGGTTCGAATCCCACTTCTGACAGATTTTTTTTTTTTTACTAAATGCTAAAATTATATAGAATATGAAGTTTATACTGACATGCTATTTTTATTGGCAAAATAAATAAAACATTACAAAGAGAGGTGAATAAAGACTTGGCTACATTTGCACACAGAACAGAAAATCCCTAGATTTATGATCTAGTTAAACCGGTTTGAATGGAATCTGGTGTCACCAAAAAATGTACATGATATCTAAAAACTCGTGGTATAAGCGGGAAACTGGTAGATCTACATCAAATTTTGAGTCGAATTTATGGTATAAGTTTTTATTTATTTGAACTTTGGTTTTCGAGTAAATCGAATAAATCGAGTCCAAAGATGGATTTTTTAAGGTGAAATTAAAAAAAAATCGGGCACCACGCAGTTCCGTCTTTGCCCAATGGGCGCGCGGGCACGAGCTCAGGGCCATAGAACCTAGGAAAACAAGCTGTATATTGGATTCAATCCAGGGCCGGACTTATATATATTTCCATATCGCCTATTCCACTATTCCGAGTTCAATTTTTTTTCATAAACCTTAGTGTTAAGAATCTACTCTTCGACGAATTAAAAAAAAAACCCAATAAACAGTTGATAAAAACCCAGTAGTGCCATTTTAAGCCCATGATCACAGCTGATGAGTTTAGGAGCCCCTTTGAAAGTAAAAACAAAAAACTACTAAATAGTTTATTATGTATGAATAGAATAAAACATTGTGTATGATAAAGCTCATCTTTGTTTTGAAATTTAACATTTTAGCCCGAAAACCGACCGGCCATGGATTTTGTGCGTTTTAGCGAACTTTGAAAAAATAATTTGGAAACTAACATTACAAAAAATTAAAATATTCTGGTATTTAACCACCCTACCCATACGAACATAAGTGATACGGCCGCTATATTATCGCCCTAACGCAATAAACCGTATCCCGTACGTTCAGGTACAAAAAAAAACTATACCCGAAACCCACAAAACATTCGTATAGGTCAAGTTTTTTCATCTCGTTTAGTAGTTTATTTTAAATACTAAACGACACATACCAGATAAAATTTGTAATTTAAACATTTAAAAAAAATGACGTTTTTTTACTTACTTTTTTAATAATTACCCAAAAGGACGGGCGGTTAAATTAGAACGTCATCATCGAAAATATGTATATTTTTTAATCGGACTGGAGTTCGTTAATCAATTTTCAGAAAGCTTAAATCACAAAACTAAGTTACATAGGCATTTTATACGATAAAAGCTTTTAAATTGTTAGAAAAATTCGATTCATTCATTCTTTGATTTGAAACTACTCTACGCTCTAGCTATTTTACGGACTTATTTGATTTACTAAGCTAGTAAAATACTAGCCAGTAGCCACACTTTTAAGATAATTTGATTTTCAGATATCACATCAAAGTGGATCAAAGATGGGTAGAATGGCGGAAAAAGGCTTTTATTATTTCATTGAAAGCAAATCATAAATCGACAATTATTTAATGTAATCATTGAAGATAATATTATTAATATTATTATGTTTAATTGGTAGAAGTCCATTTAATTTGAAAAAAAAAATATGTAAATCAAATTTAATTATGTTATTATTAAGTTCTGTAGGTATTTTTAGTTGATATTATTGTGATAGCTGTTTCGGCGTTTAAGGCCATTTTAAAGCTGTGGTTAATCGACATTGCGACGACTTATTTAAATAATTTTATTTACTCCCACTCCTTTTCAACTTGGACGGGTAATGATATATTGTCGGTAAATCGATTTAGTTAGAAAGCAATTAAAATTCTGCAATTATAAAAGTTGAAAAGGAGTGGGAGTAAATAAAATCATATAAATAAGTCGTCACAATGTGGATTAACCGCAGTTTGAAAATGGCCTTAAACGCCGAAACAGCTGTCACAATAATAAAAAGTAAAAATACTTCAGAACTTAATAATAACATTATTAAATTAGATTTACATTAAATAAAAAAAGAAGATAATATTACCAAATCTCAAGTAAAATATGAAACAGAAAAAGACACAGAAAAAAATAGGTAATGTTCGCATTTGGGAATCCTGCCCGAAACTCCTCTCTTACCGGGATAACATTCTACCCCTGAGCTAATGAGATCTAATCTTTTCATCATTTTTATCGATATCATATTTGACTTTAAGAATTAAGTACCAATATTATCCTAAATTAATTCCTAAAAGATAAAAATATCTGGGTTCGTTTTCTAGATTTTCTGTTTCATATATCATTAGAGATTTGCTAATATTATCTTCAATGATAAAATATTACAATAAGGTTCATAAGCTTCAATAAGTTCTTCAAATAATTTTATAATTTTATGTATTTGTTGATTTATTACCCGCTATATCATGAAAATCTATCGACACTCCGTTTTACTAAGTTAAAGTTTGATTCTGTTTATCAAAAGCAGCGTGTGAAAATTAAGTCGCAATATTTATTGAAATGTAGAAAAGGCTAGTGCGAACGAGGTGGATAATCGAAAGATAGATTTTTTTTAGGAAATTTTAATTTACTTCGCATAAAATCAATAAGGAATATTTTGTGTAAACCACTACTTAATATATAAATATAAACATGTTTGGAAAGCGAAAAATCCCTCATCAGGATGAAGATATTTTATTCACGAATGTCGACAAATAACAAATGTCGTTGATAAAGATATTAATCCGGATGATTTTGACTTTCATGCCTGGGTCCGAATAAGCAGGTATGTGTAATACAAATATAAAAATTAACCGTACGGATTAGTTTCTAAGGCCGTGCTTTATAAGGGCCTTTTGAAGTTTTAGGCCACGTCGATACCCGTTAAAAAGTTCCCCAATAATTTTGATAGTATCGTAGCTCCAGTATGGCCATTACAAGAATAAAAGGCGGCGGTAAAGTGTAAACTTTCTCAATATACGCCCGGCGGGCCACCCCACTAAACTAGGCCGGAAGGTAGTAACCAGTGGCGGTTCATGGTCATTCTCAATGGGTGTTCAGAGATAAACGCCGTTCTTTGAATTATATTTGCAAATATCATCAATTTCATCGGAGGCACACAAAAATATTGTGTTATTCGAAAGTGACATCTGGCGTTATGTATAAACCCTCGAATGTCACGTGCAGTGTTGAATTGAATTGAATGGGAAATGATAGTGGAATACGCGCAGCACCAAAAGACGAATATTTTGGATTTGGGGAAAGGGAGGCGCGTACCTTTGGCATAACGAGACAGAATAATGTAAGTTATGAAATGTTCCATAGGAATTATGTGTCCATAGGTGCATTCTGGATTTCGCTCCTATATGGAATGGAATCCATATCTGTATCTTTATTTCTATACTTACGTTACCATAATTAGCGCTATTCCCCAATTCGAACATGAGAATAACTTTTCTATTGAGTTGGGTAGTTTAAGAAAAAGCTTTTTGTAATTTGCTTTTAAGATCAATCTGTATATTAATTAAGGTAATTATATTAAATAAAAAGGACTCATTTTCACGCCGGCGTATTCTTTTACTAAGGAGTTTTAGTCGCGCGCTTTTAAAACGTCGTAATGTTATAAATAATATTTGTTCAGGAGTTCACTGCATTTATGCTCCTTAAAAAAACCGCCACTGGTAGTAATTCACCCGGAAAGTAGAGCCTTCGGATTCCAGCTTCCGGGTCGGACGTGTGGGGGGTGTGCACCATTTTGTGACGAAACTAATTTTCAATGGTGTCGATGAATTTAGGAAACGTTCTTTGGATTTCTTTTTTTGTTTGTTTTGGTGCTCTCATGCGTGTCTTGGACTAACGAAACTTTTATGGGAATTGAGTTTATTGATTCATTAAAGGACCTGCATGAAAAATCGTGAATTTAATAAGGAAATACACACAATTCTCGTAAAACTCAAAATTTAGACGGAAAAAAACTATTATAGAAGAATTTATTTTTAACACCGCTTCGGAATCATATTTGAAAAAAAAAGTATTTAAGAACGTTAATAATAAAAAAAAACTTCTTTCCAAAAATTTATGAAAAGGGAATTCCGATAAAACAATTATTTCGAATCAGTCGAATGCATTTAAATAATTTTAACAATTATTGCAGATATTGCGTAGGTACTTTTATATTTATAATTAATAAGAATAACTTTGTTTAAACCACTGTTTTAATACATAAATATCTACATGCTTCAGAAGCAAAGCTCCCCTTATCAGAACTAACTAACTAACTAACCATCACGCCGTTTCCCCGCAGGGGTAGGCAGAGAGGACGGACCGCCAAACAACTCGATCTTGGCATACACTTCTTGCTTCATTCACATTCATACAACGCCTCATACATTCTCTTCTGTTATTCCGACTTCTGACATGGCCCGACTCGAGTATTTGTACCCCTTATCAGGATTAACAATATAATAAAAATAATGACAAGTATAGAAAAATAATAAGCAAAAACGCAAATTACAACACAAAGAAATATTTTTTAATAAGTGACGAAAGCAAGTAACTAATTAATTAAAAATATTTTTTTTGTTATTATTAAACAATAAATTTACATAAAAAAATTTAAAAACAAATTATTTTTATTATTAATATGCATAAAATAAAGAAAAAAGCAAGGCACAGTAAACAAAAATAATATTTTTTATAATTATTAAAATTTGTATTAATATTATTATAAATACAGGCATTAATGTGAACATCAATTTAAGAGATTATCTTGAAAAAAAAAGTTTAATTTATGATAATATTTAATTCACTATTAACACTTTTACATATTTAAATTCACCTTTTCCTTATTTATTATATTAATAATGACTTCAAAAAATATTACACACCATTAAAAGAAACTTTTAAATTTAATTTTCTAGTTACTAATTAAGATTAGCTAATTACGAAAATATTAAAAACAGTATCATTAAAATCGTTTTACTGTATAGGTATTATAATTCAGTTGCGCTATATTTCGTTATTCCGTTAATTAGTCATCCTCAAATCGTTATTCCGTTAATCCGTTTAGCGCGAAATCATCAAGCGTTATGGTAATTAAAACGGCACAGGCGTATTAGGACTATATCGCATCACGTAGACAAAGCGAATATATGTAAATTACGAAATAAATGTTATTATTTCGAGATTTAATGTTGTTATTACGAAATATCGAGATAATGACAGGGCGATTTGAACGGGAAAAAACGGATAATTTAGGAAATGTAAATCGGCACGCTGATTGGGATAATGAAAACTGGGGGGCTGGGACAGTGTTGAACTTCTGAACTGTGAACTGTGAACTGTGAACTGTGTACTGTGGACTGTGAACTGTGTACTGTGGAAGGGTGGAATGTTGGCGCGTGTTGCATTTTAGTCGAGGGGGATTAAATTATAAGCCTCTGTGGAACCCATTTAAAAAGTCTGTTAGCAAATGGTGACGGGTCTTACTTGGAAAGCTGGTAATCAATATAGAATAATAATTTAAGCTTTGTTCAGTCTGACTGATCAGATACTTGTGTTATTTATTTATTCGTGTAAAACTAACCATCTAACGATCTTTGTCCTGCAGCAGTCGAGAGACATGCCACACAACTCTGTTTTGACTTATTCTTGACTTATTTACATTCACACATACCCATACTTCTGTTTTATCGACTCCTTACTTGTTACTTCTATTTTATTTAATTTTTAATTATTAATTATTTTTATTGAGATTTAAAAATCTCATTTTAATATTTAATCATTGTATAAAATAGTATTAACATAACCTAAATGAAACATGAAAACGGAAAAAAACGACAGAATAAAAAGATTTCAGTCGCATCTGGGACTCGAACCCAGGACTTCTGCCTATCCGGGCAACCGCTTAACCAACTTAGCTAATGAGACCAGTTCAATTTTTGTCATCTTCATCGATATCATATCTCAAATTAAAGATTTGTCAATATTATTCTCCATTTTTTATCTCATATTATTTACATGGGATATCTACTAACTTTTCTATTTTATTTGATTTTCTCGATAATTAAATGTTTTCCTGGGGAGTCTACGATTTATTTCTTCGTTAACTTGCTCGTTGTGTTTTGAAAAAGGTAGACGAGTCAATATTAATCAATCAATGAAGAAGACAATATTAACTACTCCTAAATGAAATAAGAAACCGAAAAAAAAACACAGAAAACAACAAAAAGGCATCAGTCGCATCTGGGAAACGAAACGAGGACTTCTGTCTTCCCGGGATAACCGCTCAACCAACTGAGCTAATGAGACCAGTTCACTTTACGATAAAGGCGCCGTTTTTATTTTATGTGTTTTTTTTTGGTTCCGTATTTCATTTAGGATTAGTTAATAATACCGTATTCAATGATTAAATATTACAATGAGGATTATACGCTTCAATAAGTTATCAAAATAAATTTAATATTAATCAACTCTACAGAGGCGCCGATTTCACAATCTAGATTTTTTGTCAGAACTGAGAATTGTAATGAAGAACATATGTTTTTAAACACTTAAGCGTTGCGTTTCTCAACCCGCATAATACCGTGATTATTGAAGTTATCCTTGTTTTCCGTGCCAATATTTTAAAAGAATTGTTTTTTTGAACAGAGACAACTTTAATTAACACGAAGTGCCGATTAGTTTATAAAAAAAAATATGTCACTCATCCTATATCTTAACGGCTAACATCTTGGAATATAATTTTTCTAGCGGACTCCTCTCTTTTCTATACAGAAAAAAAGAATTAAGATTCGTTTGGTATACTTAACTCCATATCGTATTTTTACAGATTCATCTCTCTTTTTCAAAATACCACAGACATATTCTTCCGATGCTGCTTGGTATTGAATCATTGCAAGTAAATTAAACAAGCATACACCTGAAACTAAAATCTATATATATAAAAATCAATGTAAGTTTATGCTATTGTATGAAGCTATCACTTGGTGGTTATCCATTATAATCAAATGAAACACTCAAACTCCTTGATAAAAATACAGGGATCAATATTCTTCACATTAATAGTAAAAGTGAACGCTTAGATAATTTAGAAGCCTTGGAAATTAAGAAATCCCTCAATAATGAGTCTATTATTAATAATCAAAAAAACCTAACTTACAGCCCCATTCTAAATATGTTTCCTTTCTCTCCTCCCTCAATATCTATCTATCTATCCCCCACTCTTTACTAATCCCTAGCCACGCCCTCTACCCCCACTGTGCCATTTACTATGTATGTTCTTCCATAATTTTGTAATATTGTTCAGTATACGCTTGCCCTGACGATGGAACGGTTGTTCCGAAACCAATTGGCTTATACAATAAATATGTTTTAACAAAGTTTGAGTGTTTCATTTGATTACAATGTAAGTTTGTTTGTTTGTTTGTTTGTTTGTTTGTTTGTTTGTTTGTTTGTTTGTTTGTTTGTTTGTTTGTTTGTTTGTTTGTTTGTTTGTTTGTTTGTTTGTTTGTTTGTTTGTTTGTTTGTTTGTTTGTTTGTTTGTTTGTTTGTTTGTTTATCCTCGATGTTCTCGAAAATCACTGCACCGGTTTCGCTGAAAAGAGCACAGTTTGTTCTTATTACTGCCGGGAAGGTTTACAGAGTAGTTTGAATGGAATCCAGTTTGTAAAACTAGCTATAACGTTTTAAAATTAGTATGTAAAACATTGAAACCGCCATGTTTTATTTAGGTTAGCCCATAGATAAAACACTCTGGTTAGCCAGAGATTGCATACTCAAAATAAGAAGGTTTTTTTAAGTAGAATATTTTCAAAATGGAAAAAACAAGTAGGTACCCACTTACGAACTTTATTATTTAGATATATTTTGAAAAAGTAAACGTTTGGAATCAAATAAAATATTCAAATGAATGTTTCTTTATTTGGAGTTTACTTTCGCTGTCAAATTAATTATTGTGCCCGAGCAAGTCCGGGTACACATCAGCTACTGATTTATAAAATTCTTGAACGCAATATAAATACTCGATTATTTGATGATGATTTATGGTCCAATGCATCATGTAATTTTGACAGCACTCGATAGCTGTGCCCATTACCGGGAGACACTTGTATCATGATAGTACCTACTAACCTAGATAAACAATTCTATTTAAAAAAAATGTGTAAAGTGCCAGGGAACATTTCTTCATGTGTCAACTGTGGTTAGAGGTGCATAAATGTGGAGATAATCTTCTCTACCCGGTGAGCGGGCTGCCTATTATTGCTACTGTAGGGATTTTATTTAATTTTATTAATAAATAACCTAGATAATACATATTAACCATTTTTAAATACATTTTAACCACTTCAAAACCAATATATTAAACAATACAATATTATATATTCCATCTCCCCAAAATACAATATCCAAACAATGAAACTAGAATTCTATCCCAATAGAATATGTACGAGTATATACACCTAAATCATTAAAGAAAGAGATTAATATTATATTCAAAAGAAAGAAGTATGCAGAAAGATAGAGTACCTGAAAGGATTATTGGGGGAGAATTTATCCTGATCTGGGTAGTAACCTTCACCTCCTGGATATCCTCCTTGCTGTGGGTAACGCCCTCCTCCTGGATACTGTCCTCCGATAGGGTAACGTTCTCCTTCATTGGGGTAGCGTCCTCCACCGGGATATCTGTCAATTTCGTTGTTAGGGAAAGGTCCGGGGAATCTGTTACCATCTGAGGGGTATCGATTATCACCGGGATAGCCAGGGTTTCTATTTGGGTATCTGTCATTGTTAGGGTAACCTCCTTGTCCGTAACCCCCGCTTCCTTGATTAGGGTTTCTATCATTTCCGGGGTATCGGTCACTTCCTGGATATCTGTCGTTGCCATTTGATGGGAATCTCTCATTGTCTTCTGGATACCTGTCGTTATCTACTGGGTATTTGCCCCCGTTTTGTGGAAACCTTCCGCCGTTTTGTGGATATCGTTCTCCGTTTTGAGGGTATCTTCCTGGTTCCCCATTGTTGGGGTAGTTGTTTCCCCCAACTTGGGGATAGAGGTTGGCTGCTGGGTTGTAAGGGCGGCTGTAGTCTGGGGGAGGTCTGAAATTGCCACTCACTGGACCTCCAGAAAATGTATCGTAGGGATCATCGGAACTGGAAAATAATATACAAAAGGAGGGGGATGGTAATTTATATACAATAGGTAATAATCATGAAAACTGTACAAATATTACACGTTATTTTCTTGGCACTATTCCCTTGCCAATATCTGTAAATATAAGGTATCACCAACCCATTATATATATACATTAATATAATTATTTAAATGAAATACGTTTAAGGGTTGACATTAATGCTTCGAGAGATAAATAAATAAAAACAAAACAAACTATCGCCAATTTATCTCATAGATTATTTTTATGAACAGATTTTTTATTTTTATTCAGGAAAAATATTTTCAATTATAAAATAACGTAAAAGATACAACCCATAAATATGCTAAAAAGTAATAAAAAAAAAAAAATATCAGTGATTGGCGTACTGTGTAGCGGAAAAGCTAATAATTTTTCATTCATTGTTAAAATTTTATACACAAAACAATATCGGAGTAATAATTACAATGAAAGGATTCAATAAAAATTAAACACATGCTTAGGAAAATATGAAAAGTATACCTAAGATGGTACAATTAAGTGATTAACCTAGAAAATTAACATATCTATATGCTTTTTCAAAAACCACCCAAATCGAAAAATCTATGATACATTTGGAATACGCGAAACAAAAGTTCCCTTAAAAGTAAGATCATTGATCATCTCCAATAAATCTGCCAGCTTCTAAATTCTTAAACGCCTTTAAATTATTATACTATGGAAAAAAAATTATTAAATTATTTACTTTTTAGTTGGCTATGGTGCTCATTATAAGATATGTATCGAATATAAATTAGAACAAATCGATCCAAAAATATATTTATATTAGGGGGGCAGAGTAGTATTTCAGATTATTGTGCAATTTATAGTAGAAATCTTCATTTAATTTAAATAAAAGATTTTTGTCGCTAGTATGAGGGCTGTTAAAGGAATTAGAAATTATGTAAGTTCGAATGTATTATAGGTTTTTCGTTGCTTTTACAAGAGTTTTGCCTATGGGGAGGATAGATTTATCTAAAACAGTATTTTATGTACAAGCTTTATCAAAAAATATTCAAGAATAAGAATCACCGATGCATTTGATCATAATAATCAGAACTCAAATTGTAAGTGCCGCTTTCTATATTTGTAATACAAGGAATAATAGCAATCATTTATCTCTAAATTCTTTACAGGTGGTTAGAATAATGTGTAACATTTATTCAACTTCATTATTTTAAATTATAATACATAATAAAATATCCACAAAAGGTGCAGTTTGAAAACCAGTGTAGGCTTTGTTGATCGTTTTATCTAATGTTCCAGTATGCATTTCATATAGAACTTAGAAGTTTACAGTTTAAGAACAATTTTCACTGGAAACTTAAGACATTTTTGTAACTACCCTTATAGAAATTACATATAGAAAAGCCTTGATCTGATTGACGGAGGGGCTGGCGTTGACGACATTGGCGTCGCCATCGTCGTCCGACCGCCGGGTGTTGTCGTTCCACACCCACTTCTTGTCGTCCAACGCGGTCGAAAGCAGCGGCAGGAGGGCGAACGTTAAGAAAATGACTGTAACAAAAAAAAAACAAGTTTTAATAGTGAAAATTGCGACGTTTATTTTTTTTGTTAAAAGGTCTCTAATGTGATGGTAAAAGAATTGAATTTGTCAGAATTGATTAACCATGATTTCTATGACAGAAGAATTGATGCACTCCAGAGGTCACGGGTTAAAATTCTGGTTATTTTACATATAATTTGAAAGAATGCATGTTATATACATAGTGTATTTGTGGCATGTTAAAGAGCTGTAAATAGTTGTAATCGCAGTCACTGGCGGTTCGTGGCCCGTCGAAAAAAGGGAGAAAAGAAATCATATTATTTATATTAAAAAAAAAGTATGTTGCTCTTTACCGTAGCATATAAATTTTTTGCTAGATCTAAAATTTCATGATATTCGAAGAAACAATTCGGTGATTCATTAAAACGTCCGTGGCTATAGGTATTATAATTTTTTAAGTTATAAAAAATAATTAAATAAAAAAAACTTTACTGTTTATTTTATAATATAAAAAGTGTAATATTTTGCAAATAACTTATTTAAATAACGATTTAAAACGCGATAATCGCAGAAAAAAATCTGTTGATTTTTGCAGAATACTATTCTGTACAAACTTGTTGTTATCAAATATTCATATACAGGCGCCTTGTAGATTCTGAAGGATTGTACGCTCAGCACGGTTTTCCGCCGAAACGCCAAGAGAATGACAATGTATGAACTATTTCTTAGGACAGAAAGACGCTGCATTCATAATGCACAGATGGAATTAGTGTCGGACATGCTCTCGGGTTACTACCTAGAGGACAGTGATTTTTTTAGTACAGTATTTGAATGGAGCACTGTTGGTTAAATTATGACACTTGTTTGTTTTATTTTCTCAATTTTTTTATGGGAGTTTACTGCACAAACGCATGTCAGAGAAAACCGCAAATGCTCTCACCATTTTTCACCCTGGTGAAAGACCATAATTCAGAATTGAAAATTTGCTAAAAAATTGCTTTAGTTGCGTTTGGTGATCAGATCTGTATATGCGGTACTTCTTAACCTTCCTTTTCTGCATGGCTTTGTAGAAATTCCTTCAGCCTTAATATATACCCCATTGGGGATGCTGTTGTAAAAAATTACAGATTAATGAATTAATCCTCATTTTTCTCTTAACTGCTTAGCAAGCCAAAGCTTTGAAGGTATCTCTGAAATAAATCCTATTAGTTAAATAGTGGAGCCACCTTACGATTTTTATGGTTTGGTGATTTTTGTTATCCCGTCAACGAGGTAGGAGTTTTAACAAATTTAAATACCTTTCAGGGGGTAAATTCTATCCAATTAAAAGTAGCGGATGCGCGGAACTTTACCCTTCGTTTAGAAAAGTAAGGCTTTAAAAATACCTGTTACCCGGTGAAAAAAATACTTTTAATTGCGCAAATGAAGCATTATTATTTTTGATCCCTAAAATTAAAAGAACACGTGTGCGCTTATTTCAACATGGTTCATTAATATAATTGGTACTTGGGAGGTCTGTAAGCGTACCTTGACCATTTGTGCCAAATTCAAACATTTTACCTTATTCCTTTGACAGTAGCCTAGCCGATTTATAAAATTCACTGAAGTTGTCATTTTGTATTTGGCGGTGTCTCGTAGTTCGACAACATGACTTTCCAGCAGAGGCGTGGATTCCATACAGGCACATAAGCACTGCATACCCTAATAAATACTTTTAAAATTTATAAATCGATTTTTGAGACCTTAAAAAATACGTGCGAAGTTTCAGATACGAATCGCAGCAACGCGCGCGCCATGCCGACCGCCCTACGATTGCGTGTCAAAAGCAGGAACTAATATCATAATCAAATATTGTCTTATTCTACACAAATCGTTTATATGTGTGCGGAATATTCGAGGTAAGACTCGTTTGTGTTAGTTTCGCAAAAGGCCGTGCCTTTCGGCACAAATCACAAATCACAAATATGGCAATAAGTGCCATCTGTTGGTATTTTTATTAATTACTATAACTTTGCCAACGAAATAATTAAAGAAACACGTATTGTATAAAATAAATACATAAAATTATTTATCAGGAGATAAGATTGAAATAATTTGATTTTTAAAAATTGCAAGTTTATCAATACCATATATATCGATCAGCTCGCAGTGTTTATTAGCGAGGCAACAAATTATACGAATTTGTGAATACATACAGTAATTAGTATTGAAGTGATTGTTACAGTTGAAGATGTTTTGCTTTGAGTTGCCAGGTATATTAATAGTATAATTAACATTCCTCAAATATAAGCATGATGATCAATTAACCCCATTGTTATTTAATCATCGAAGAAGATAACATTAACACAACCCAATTGAACATGGAACCGAAAAAAACAACAAAAAATAAAAATATATCAGTCGCATCTGGGACTAGAATCCAGAACCTCCATCTTTCTGGGACAACCGCTTTACCAACTTAGCTAATGAGACCAGTTCAATTTATGTCATCTTCATCGGCATTATATTTCAAATTCGAGACATTGTCACTATCATCCTCTATTTTTTAATCCCATATTATTGGCAGCTATTTGTGTGATGATTACAAAGTTCTTCACGAACACAATTGCAACTTAAACAGTGAATATAAACTGAACTAGTCTCATTAGCTAAGTTTGTAAAGCGATTGTCCCCGAAAGATAGAGGTCCTGGGTTCGAGTCCCAGATGCGACTGATATCTTTTTATATTCTGTTGTTTTTTTTCGGTTTTACGTTTCATTTAGGTTATGTTAATATTATCTTCTTCAATGATTAAATATTACAATGAGGTTTTTAAACTTAAATAAAATAATTAAAAATTAAAAAAATATCCATTATTATGATTTATTTATCCGTTCTAGATGACTAAGGCATCCAATATTGGCTATCAAATGTCTTCACATAACAAATCCTAAAATACTTTAGACACATTGCTCGCCAGTGGCTCCGCAAAAAACCCATTATCACTGGCAAAGTGGAAGGTAGGAGAAGCAAAGATACGTTGGTTTAAAGTGTCAGAGACTTAAAATAATTTATTTTAAATTAAAAAACCTTTGTAACTTTTTTCCACTTATTTATTTTTGACCAGACCGGTTACATCCTATCACGGACATTGTCAGACTGGCACAATTAAAACTAAATCTATGGTATATATAGCATCGATGTCAGGAGTGAGACCCCCTGCTTTCTCATATTGTTTTTGTTTATGACTTGAAATTTGTTTTATTTGCTGATGGTACTTTTTTCTATTATGTTTTAAAAACTACTTTCGGGTTTCCTGAACCTTTATGTCCACGACAATTGGAGTGGGGGTCACGATCCTCAATAATGGTAAAATGACTGGAGAATACTATGTAAAGGTTTTCTTCCAGAATTCTCAAATTTAAATAGTTCATTATTCCATTTGGCTTGTTATCTGTTTCCTAATTCATGTAAGGCGAGAACCACAATGTCAACAACGGTTTTGTCAAACAGTGAATGTTCCAACCGTGAACCACAAAGTAGAAGTAAAAAACACACATTTGCTTGTAAAATTTGACCTGCGAGGTATAAAACAGCAAACCCTACACTTAAATGTTTGTTTTATAATGAAATAAAGTGTCCCGACGGTCGACTTTACGGGTTAACCTTTTCGACCACAGAACCTTCGAAGTAAGGATATTAATTCAGAGTATTACTCTACGAACACGAGTGTTATTTAATATCAATGTTGTCGTATAATTGTAAATGATATATATTTTGTTATTTGAATCTTTCAGTTACATGGTTTTATGTAACAGTTATTTTACATCTCCGATTTTATACCATTCTTCCATTAGAAGCGCACATGCTTGTGGATGGAGGAAGAAGAATGTACATTAATTGATGTATGTTTTGCCGTAGTAAGTATATTGCAGTTTGATTAAGGTTTTTTTTAGCAAATGCGTTATGAAGATACATTTATAGTTAGTGTTACGTAACTAAAATAATGTAATTAAAAATAAATAATAATATATGCATTTAGAAGAAAAGAAATGTAAAGGAAGATAAGTAAATTTTAGAATATTTGTGAGATTATTTCGATTGGTATCTTTTTTTTGTATATTAATATTTATTGAAAGAGTCAAATATTTGGATTTTACAATTAATGCATCTGATTTCTTCGCGTAGTCGATTGAAAAAATATAGTACATGGTAAGCATAATAGAGTTGTGCAAATGAAGTGTCTAATTTGGGGCTGGGAAAAATATTTTTAAGACGGGTACGGTTTTCAGTTAAAAATTGGTATTTGTCTTTTTCTTTTATGATATGATTTTTTAATATATAGATCTTTAAATGTAGGTCATTGAAATTCTTCAAATAGGCGATCCGTTAGGCAGTTCAAAGATTTTTTGAGATAATTTTAATTATTATTCTGTGTACAATGCCCACCAAAAGATGGTTAGATATATATATGCGAATCCTCAACTAATGATACCATATTGAAGAGTGGATTGAACTAAGACATATTTCTTATTATGATTTAAAGCCATCCGAAAGGCTTTATTGCTGTCATACTAAACACCTAAACCTAGCAGACATATAAATATTATGTTTCACTAACTGTTATCTATTTAGGTACATAAATAAAATGAATTAAATCGGTGTTATTCAAAAAACCCCCCAAGAAATATAATTACGGAAGGTATATCACGAGTTTTATCAATCTATATATATGTTATAGTTTTCAATGTGTTTACGATGTTAGTAAGTACAAAAAGTAATAATGATTGATAAAATTGCAACATGATGAAATAAAGTTGATTAAGCGTTCTGACAATGAAATAATATCATGGATCATATTTGCGACGCGGTGATGTGGCACGCTAGCAACATCTCATATACGATACGTGTGCTTTTATAAGGTTAACTGAGCAAACACGAGTACACTTTAACGTAAACCCAGGTATAAAAAAATTTGTACATCAAAGTTAAAATATTTTATTAATAATAATTCGGCATTAGGTCCCTAAACCAGGGTAAGGTCCGTAGGACCTTGAAAATTAGGTTTCATTGCTGTTACGTTTATCATAAGGTCCAGCATTGATATACAACCCACCTAAGAAGGTCCACATTAGTGGGTAAATGAACAATTTTAAGTAACGGGCACATTTTCATTTATTAAAAGTTATTAGAAACAATAAATTTTTCTTTGGAAGCGTTATTTTGGAATCAAGTTAAACGATAATCGAAGTTTCATAAAATATGTGCTTTTTTTTGAGCACCATAATACCCAGTTAATTATTAAGAGGAATATGTTGGAAGGCTGAAGGGATTGGGGGGTGATGGAAGAATAAGGTTATGATGAACCTAGCTATTCAGTTCTGGTAACCAAACACGGTCAATGCCATTTCGATTCTGAATGGTGATCTTTAACCAGGGTGATACTGAGAGTATCTACCAATGTTAAATAGTTTTTAGAATCCCTACAGTACCTATCTCTTAATGACTTCAATGAGCAACTTACAGGCAGTAAAAATACATTAAAAAAACATTGTTTTCGTCAAAATGATCTTTTGTTATTGTTACATCTTGCATAAATACATAATGCGTTTATATGAGTACTAGCTAAATATCCGGCGTTGCCCGGGGTTATGAATGATTTGGAGTAAAGTTTTGAGGTTGTGGTGTGTTAGCCCTACCCCTATTCCCATTTACTGTACAAATTGATTTGTGTAATTAAATGTCTCAGGTAGGAAAGGGAAGGAATTAAAGTGGACGTGATTTAACCATTATTATGCAGGTGGAAAGACGAAAACACACTTTTATCTTTAGCCGTGAAATCGGGGGTGGGGGTTATTTTTCGGAATCTCATATAGACAGTGACCTTCCTCTTGTTTTGAAGGTCAAGTGTGCAAAATTTCAGAAAGCTCCGAATAAAATTGTAGATTTGTATAAAAAACAAACAAACAACGTGACACTCTTTTTTATATATATCCTAGCTGATGAGCACCCGGCATTGCTCGGGTAAAATAATTGATTTGACATCGAAAGTAACTATCTCCAAATAAAGAAAGATTCATTTGAATATTTTACTTCATTCCAAACGTTTATTTTTCAAAATGTGTCTAAATTATAAAGTTCTTAAGTAGGTACCTACTCGTGTTTTCCATTTTGATAATATTCCACCCGAAAAAACCTTTTCTTTTGAATATGCAATCTGTGGCTAACCAGAGTGTTATATCTATGGGCTAACCTAAATAAAACATGGCGGGTTCAATGTTTTTCATACTAATTTTAAAACGTTATAGCAATAGTTTTAGATATTGGATTTCATTAAAACTACTCTCCAAACCTTTCTAAACCTTCCCGGCACTAATAAAACAAACTGTGCTGTTTTCAGCGAAACCGATCCAATGATTTTCGAGAAAATCGAGGACAAACAAGCAAAGTTACAAAATTACATTGATTTTTATATATATATGTATGAAGTGAGTATAGTAAAATAGCTTATCTTTACGTTTAGTGTCCACGTTTGAAAATTCAGTTAAATCCCCAGCATCTTCTTCCCACCACTTTGCCAACCCTACTATCGTTATCCTCAGAAGTTTCCTCAAGTGGGGATGCTATAATCCCTCTGGCCAAGGGCAGGAATCGTTTAAAAAACGAGAACCTCCCGTATTAGAAGATACCTTTAATGATCGTTTGTTAAAGCATTGCATCAGGGAGGACTCTCGTGTAATGAAGTGACCAATCTTGTGAAGGCAATTTCAACGCTCCTCCATAATTCTGTAATGTCTGTCATAATTTATTAGGGGGCCATTAAAGCTTTTTGGGAAAATTAACGATGGAAATAAGATGACGCTACCGTGTGTTCTGGCAACATCAAAGGGATCAAAAATAATAACTAAATAAATTCATTACGGAAAGCTAGGAAATAATAGGATTATGTTGTGGAAAAATAGCCATTAAGGTGGAAAGGGACGTCGGAGAGGGATTTCTTCTTATTTCAAAACAATGATAATATTTTTACTATATAGGATGAACGTAATGTTTTAAAAGAGAAAAAACATTTAATAATTACTTTAAAACCTTTCATAGGCTAAGCACTACATGCAGATATAATAATAAAAATAATGATGAGGTATTTAAAAAAGCTGTGTAATAATTTTATATCACTTACTCTTATCCAAACACCAAACTCCACTAACTAGAAGTATTCATAAGTTGACCACATTTGTTTTTAATAAAATAAAATTATGAATGTATTTTTTGGATCTTCGGTTGTAGAAAAAAACAAAATTGCATCGGGGACAATGTTTGAATTCGTATCGCTAAGCTCGTAATTTGAAAGTTTTTCAACTGTAGTCGAATGATATTCCATTTTTGTTCCCAGTACATTTCCTTTATTATTTAAACATAAATTTAACTCTCTGCCCCTCCGGTAACCTCGGAGGTCAAGTTGAAGTATGTTACTGTTAACAAATTACGTTATATTGTCTTTGATTCGACCCCATTAAAAAATCCAATGCGAAATAATGTGTTTCCGTTATCGTGGTACGAGAAGATGTCGTCCCAAGGTTTTTTTTTTCCAAGAACAAATAAAAAAATAAAATAAAAGAAGAATAGGGTGTATTATCATTTATTCATAAAAAAATAAATTTAATGTTTTTTTAAATACGGATTACAGAACTTTGGTTCATAAGAAAAAAACGTACCGGGAAAGGATTGAAATTATTTTCATATTTTAGTATTTTGTAACACATTAGTAGGACAGTTAGAATAAGTCTGACTTGATTTTGGTGAATGCTAAGCCTATAATAATTTTTAAAGAATATAATGAATCCCTTTCTCTTCATGAAAACATGTTTATCGTATAACGTAATAGTATTATCATATTTTGAATTATTACATAATTCCCTCTCAGATGCTCCCCCTTTATCTACTTTAATGGTTAGAGTTTGTTTTTTCCAGTAGTTTAGGGAAAAGTGGTCAGAAAAATGATGTAGAGCGAATGAACGAAGAAAGGAGTGAAAGAAGAATATATGACGCGAATGTGAATGGAAGAAGAAACCGGGGACGCCCGAGGAAGACATGGCACGATCAAGTGAATCAAATACTTGAGTCCGGCCATGTCAGCAGTCGGAATAATAGAAGAGAATGTATGAGACGATGTATGAATGTGAATGACGCAAGAAGTGTATGTTATGTATGTCGCCAAGATCGAGTTGTTTGGCGGTCCGTCCACTGTGCCTACCCCTGGGAAGGAAACGGCGTGATGGTTAGTTCATTAATTTAATTTCATTGCCGGCAACCCGGGCGTTTATTGGCATAAAATTTAAACATTTACATGTACTTTACCCGTCTCACTAGACGATGTCTGTTCTGAGACGGGTAACAATAAAAATAAATATATAGATATATAAATGAAAGAAAGGAAAAGTAGAAGAAAAAAGAAAAGGAGAAGAAGAAAGGAGTGGTAGGTAACTCTTAGTGTCCTGGTGAGAGACCATCATTCATAGCGGTAACGTTGCTTGAAGTGGCTTTAGACATGTATAGTATACCAGATTTGGATAGCCAGGTCCCAAATCGCCTTCTTCCCCTCTCGACTGTCTATAACCTCCCAGCATAGCCCATTTAGGGATTCCATAGTCTCACTGGCTTCGGGCTCTTGGTACATCTTGTGAGGCGTTCATATAAAAAGCTACAATAGCTTGTAAATGTTAATTCTTGAGTACAGAATATCTTTAGTAAGGTAACGGTACACATATTAATAAGCATCCTTCATTCTCAAATTACTCGCATTTTAAACTCGCAAAGTAAGATTTTTTGATGTAGTAAATTCCTACGTTTTTAAGAGTGAAACTGAATTTGGCCTCTGTTAAATTTGTTATTACAAACTCGTTTTACGACTGCCATTTAACAAAGAGCTAATTTATGTATATTCACTTTAAATTACGCTATAAAATGTTCGGGGATGTGTGGGGTGTATAGTTCCCGTTATTTCTGCTTTCTCATACGTTTTAACTTATTCCACTCTCCGCAGAACAGATTTTCGACTAAGCAAATAAGTATTTTTAACGAACACTTTTGAACGGTCTAAACAGTTAACCAAAGCTAAAATATTCCATTTCGTTCCAGATTTATCGATAATAATGAGAGATCACCACTCAGAATAAAAGCTTTGCTTAAATTGTATTAAGTTTACAACTTTAGAGTGTGTTTAGGAAAACGGCAGTAACCCTCAGAAGCAAAATTTCACAGACAAAGTTCAAGAGTAAGTTTATCATAATAATTAAATACGTATTAAATATAATAAAAAAATTACAAACCGCTTAGATTTGGCTTCATCAGGGCAAATATAATAACTAAATGATAATACTAACAATAATAATATTATGAAGAAAAAAAATGATATTTCGGGACAAGAAAAGGCTAATGGTTAACATTTAGTGACACTAATTATAAGGATTATTCTTAAACTACTGATCACCAGAAGTTCCGATGAAAGGTGAATCTGTGTTTTGGATATTAGGCAATTTTACGTCAAAGACATACTAGCATACAGCTTTAAACACAGAACTCTATTTGACAATGTTCAAACTGCTTGCGAGACTCGACCTAAAGGCATTTTCTCTTACTTATTATTAAAGAAATTTTAGATGCTTTGCAAACAAAGCTTCTAAAATTAAGAGTTCACAACTGCTGACCCTGTACATATCGCAAGTGCGCCCCAATGTAGAATTTGACAGCCGCCTCTGGTCGGGAGTCCCAAAATATCTGAAAAAAACAAACCCTTGACTCTGTGCAGAAACGGGCGGTCCATTTAATAGATTCGCCAATCTTAACAAACAGATTGCAATCTTTGTAGCACAGACGTCAGGTGGGAATGCTGTCCTTGTTTTACCGGTATTTTAATGGAAGATGCTCTGAGGAACTAGCGTCATTGATCTCTTCGGCACCGGTGCATAGTCGGGAAATACGCCAAACGCGTGCCCAACATTTGCACTCAGCCGACATTTGTCACATGAGAACGGGTTGCTTTTACGACTCGTTCCTATGTTCAACAGCTCGGCTGTGGATACATCTGCCGTCCTCTGTGTTTCCTCTATTCTACAACATGGGTCTCTTCAAGACTCAAATTCACTCCTTCCTATCCTCTAAAAGACCCTCCACACAGCATCCCCAAAGATGATGTAGGCCTTGAGGGAAATTATTTCCTTCAGGGTCTCCTGTGCGGAGTTACCGTAAAAAAAGCTAAATCGTATACTTCCACTGGCCATTAGACTGAACACAAATTACGAAAAATGCAAACTGAACCCCAATATAAAATATGCCTGGATCACTAGCCAAGACACACAAAATTTTTTTTTTTTTTTAAATCCCTATAAGTATGATTCAATGTTTAATTGATATTTCAAACTTTTTAACATAAAATTATACTGTAAATTGTAAACTGTACACTTTTGCTGCTCTCAACACAGGTTCTCCTAGTGAGACAGGCACAGTACTATAACCCTTGCATTGAGATTGTATAGACGAATGAATAAAATTTTAAAAAAAGTTGTACGAATGAATGATATTCGGTGAATGTAAAGTGATTTAATAATTATGACATATACATAGGTTAAATCCTTTTGTTTGTAGCTGTATATTTAGGATACACTTGAAAAAAAAATTGTGGCCTTATTCCTTTCTCCATGATGTTTTATGGGTGGGAAAAAATAACATTTAGGTAAAATTTTTTCACAATAAATGAGGTTTACAACCTTTTTCCTAAACAAAGTCTTTATATTATGAAAAGCCTGTAAAGTTGTGCTATTGATAGTAGATGGAAAATCAAGGTTTGTTACCGCTAGCCTGAAACAAATTAATTCTTAAAAAAACATTTAAAAAAGCTCTACCAAGCTTTTCCAAATATAAGCAGATTGCGGATGCTTAAAAAGAGGCGTCTGGATGCGTGCGCATCTCTTTTAAAGGTATATAGGATATTAGCCTAAGCGCCAAGCTGCAATTTCAAAGATTATGAATAAAGTATTTAAAACATTTTTATCAGCTAAAAGCGCACACCGCGAAATTTGTAATACGAGTTCTTTTATCAGATCACTAACTAATATACAAGTGTATAAAAGTTTCTTGAAATAAGAAAGCCGGGTATCAAAACTCCAGTATCCAATTTCCGTGGGTAGATTGCGGCCAAGAAAAACGAGTTTAATAAGGAAGATTGTACGCGCCGAGCCTAGCGCTTACCACCCCTTAGCAAAATAGTCATTTTTTATTCATCCCCTGTGTTATACATTAGCGCCTGTACGTTTCTAGGCAAAGCGATGGGGTTGTACGCAACGCTGAACAGAACATTCCTAGAAATGTCATATATTCCGCGAAACTTTTCAGATTCCTACATGAATAACCAATTTGACCTTTTCCCATCTCTCGCTCGAATGTGTTGATTTTTTTTTTCTCCATAAGATTGGTATTCACTTTGTGGCGTCATTATTAATTAATGAATTAAAAATTACTTTGTAATCACCACTTTTTTAATATATGCATATCAACATGTTTCGAAAGCGAAGCTTTCCTCATCAGGACATACAGAATACTAAAAAGTAATAATGTAAAATATAGATAAATGATAAACATACTATGTCTATACTTGACATTATTATTTTTTAGTATTCTGTATGTCACACTTCTATAGGTTTATTTATTCAGTGTGCGGCCATTACAAAGGGAATTGGCAAACAGTCAGACGGCATTATAGAGTCTCCTCACGCGCCCTGTGGGTAGGAGATTACCTTTTTGCTACATCTGTGGACCATGCTTTATATTGAATTTGAGAATTATTGCAAGTAATTTATTGAGTACATGTTATTATTTTTCACACATCGACGCACGATGGTTGAACTATCTTAAAGCCTTAAAGCCTTTCGGAGGAAAGGAGCGATTTCGTCTCTACTATTTAAAAATTATCCTTGTGACAAGGCATTCACTACGTGTAACCAAATTAATCAATTCAAATAATAAAATAATGCTAGTTAACGTCTATGATATTTGAATACACGGGGGCTTTGTCCAATTATTGGAAACATACTACACTACCGCCTCTAGCGGCTTCCAGAATATATCGCTATTATAATAAATATTGTAAATCTAAATTATATCTCTTTTTAAACGATTTAGACAGTGCGCGAGCAGCGATGCTTTAAATGTTAATGCAATCCTAATAGCATATTCAAAATACAATAAAATACGTACATGATAATATGATGATTTACACTACCTAATATATATATTTTTTTATTTTCGATTTTCACATTTTATTATGAATGTATTTCAAAGAAAATCTACAAAATTCTTATCGCGATAAACGCGCGACTTTGGCATTCACGGCGAGTGATCGCCACTTGTTATAACCGCTAGTAGACAGTCACACGGAGTTACTGAAACCGCAAAAGTAGCAGCGAGTAAAATGTCCCACATGTCGAAAAATACATGAAACAAATCAAAAGCATTCACCGGCGACTGGCTATTTGAGATGTCAGACGAGGCGATAGTAATGCTAGAGCAACGCATCTCGCTCCGTATGACTAGACTGTACAGGTCATTTTCCTCCCCCTTCGTTTGAGAGAACCAAGTTCTCTCAAACAGTAAACGGAACGGAATGCGTTCTTTAAAGCAAATAAATTAACGCTTTTATTAAAAATCCCTTTTATTTTCATAGATACAATAAAAAAAACGTAATAAACATTTAACTCACACTGCAGAACGAGAACTAAAATAAACTAATAACTAAACATTTAGAAAATCAAACGATAACCATTGAAAAACATTTCACGCACGAAAATCGAAACAAAAGAAGTCTTCGTTTCTTATTCTAAAGAATTTTTCGAACCATGAAAAATTTCATGATTTTTCGATGGCGACGTTATGGAGATTAGTTCTTCTCTTCCGACTCCTTGTTAAGATTGGTTCTTTTTTTCCCTATCGGAGGTAAACTCTCATCAGTCCAACCATTGCCCTGAATTCAGTAGATTGATTCTTCTCGCATGAAATTCAAAACAAAGGTAGTCTTCATTTATTGTTCGAAAGAATTTTGCAAAGGCTGGAAAAATTTCATGATTTTTTCGGTGCCATCCATGTTGGTGATTGGTTCGCCTTCTTATGGTTTCTTGTTGAGTCTTAATTCTTCTATCTTTTCGGAGTTGGCTTTCACCAGTCCACCCTTCAAAGTGAACGTATGAGATGATTGGAATTATGATAAAAGGGGTTTTTTATACAGATGGTCCATAGTCTTTTGAAATTGAACGGAAGTTTAACGGCGGCGGCGACGCCTTCGTCCTCCCCTTCTGCGCCTCCTGGACCTTGACCTCCTTCGACGAGCAACTGATGGCCTTTGGAGCCTCTTCGGAGGTCTTCCTCTCCTGGGTTTAGTCACTATGTCCGGTCTCGGCTCTTCCTCTTCTACAGCCTGAGTATTGACTTCACCTTCTCCTGCTTCTGAACCTGAATATTCACTCCCAGAATAACATCTATGCCTCGTATGCATTATTAATGTCTTTTGTACTTCTTAAAATAATCTACTTAGAATTTGAGTAATAAAACGTTACTTAAAAAAAAACGAAAACAAAAGCTCGTAAAAAAGCAGACCGCTTCTAACTGCGACTTGATCGGGAATGAAAATTTTACTGGAAAAATAACAGAATCGGTAGATTTTTGTTTGTTTTTAAAATTGTTCGATTTCAGTTAAAAATATATATATTACGTTCTACTGGTAGTCGCCTAAAATTCTTGATGGAATTTAAAATAAAACGGGGCTAATTGTTTTAATTACCACGATTTATTAAATTCTATTTTGTGCTTTCATTGGACAATTTTTATGTAGAAACTAGACTGTTTCCTTTGAGGGTACTTGATACGGTGATTCTAAGGCAAAGGGAAATCGATTAGTGAATTTTAATGTTATGTGTGGCGTGTGTAAGTAAATAACAATATCGAAATTAATAAGAAATACTTTTTTCTATATAACTGTTTAATACATAAATATCACCATGTTTCAAAGAATACATAATACATTACATTAATTGAAAAAAAAAAGTTTGTTTTCTTTAACATATAGGTAATTAACAATCGATATATTTGCGGCACATTTCAGAGTGGTAGATACTCTCAGTATCGTTTTGAAAAATCGCATAATTCAGAAACGAAATGTTTCGAGAAATGGTGCTTGGCATTTCGTAACCAGATCTGAATAACCATGTAATTCATAACCTTCCTCATCCCCACTCCCTTCAGCCCCAGAGCATACTCCATTTGGGGATGCAATAGTCCCAATAGCTCCGGAAAGCTGAGGTTCTTTTGAAAAAAATCTTTATCTATGAATAAATGTCTCATAAAGTAAGGTTGAGATTCTAGCTTCTCGAGTTCACGAAGACGCGGATGGTTCGTTAAAGGGGGCACTCAAAAATATACACTCTGTAGTCTTCTTATGTAAGAAATTCTGCGAACGATTTATCTATAAATTCCGCACGTGTAGTTTGGAAAATTTTTAAGATTTCTAATCACAAATTTCTTAAACTGTAAGCATTAAGTTATATATGAAATACAGACTGGAATTTTTAGTAAAATCTTCTAGAATGCCTTCACCGGTTTTCAAACTGCTGAGTATTTCATAAAATATCAAACATTACAGTTTGAGGCTTTTTGTCATTGGAAACCTAAGACATTATCCTAACTACCCGAATTTTTTAACATTTTTTATATGAATACCCCACAAGAGTCCAAACTGCTCCCAACCATCCAGTCAGCCAATCAGCCAGTGAGACTATGGCATCCCCAATTGGGGAATGTTGTGAGACTAAAGGTATGGGGGAGGGGAAGGAGAAGGGGAAGAGGAAGGTGGAATAAATACCCGGCTATTCAGATCTAGTCTTCAAATCGAGTAAATTTTATTTAATTAACTTGTGCTGTTTCCCAAAATAATATGTAGTATATTTGCATACGTTCCAGAGTGGAAGATACTATAGGTATCGCCCTGGTGAAAGACAACTATTCAGAATTGAAACGTTGCTTGAAATGGCCTATTGGCGTGTTTGGTGACTAGATCTGTTCTAACTCTTGTGGGGTATTCATGTAAAAAAAATCCTACCGAGCGCGAGCGGTGAGCGGTGAGGCTTATAGCTGTAAGTAGGTTCCAAACCTAATATCCTCTTTAATGTTTTTTTTTAATTTATGAGCCACAAAAACAGTAGTCATTCGAAGGTTAACTAATATTTATTTTTTGATGAATCTAAATTTTTATAATTTGTTACGAATATATTTCACAGAAAATCTTTGAATAGTATGGAAAAACAATTTGTACAACCCGGGCTGCTAGACGGCGCTAGTGTAGTATGTTGTCATCGAATGTCGGAAGCCGCGCGTATTGTCAATCTAGGGTATTTGCTCTAACTAACTAGAATGTTGAGTAATCACTATAATCCGTAACATCTTCTCTAGAATTTTGACGATAGCGTAGATGGCTGTCAACGAATGAGTTCGCTCTGCTTCATATTTCCACTATATTCTAATCTCCGTAGGATGGAATGACGCGGGATAGGGTGTGTGCAAACAATTTCACGCCACTTCCACCTGTACAGTACCTATGTACTACCGGCTGAAACCAATATGTCCACCGTTAATCACACAACACGGTTGGCTGTCATCTGTCGCAGGGGTAATTAAATGGCGGTTGGCGGTCGAAATATCATTTTAAAAATCACAATTTCTGGTTTGTTTCTGGGCTGTTTACGGAATGATTAATTTCGTAATTAATATTAAAAAGAAATAGTTTCATAATGTTTTTTATTTTTATTTTATTTCTCGTTGATCCGGGCAATACGTGTACGTCGTGTAAGTTACCCACCTCACTAGACAATGTCTGCTCTGATATGGATTAATTAAATAGATTTTGGAAAAAAAATTGTCAAAAGTCGGAGAAAACCGGGTATCTCGGTCCCAGACTACGAATCCGGAGGTCGCGGCGCGGGTTGGAATCCCGGCGTGCACAAATAAATTTTATTTGATTAAATTATATTATTTCACATATAATAATATGGTAGTATACTTGCGGCACATTGCAGAGTGGTACATATTCTTAGTATCGCCCGGGTGAAAGACGACCATTCAAAATAGAAACGGTGGTTGAAATGGCTTTAGCCGTGTTTGGTGATCAGATTTAAATAGCTTGGTACTTCCCAAAATTCATTTATCTCATTTTCTTCCCTTCACCATACCCCTCAGTCTCGCAATATACATATATATATATATATATTTTTATTTACTTTGGGGTTTATTACCCACGGTGAGTTTCTTAACTCTCGAGAATATGGAAATATGGCATCATGGAAATGTATTGTACACTTTTTTAATTTAAAAAAAACCATTGAAATTGATCAAATATTTTTAAATGTCGAATTTTTTTCTTAAACAGATAATAAATAAATGTCTGATCCAAAAATGTCGAAAGGTCTTAGGTAATTTAGTTGTAAACAGTTCTCTTTTATAGATAAATATCACAGTTCTGGGAAACATCTCTTAGGGTCTCAAATATATCTCAGTGGGTACTTACTACTGAATTTTTCACTAATTCAATTCACGGTAATAGGATCTTTCAGTTTTAAAGTAGGTGTGATCAATTTCATATCGTTATAGCAGATGCCCGGATAGTGAAATAGTTCTAGTTCAAATTTAGTTGTAGCACAAATCTTTTTACTAATGTATATGGCACGATGAATATATTTCTAGTAATTATAAAAATAATTTCGATATGCGAAAGGTTTCACACCCCTTTTCAGAGCTCCGTCACTAATTTTCATATACGGCAGTCGTCGGTAAACCTTTGTTCCATTAGGCGCCAAATGACGTCACAGCCCTTGTCAGGGCTGTGAGGGTGTAAAACGGGTGTTATTGACTAACAGCTCTTTGGATAGCCCTGGTCCTACCTACTTCCTATGCCTCTGCCTTCAAACTAACGCGATGAGATTCAAACAACATCATTACATTGAAGGAGTGGTTATTGAGTCATCCGATTTAATTTAGTGTGGATGGATTTTACAGGTTCGTAATGTTGGACTATTTAATAACTAATTTGTTTAATTATTCGTCAGATTGAACATAGCTACAATGGATTGTGTGACTTCGTAAAAACAGAATATCTATAAAGTCATTGGCAATACAAACATCGGGATAGTGGTTTTTGAGTCATCCGATTTAATTAAGGACCTCAAGAATTTGTAATATTGGACTATATCACTCATTTGTTTCAATTAATTTGCTTACAAAACCTCATTGACAATATTAACAATCACAACATCTTCTGTCTGGTAGAGGTCTTGGGTTCGATTCCCAGATGAGACCGATGCCTTTTTGTTTTCTGTTTTTTTTTTCGGTTCGTGTGTCATTTGGGATTTGTTACTATTGTCTTCTTCAATGAGTAATTTGTTTAACGATTCTTCCGAATGAACATAGTTTAGTTAGACTGTATGATTTAAAGTAAAAGAGCCATTCGACAAACCAGGATAAACATCAGAATATTGGAGCAGTGGTACCCGATTTCATCTAATGCGGATGGATTTTGCGAGTGACTTAAAAGTCGTCTGTGATAAGATCCGGACGGACTGTATGATTTAATGACAGAATGGTTGTTGAGTCTTTCGAATTACAAAATTCGTATCTCAGAAAATTAAAGAAGTGGTTATTGAGTCATTCAAGGGGTTACAAAAAAGTTACAAAAGTTTTTCAATCGACAAAAACTCATTTTAATATGGAATTCCACAATGAATTGACGGATTCAAAATTAGAAATAAATTTAACTTTAACAATCCGTTTAACTCGTACTTTTACTATAGTATGCGTCGATAATGTTACATGTCGAATTAACACGCAGAATGTAACAATACAGAAAAAAAACATTTATAATTTTCCGAGACTTTTGTGGCACCCTGTCAAAACAAGCATGATAATTACCATCTACTGGTTATCATCAGAGCTTTGTACTGGGTGGGTAATCATAATTTACTTCCATTTTACCAGAATTTAATTTGCTTTTCATTCAGGCGAACAATGCTTAATGTCCTATTATTATTTGCGGCTCTAAGGTATCTCGGCACCCCTGTTTTTTTTTCAATTTAACTTTACATCAATCTCAATAATGCCCGATGTTAAGTAAGCCCCAAAGTACTGGTGAAAGCGACACAATCCATTGTTTAAAGTAAATTGCGACCGTTTCAAATTAGATTCGTTCTGTAGAACGAAGCCATGTAATAAAACTAAAATCATTTTTAATTATATAACTAATTATTAAACGATATAATTTCAGATGTGACACGATGTAATTAATGTACGTAAAATTCTAACTAAAAAAAAATAATTTCACTTTCAGTACATATAACGAATTTATGCCGCCGTTGGTGGTTTAATGTGGTCGGCAACTATCCAAGTAGTTGATCGGGGTTCGATTCTCGGCCGTGGCTATATTTTTATTATTTAAATATATATACATACATACATATATTAAAAAACATACCTTTATGTAAAAAAAATATATGTACATCTGAAAAGAAGGGTACAAATTTTCAGCTTCACAATTCCTAAAATTATAATATCGCGTGATTTTTCATCAACTTTAAAATATCTTTTTTTATTTTTTTTTTAAATTTTTAATACCGAACAGGAGTCCCAATTGTCTGTCGGGAGCCAGTGGGACTATGGTATTCACGATTTCGGAATTTTTTCTGCAGGATGTGGGAAGGGGACAGGGATGGAAACAGGAAAGTTGGAAAGTACCCGGCTATTCAAATCTAGTCACCAAACATGGTTAAAGTCATTTCTAAAGAATTTTACTTTTCTTAATTTATAATATCTATCATAAAGAAATATCTTTTCAGGCGGTTTGAGAAATTATTTCATTATTAACACTTTTCACAGCGGAATGGAGTTTTGGCTGTATAACTTTTTTCTGCAAAACGACTATTAATTTCAAAGCTTACAAAGTAGATCAAAAAATTATGGGCATTATGAAAATTAATTTAACATTATTTTGATATGGTTTTTGTCTTGCATCTAATTCTTCTCTGTAAAATAAATCATTTTAATGAGAAATTATGTGACATTAAATTTGCTTGAAAGTTACCATTTTTATTGGCATAATATTTGGCATATTCTCTTTTCCCTTATTTATATTCGCTATACACAACGAATTGTACTGTTTTGCTCCTATATTCGGAGACCAGCTATCGTGTTCCCCTCCCATGCTGTTCACGCGTTGGGATATGAATGTATTCCAACACAGACATTTCCAGAGTGGAATATTCTCTCAGAATCGTCCTGGTGAAGGACCAACATTCACAATCGAGATGTTGCTTGAAATGACTTTAGCCATATTTGGTGATTAGATCTGAATAGCCAGATACTTCATCACCTTCCTCTTCCCTAGCTCCTTCCCCTTCCACTTTTTATTATTTATTTACTCCAAAAAGATGCTGTGAGGAAAATAATATCCTTTAGTGTATAAGTCATGTTTGAGGATGCTGTGCGGAGGTTTTTTAAGGAAAGGACGGAGAGAAAGTTCTTGGAAAGAGAAAAGTATGAGGTAGGCGATCAGGAGTGCTGGAGGTATGAAATCCCTCTCACTGCGTTGCAAGGCGATGGGTGTAGAGAGTCCGGCTGGAGTGGTCACTACCCTCCACTACACAACATACCTCATTAGAGGATGCCATAATCCCACTGGCTCCAGACGGCTGGGACTGTTGTATTTTATTCACATTAAAAAAATTCTCCTCAATACTCCTTTCGTGGAAAAGTAAATAATTTTTTACTATTTTCTAACAATATCTCGTAGACGAACTCTCATGTGCATGCAATCTCTTCCTCTTCCCTTCTCCTTGCCAGCACTCTCCAAGAGTTTTAGCTCCGATGATAATGAAGATGATTATTTTTCTCCTGTTTTATTTATTTTAAAGATGAAATAAATACTGAAATTTTTAGGCGAAATCTTCTTCTGATTATTTTATGTTGATTTCCCCCACAATAAAAAATATTTTTCAAGTTGAATTCAGAATTGGAATAAGTAAGATGTACAATTTTTACTTTTCAAAATGCACGATTAAAAAAGTTTCAACAAGCAATGAAACATAAAATATCAATTTCACCGAAAGAAGTGTTAAAAAAGTTTTCTTTAATTTTATACATTTTCCGTGCCTTTAATATCTGCATTATTCTCTGAAATGTTTCACTAAATTACATGGCTTACTCGATCGTGCCATGCCTTTATTAGAAGTAAAACAGTAACGTTTTAATATAAATTTATTAACAATGACAAAATAATCTCATTTTAGAATATAATATCTTTGGATGTCACCAACGATTGAATAAGTAACAAATTTTGCAAAACGAATAATTATTACGTTATAGTAAATACTGTCTTTTTAATTATTATTTTTTTTAAATTTACATTCAACACCTAAAAAAACTTCTGTAGTTTGAAAACATGTATATAATATAATACGGTATGTTTTAAAAATTTTCAAACAATTTAATATGATGGTGGAATGATGATGGCCATACCAGGTATACGATTACATTTTTTATGATAGAAAACAGAGTAAATTTGAGGATTCATTATAACCTATATACCTACATTTAGTAGGCATAGGAATACATCGAAGCGTAATTGTACCTATATTTATATTTAAAAAGGAAAATTAAAAAGAAAATAGAAAATAGAAAAAATCAAGTAGTGTCATTATTCAAAATTGTTAAACAGTATTCTAAGGGCCAGTTTTATGAACGAAATACCAAATTTCTGTTACGTAACGAACCGTTTCGTTTATTATATTTGCCATTCAATTCAGTGGATATTTAAAAAAATTCAGAAAAATTAAACGATCATTTGTTGATACCTTCGAAAGGCAAAGGGTCTGTTATGCACATATTGATTCATCATGGTCTCGATAAGATGGTTATTCACCAAATATTTTAACAGCTTATAATATTAGAAAAAAACTTTCAGAAAAATAAAAATGGTAGAATACAAATAAACTAGCAGTAAAATAAGTTTGTGACATGGACATAATCGGAAAACGTAATAAGACAGAACCAGGGACACGGGGACAATTTTAAGGCTATTTAAAGTTTTCGCTTTTATTTTATTTTATTTTTCTACTAACGGACAATTGGCCAATTACACAAAATACACAATACGAAATGAGATAAATAAGATCTACTGAAAAAGACCACCACATACACATATACTCGTATATGAATGAAGCAATAATAAAAATGTACATTTGAGTGAACAATTAAAGCAAAGCCTGAACAAGGATTTGGTAGTCAATGACGATAGACATATTTTTGAAGCATAAAACAGTACACGAGATCTTCCACAAGTATAGTTGTTAGGGATGTATATATATATACAATATAAACATGTTGTGTCAAGATCAGATGGCTTTGAAAGTTTTGACCACTGACTCAAATGAAAAAAAATTCTAATTTGTAACATAAAATATTTGAATATCAATGTCGGGAAATGAATTCCAACCTTCGGTTTTTGAACGATATTATTTATTGAAATTTTTTGTTTTATGTTGAACACAAAAGGAAGTTTCAACGAAATTAAGTAATTTACTTAATTGAAGAAGAAGAAAAGACGTAGAGAGACGTATTTCAAGTTCTTAATGGTTTTATTTCATAAAATCCAAGCAGGAGATATTAAAAAAAAAGTTAGTTTTAATTAACTATTATTTAACATTGTAATGCTTAAGTGAAGATGAAATAAAAAGGAATAAAAAACCACGGTGTGCTATAATATGACCTTTAGCAGCTTAAACGCAAACCCACCGTAAGAATTACACGAATAGCTTTTTCCTCATATTACATTCTTAAATAAAATTCCAGCTTCTTTCTAAATTTATGAGATTAACTTTAAAAACAAACAAGTTGAACTTACGTTCTAAAGTTATTTCCGAAGCGGTTAACGCGATGGGAGAGGATATATTGCGCCAAACAAAAACTTGTTTCAGGGGAACATTTAAAAGATTAATACAGACTATATATTATTAAGCAAGTTTTGTTCGTTATTAGATTTCCAAACCGACCAGAGCGCTTTCAAACAATCTCTTAAATTATTATCTCTCGAGATGGCGAGAATACTTCAATAAGAACGACTATTAATATAAAGCGCCTCATTTGTAACGTGAAGGCTCTATCTCCCGTGGAATTGAATAAATACATAATATAGGCCAAATGGGCTCCTGACAACTTGTTTTATGTTGGTGCCTTTACTGAACTTCAGGCAAATATTCAATTTAATTGGAAGCTTCGAATTGAAAGGGGTACATTTTAAGTAAGTGATTATAAAAGATTATGTACTGTATTGATTGGAAATTTTAACAGCTGCGTCTCAAATCATAGGGAGGCTTACATTTTGGTGAAAAACACCTGTGTTTTTTTTCAAAGATAGGTAGATATCTAGTACAAATGAATTAATTTGTTCAGACCCAGTGGAACTACTTCACCTTTTTGGGGAATGTTTGAAGGATGTAGTAAGCGAATGAAAGGAAACACCTTCACTCCACTTATTTAGGGAACCTGATCTACACGTTAACTAGTTACATGTATTTTAATATACTACCCTTTTCCGAAGGAGTTGGTAGAGAGGATGGAACATCACCACACTTTGCTTTTTATATACATTCATAAAACGTCTCACATTATAACAGGTTAAATACTTCGACATATCATTACAGAAGATAAGAAAGGTTTAGATGATATGGAACGATAAAGAAGAGCCATTAATATACGCGCCGGAAAGCTCTCAAGGCGGTTCTACCACTGTAGCGACTTGAGCTGTGGACACAATACCCAGCAGTGCACTGGGACAAGCAAGCTGAGGGTGTGCAACAACAACGCATACAGGCAACTTCTGCAACTTCCAAGGTTTTGCAGTGCATCTACGATGTTCACTGAACGGAGGGTTCACAAATTCTCCGTCTTGCGTCGTCACCAATTAGCCAAATTCTGTGGCAGGACATAGAAGTCAACCAACGTCATTGTCGTAGTTGCATCAGAGTGGCTCAGACTCTCACTCAAATGCAGATGATGGTACCTATCCCATCCCAAAGAACGATAATTTATTTTATACGGTTTGATTTCCATTTATTATTATAGTAAGCATACGCATATTAATTTTTTATATCATTATTACTTTTATTTACATTCTTATTTTCAATTTTATTATAATTTGTATATGTATATCTCAAGTAATATGGCAGATTGGGTTTGCACCACTCATCCACTCCTGTTGGATTAAAAATAAAAATGAATTATACTATTTTGTTATTCCGACCGATGTACCATTTCATACTGGGGTGTTCTCAGCTATTTAAAAAAAATGCTACGATATCATTCAAATGTTATTGGAAATCATGTAGCCAAACCATGTAATTGTAATTACTTCAATAGATTTGTGGTGACATTTTTATTTGCATCCGAGTGGGTCAGCCTTGCACTCAATGAGCAGTGGATGCAGATGATGGTGCGTTAAAGTTATTCTTATTAATGTACTTAATTGTATTTTAACGAGATAATGCAATTAAAGAAAAAAATATTAAAAATTACACATTTTCCTCGTCCATCCGCTCTCCACATTCGTAACGCGATCGTGCATGGTTTTACTGGGAACTCATTTATATAGTATTAAGCCTGCCTCCTCTTTTCCTTGACCAATTTCATAGCTATAGATTCGCCTATCTTAACAAATGGGTTGCAATCTTTGGAGCACAGACGTCGGGTGGGAATGCTGTCCTTGTTCTACCGGTATTTTAATGGAAGATGCTCCGAGGAACTAGCGTCATTGATCCCTTCGGCACCGGTGCATAGTCGGGAAACACGCCAAACGCGCGCCCAACATTTGCACACGGTTGACATTTGTCACATGAGAACGGGTCGCTTCTACGACTCGTTCTTGTGTTCAACAGCTCGGCTGTGGAATGATCTGCCGGCCTCTGTGTTTCCTCCATCCTATAACATGGGTCTCTTCAAGACCCAAGTTCACTCCTTCCTATCCTCTAAAAGATCCTCCACACAGCATCCCCAAAGATGATATAGGCCTTGAGGGAAATTATTTCCTCCTTGGTCTCCTGTGTGGAGTTACTGTAAAAAAAAAATAGCTTACTGCCATACATCTTACTCCAAACCAAAATACTTCGTATATTGTTACTGTTGCTTCTTATATGAACTTATTAGCGATCGCTAAATTCAGTTCCCTATTGATGTATTGAGTATCCTGCATCCCCTTTTCATTTAATGTCAGCCATCGTTAATATGCCAATGGATCTAAACATACTGTATTTTAAGCAAAATGTATACTAAAATCCAATAGTTTTTCTCTTTAAAATGTTTATTGGCCAACAAAATTCTGAATTCTTGAGAAAAAATAATATACATCATCACAGACATATCCACTCTACAAGAAGAAGAAATGACATAAGACTTCCCTTTCGAAAGGAAACAAACTCCCAAAACTCTTATATAGAGCCATGAATACCATCCAAGAAAAAGCGGCCAATATTTTAATATTGTAGAGAAAAATGTTTTTAAATTTAAGAAAAAATGTTTTTAAATTTAAGTAACGAAATACGTAAAGTGCACTTTTTATCGTAGAAGTTTTTAAAGTTTAATTTGTAATTCTTAATTTTATGTAGATACTATGTTCATATTAGAATACATGTAATTAGTGTATATGTTTTCTATTTTAATTTAAATAAATAATAAATAAAATAAAAAATATATATTATAAATTCTTGCAGGTATTTTATTTGTATCAAACAGTCAAAATACATATCAGGCAACTCAAAATACGTCATTAAAATATGAGAATTGATAAATAATTCTTCGTACTTTACGTAATTCTTCCCAGTTACGTGAGAGGACAGAACACAGTTAGTATATGGTACATAACCTGCAGCATGAAACCTGAGCTTTGATATTATCTGGAAGGCTTTCACATCTCCAGCCATTGCTCGCCACAAGGGTGGCATATTGTGCGATGTGAACATATGTTCCAACCGTTATGTGGGGCAGCCTTCGCAAACAGTTTCACAGGATGGAAGCTTTCGGTAAAACAAAAAACCAATATACTTCCCTATTGCAAATGTTTGTGGCATTTTCAAAACTTGAAATAAAATGTTAAAAAAACTTTACAAATTATAAACAAATCATATCGCGAGAAGCGATGAAGTACTTAGGTACTGTAGTACATATTTTAAGAGGCGATTATTTTGATCTATATTTGAAGTTTGCTTCTATAATATTATATAATATTCTTAGTTTTCATATTGGCAAGTCAAGTTTCATTCCGCGAATTTTAATGGGTCACGTTATAAAAGATCCATTTTTTCTGTAGAAATATATATATATTTTTTTATATGAATACCACACAAGAGTCCCAAACTGCTCCCAACCGTCTGGAGCCAGTGAGACTATGGCATTCCCAATTGGGGAATGTTGTGAGGCTGAAGGTATTGGGGAGGGGAAGGAGAAGGGGGAGAGGAAGGTGGGGAAAAGGGAAATACCTGGCTATTCAGATCTGGTCACCAAACACGGCTAAAAGCCATTTCAAGCAACGTTTCAATTCTGAATTGTGGTCTTTCACCAGGGCTATACTGAGATTATCTTCCACTCTGGAACGTGCGCGCAAATACACCATATATAATTTTTAATGAATTAATTGTGAAATAACACAAATTAATTCAATAAAAATTATTACGGGGTTTGAACCCGCGACCTTCGGATTCGTAGTCAAGAGCCTTACCCCTCGACCACGGAGGCCGTCGAAGATGGTAAATATAATGATATTTGCTTTCTTCTATTAACAACAGAAATCAATTCGCGCATCCTTCATAAAATTCTAGAAAGTTCGACAAGAAATTTTCTTTTTTATCGAAATTTAGGACAACGCAGTCATTTTTAGCTCTTAAACTCGTTTCCATCATAAACTATGGAAGTTCAGAAACATCCATTGTTGATTGTTCACAACACGCGCGTTTTACTCTGATTGCTAAACCTAAAATAAACAATTCAATAATATTTATTACAGTGGAGTTCTACAGATCGTTCACACGCGAGTAAGTGATGTTAGATGAAAGGTATTGTCAATATTAACAGGACATAAAAGTTTACAAAAAAGGTATTAAAGATTTATTTACTCAAAGAAGAAAAAACCGTTATTAACCCTTGATATGTTGGTACCTACTCATTAGTTAACATTATTACAGAAGTGAGAGACAGAGAAATATTTTTTCATTCCAGCGTTAATTAGAAGTAGACGTGAGCTAGCTAGAGATCTTCTAGAACATCAAGAGTAGTGACATCTGCTGACATTTAAAAAAACTGTAACAGATTTAGTAGTAAGTTTCAATTCGAGTACCGACTATAAACCGTCGACAGCACCCCTGGTAACTGTTCATCTTATCTACTCTTGGCTAGGGGTGCATCAAGGAGGCTTCTCCTTCACTGCTAACACAATTGCACTTCAATTAGGCGTCCTGGCGTCGGTACCTGCGTCCTTAGTTCGGAGGCACAGGCGTCGCGGCGTCTGCGGCTCCGGCGTTGGAAGTACCCATGAATACGCATTAACGTGATTAAAGCCGGAGACAAATTATGAGTTTATGCACTTGTTTGAAGTGGATTTGAGGTGTCTGAATGAGTGCTTTTGTAACGTAGTGTGTCAGTGATACTATGGTGATAGATCTTTACCTGGATTTAAAAGAGATTTGGGTTTTATATCCGTTTTGAAGCAAACCATTTGACAGATTTGTTTCTTGAAATATGTAATAAACTACCAATAGCATCGTTAACTATCTGTTATGTGAATTTATATTATATTATATACACTATATTCTATAATCAGCGGCGGTTCATGGTCTATATCATTTTGACTTCAAAATTTAAAGCAAAAGAAAAAATATCATATCTCCATTAGCAGATTTTCTTCTCCACCGAATATCATATATTATGGGGTCACTTCATTTCAAAAGCTTGTCTGAAAAGGTTGGTTTAAGAAATACACAAAAAAGACGGAAAAAAATGTTTTTCTTATAACGAATGCATCTTGAAATAAAAAAAAAACCAATAAAGTTACATTCAAATCGAATTTCATCGCAGATTAACTATCACAAAATTGGCATTAACACGAACAATTATATACAAAAAACTAAATTAATAGCATTCACACAATGAAGTAAAAAATATACAGAAAAGAAGAAAGAAAAAAATTGCCCCATCGAAATGGCGAATTTCGGCTTTGAGTCATGTTCCGGCACTATTTGAAATCGTATTTTAGTTGCATGAAATATCCCAAAGGTTTTTCAGCTTCATATATGTGTTCCGTGATTCAGATCGCGCTGTGTTCCTATTGGTGTTTTTTTTTACTATGGAGCTATGGCGCGCTGTTCAGGAATTTATACTTGGCAAATAATATGGATCGCGCTGTTCAAACTGCAGTCAATTTATAATTCGAGTGAGTCTTCTTAGCTGAAGTTTTTCTTTGTGAGTTCCCTGCACAACTGTTCATTAGAGAAAACCGCCACTGTCAATAAATGTTATTTTGAACTGGTGAGTTATTTTATTGTCTAACGGCTTTTGGAAAGTGACCTTATGTATTGAGGTTAACAAATATGATGGTCTCTTGATATCTGCCGATATCTTTAAAATTATTTAAGTTTTACTATCATTTTAGGGGTCTATTCTCACTGTAACAAAACTGCATTAAGAGGAACGGCAAAACACACAAAACTAAATTTTGAATTTGAGGTCAAAATAATCACCTAAATGTAACGATCTTTTTTAAATCAAAAAGTATAGTAAATATATAATACAGATTGGTCGTAATTCATTTATTTTTGTTTTACATTATGAAATATAGGCCATTAAAGGAATTGATTTTTCGGCTATTTGGCGGCTAACGGTGATTTAAAAAAGCATTTTTTCTGCTTTGAAAATATAATGAAATATAGAATAAAAAATAATTAAAATAAGCATTATGGTGGACATTAAAATAAATTAAAAACAACCAATTGACGCTGGAACACAAATTTGGCGTACATAATTTAAAAGATCGAAACGAAAAAAAATAATTTTTATTTTTTTGAATATTTTGTTTTTGTTTTTTTATTTATATAATCATATTTACATAGCAAATATGACAATTTAAAAAAAAAACGATAAACACGCAAATAATTTTCTAAGTTGCCTCTAAAATTATGAATTTTTTTTTTTTTCATGGCATACGATATACATCAATATACTTCATAATTTAAAACAAAAATAATTAAAATACTTATAATATGTACTAGATATTTACTAAACATTTAATTAAAAAATATACATCATTCATTTTGGATGGGTATTTTGGCCACAAATCCAAAATTAAGGTATGTATGAAACAGGCATCGCAACCGCTCCTCTTAATAAAAAAACCTTTAATACAGCTTTAAAAAAACTTTCACCTTTTCCTTATTCTTAACTCCATACAATTTTTTCAAATAATGCTGGTAGATGCTTAGCTGAAGAACGTTAAAATGCAAAATTCCCTTCTTTTCCTCGCATTTTCAATCAATGACCAAAAACACTTCTGAATTTTTTTACAAAACGAATATTTTGGATCAGTTGCCAATATTTGGTACAAATATTGAAAATTGTTTCAGGCACTAACAAACGGTTTGCTTTCAGGCGAACAAATAAAAACAATGCGTTCAAACCAACCAACCCTTCTGCATGAATGAACAAGAAGTATGGGATATTGTGTTTCAAGATTTGTCAGCGTTCAATTCCATGAAAAGCTACCGCACGCAATTATTTGATTGTTTGGTTAGGGAACAAAATTTATTTTATGGTATTAGTAAGTATTCAGATATTATGAAAGTTCAAGATTTTTGTCGCGGTATTAGATGTTAGGTTTACCCTTCACAACGCCTTAATTAGAAGGAAACTGAAATATGGAATCTACATTACTGAAAATATGAAAACGTCGTTAAATCTGTACGAAAAAATAAGTTAAGTCTGTTTGTTATCTTTCAAAGAAGGTCTACATGACCATCTTAGATAATACGACGTACGTCTTGTGTATACTTAAAAAAAAATATGATTTTTTTTATAAAAAATCTTTGTAACTATCTTCTACTTGTTTATTTCAGACAGGACCGGTTTCACCCTATTACAGGCATCTTGAGACTGGTACAATTAAAATTAAATCTATGGTATATACAGATTTTATGTCAGGAGAGAGTCCCGTTACTTAAAACATTTATGACAGAGAAATCTGTTTTATTGCTGATGGAACAGTTTTAAAATAATATTTACAACTACTTTCGGGTTGGTTCATTACATTCTGGAAGACGGATTATGTTGTGTTTGTTTACTGAATCTCTGTTTTTTTATATATTTTTTTTATATAATGTCTACTGTGCCAGGTTTTATTTTAACAGATGGTTATTTTTGGTTTTATTTATTCCCTGTGATTTACGTGTTTATAGCAGTTTTTGTCCTATAGTTACATGAACTACCGGTAACCAGATATATCCTTTTTAGAGTTCGCCTTAGATTTCTGTGACAAAATTCCCAGTTACATTTTTCTCGAAGAAAACAATTGATTGGTTTAATATGTTTACATAAAATAATTCACGGTCATCTCGATACTACGTTATATCTTAGAAGTATTGGAATAATAAATAAATGTTTCCAATTCCCATTATTTAAGACACCATAACATATTTAATTTCAATACAATAAAAAAAAAGGATTTTACTCCTCTATCTCAAATGTGTCGATTCTATAATTATATTGAGTTTGTTAATACTGATATTTTTGTGAATAATTCAGAGAGTTTCAAATAAAATATGTCCCGCTATTGCATAAAAAATATGCAATAACTAGCTGATGTGTACCCGGCCTTGCTCGGGATTTGGAATAAAGTTATGAAGTTGTGAATTCTCGCTTGTCATTAGGGTGCTATAATTGATTTGACAGCATTTCATTCAAAACGTTTATATTTTCAAAACATATCTAATTCATAAAGTTCTTAAGTAGGTACCTACTTTAAAATATTCTACCCAAAAAAACTTCTTCTTTTGAATATGCAATCTGTGGCTAACCAGAGTGTTATATCTATGGACTAACCTAAATAAAACATGACGGGTTCAATGTTTTTCATACTAATTTTAAAACGTTATAGCAACAGTTTTACATATTGGATTTCCTTCAAACTACTCTCTAAACCTTCCCGGCACTAATAAGAATAATCTGTGATATTTTCAGCGAAACCGGTCCAGTGATTTTGAGAAGATCGAGGACAAACAAACTTACATTGATTTTTATACATATAGAAGATTGGGCTAATTTTATTATTATGTATCATAACACCTTCGTCTCTTACTTCCGTTTGTATCACGTATCATTTGAGCGAGTTGCTGTAATTTTAGTTTGAGTTTCTGTAACTGGATTGTTTACAGTGAGAGAAAATCTGTAAAAACCCAGTATAAATAAATACATAAATTACATGATTTATCACTCAAGCCGAGCATAGGCAAGCTTTGGGCTAAGACAGTAGTTTGCGGTAGTCCATCCTTTCTGCCTTCAAAGTTAAGTGTAATTGGTGATGAGGGTCGACTTTTTTTTCGAGCAAAGATATCCTTTGTCGAAACATTAATAATCGAACGATGTGTAGAACTTATCTCTCGGATTCGGATGGCGTCGAATTTGATCCCTAAAATAAACGACGAATTGAAACAAAATGGACTGTTTCCAAATCATAAATTTATTATTGATTTGAATCAATTATGAACGAGTAAAAATGTGTTAAAAGGTTATCTCGAAATGCGTGTCTCGATTGTGACTACCACTTATCAGATGTGTAATCGATAAACCACTAATAATATATTTTTTTAAACCTTATTTGATGTCTTGAGGAAAGAAAAGAATTACCGAGGACCCAGCAATACCCAGGAGCGGAAACTGAACATAAATTGAAAAGGAGACATGTTAATATGGAAGGACGAGGGAGCGCGCATACATGGTATCCGGGGGTAAAGTGCATTAACTTTGATGATAGAAGTAAAAAAGTGAATAACTTTTTTCGAAATTTCGTTGTTTTTTTCCTGTACTTTATAATTAAGATTTTATTTTCCATACAAACAATAAAACTTTCTATTACCAGAAACTACCTTTAAACGTTGGTATTTAAAAAAAAATATGTGTCCTTTTTACTCTTGTATTATCATGCAGAATGTAGAATCACCTACCGAAGTTACTGCACTTTATCCCGGCATTCATTTAATATAAAATACATACCATTTTCCTCACCCCTTTCATCTTGAACTCTGTTTCCGTCCACGCGACCAGTAAACCCTTTATATTTCCACCCACCACTATCTCTCTTCTTCGTCTTTATCTTATTCATTTACAGTTCAACTTCAAGAGGACTCTTCTGTTCATCTCTTCTACATTTTCAGACAACATTAAAAATAACTCTTTAAGATCCGCCTATCGGAAACTGAACATTGTTTTAAAAGGAGATATATCAATACGGAAGAGGGAGAGAGCACGGTAATATAAATTCAATTTAGGGCGTAAACGATTGTTATAAAAGTAATTAATAAAACATTACAAGTTCAGAATAGAGTGACAATCTTACGACTACTGACTTAAGAGGAATTTACGAGCCAAAAATATTGCTACAAGCTGTGTGTGTCTTATGTCACCATTAATATAGGTAATGGTCATAAAATTCACTTGGCAAGCGGAGTGTAGAAATGTTTTTTATAAGCGTAAAAAGCGGTTTTTCTTTATTTTGTGAAGAAATTTGTAAGAAAGAAGAAATAATAATCAAGGAAAACTTTATAAAATAATCTTAGCTATAAAGCAGTATTATTAAAACTTGTGTTTTTCATTGTTTAATTATTTTCCTAATAACAAAAAAAATAAAAAAATAATTAGAAGTGTACGCTTATATTTTTTACAACGTAATTAACAATTAAATTTTAATTCTTATCAAGGAAATTTCTAGGAAAATGTTCAATTTATCCAAAGCACATTTTTTTTGGTTTTCATAATGTAAATCGAATGGAAGTGTAGATTAATTGAAATAGTGATTTCACTGATAGCTTAGCCGTCATGTTAAATAACGAAACCACAAATGTTATTTATATTTTTCTGAGCGTATTCTGCGATTTATTCTATCAAAGGAATTTAATATAATTACTTTTTCAACTAGACGTCTGTATAGGGACTATCTCCAAAATTAACATATATTTTTTGATGTCCATAAAAACTACATGTTTCCAAATGAAGTGTTTAATACGTACATAATTTTTTTGAATGCGACTAATGTATGTAGACCATTAATGTTGGAGTACCTCGAACGTCATCAAATGTGATGAAATCGGCGAACAGCGTCATTTAGATATATTTTTTTTGTATTTGAACGCGCCTTGTTAAACTCCCATTTTCGGTACGTTTCAGCATTTGATCAAGTTGTTTTCACCTGCTAACCATAACGGCTGTGTTATGTTTATTAGTTGATTAAAAATGGATCAAAGGGTTAAACAGGTCAAGAATCGGCGTTTAACAGAAACAGTACAAATAATAATTGAAAAAAATCGCTCTGTTTGTTGACTTGATGGGATCTAATCAAATGAGCTCGCCATATGGTTTCAAATTTTCATGGCCAAAATTATTTTTTTTGATTTGTTTTGGGATATTATACCGCGCTGACCTTTAGCACACGTTTCGGACAGCGTTACAGTGTCCTTCATCAGGGCAGATGTGGAGATTTTGGTGAAGCGCGTGTTAATGCATGTAGAAATAACGAGCGAAACAGGGTATCATTTCTGCGTAAATATATATACACTTCATCACAATCTACACATCTGCCCTGATGATGAACACTATCGATGTAACGCTATCCGAAACGTTCGATAAAGGAGGAGGAAGAGTAACACGACATAATATCCCAAAAACTAATTAATAATATATATATTTTTTAAATGCGATCAAATTTGAATCACCCTATAATAAAGTTTTTTGATACCAAGAATTGTTTTCTTTTAATTACACATCTCTCCCTTATTCTCATAAATGTCAAATGCTTCAGAAAGAGAGGTTATAACAGAGCTCTCAGCGACAGGACCGTTGTTAGACTCTTTTCGTTGATATTTAATTACTTTATAGCCCACTCCACTTTAAAATATTTATTCAGTAATTTCGGCAGATGTGAGTGCTTTTCAGCGGTGCCTATTGTAAAAACGACGGTGAAAATCAACCAACAGGTAATTTCGCAATAATACTGTGGCTTTATGTTTACTGTGGAGATTTTACGACATCGTAAAACTTATTTCACGACCCAAGCGTTGTGTTTCCACTAGTCGCTAACAGAAGTTCTGTCCTGTTGCAGATGTTGATATTTCAAGTAATAGTAAATTCTAGTTATAAATATATTCTTTGGAACCAAACACTTTGTGGTGTGATTATGACGGCCTTCGTGTTGAGTGTTTAGGATCCTCGAACACAAATGCAGAGGTCGCGGAATTAAATCCTGCTGGGTGCGCTAATAAGCATAGATTCCCACCTTTCTCTTCCTAATTTCCATATCTTCTACGCTACCTTCAGCCTTACAGCGTACCTTAATTGTGGATGCCTTAGTCCTCCTGACTCCAGACGAGTTGAGGCAGTTCCGACTCTTGTGCGGTATTCTCATAAAAATATGCTATTTAGAAATTTTTCAACAGGGTTCATGAAGTATGAGGTTAGGTTAAGATGAGCAAATGCTAGGTTGAAATAAAAGTACCCAGTTTTAAAACAAGACATAAAGACTGTCCCCGTGGTTGAGTGGTTATGATTCTTGGCTACGAATCCGCAGGTTGCGGGTTGAAAGCTCGACATACACAAGTAAATTTTATTTGTACTTTCGTAGAAAGGAATTAATCTGTGGTTTGATATATTTGTCAAATAAAATAAACACTTTGTTTTAAATCACTAATTTGTTTTAAAATTAACACAAACCAGGTCGCAGTTATAATTTCTATGCAGAGATAAGCAAAATCGGTTGGTAAATATTAAAAAAAAAATAGTGTTTTAAAACCTAGTGTATATTTTATTTAATAAATTTTATTGATTAAATTCCGTTATTTCATAATTTGTTCCTTTAAAATAATATGTACTATATATTTGCGGCACGTTCCAGAGGGGTAAATACTGTCAGTATCGCTCTGGTGAAAGACCATCATTCAGAGTAGAAACGTGGCTTGAAATGGCGTTACCCGTATTTGGTGAGCAAATTTGAATAGCCAGGTACTTTCTCCCCCTCCCTTCCCAATCTTCTTCCCTTCTTCAATACTTTCAGACTCACGGCATATCCCAATTGGGGATGCCATAGTCTCACTGGCTCTCGATGGTTGGGAGCAGCTGGGATTCTTGTGTGGTCTCGAATAAAAAAAAACGCATCTAAGGCTTGGATATATTGTACATAGTAAATAAAATGTTGAACCTGGATTTACATTACATTTGGGTTTATTCATTTTTGCAGCTGAAAAAGAACCAATAAACAATCAGGTGTTTTGTCGTGGGGTGATGGATTTTTAAAAACTCCATAGGCTATAATAATATCGTCGTTGACAAGAAAATACCCCCATAGGGTTGACTTCATGAAAATTAGTTAACAGTCAGCATCTAGAAACAAAAACTTTGCAGGTTGCTATCTCAAGAAATTCAACAAATGATTTATCTGTAAATTCCATATTGGGAATTAGAAAAATGAATAAGGTTTCAAAAGACAATAATTCTTGAACTGTAATCTTTTAAATTCTATATGAAATACGTACTGGAAAATTTATATTACAGTTCGAGTGTTTTTGTATTTTGTAATCTTATATTTTTCCTAACTACCCGAATAGAATTAACAGATAAATCATTTGTGGTATTGCTTGAGTTAGCAACCTGCAAAGTGACGTTTATGGCCATTTTTGAGTGCTGGCCCTTAAATATTTGTTAAATTATAAAAAAATGTTATTGGTACTGGAGGTATTAAGGATTTGCTTTATGAATATATATTTTTGCATCTAAAAATATAAAACGTATTTTTTATGTTTTAACAAACACTAAAAAAATAGTTTTTAGTTCCTCCTGAAAATTTTGTCACATTTCACGACGCTATAGATTACTATTTTAGAGCGATTAATGCTTCAGCACACAGATTAATAATAATACTGCTAATAATGACGGTCATTAATAAAGTATTGATATATTCTTTCGTTATTTTAAAAACTTCCTTACATAACTCAACGATAAACGCCATACTATGAAATTTAAGAAAATTCAAAGGCGATATTATTTCTTATCGCTCTGCGAAAATTTTTTATATTCTCTTTCTAAGTTAAGTCAGACAACTTTCACAATCGAATATGGCCGAATAAACTTCCAAAGAAATATTCCACATTTCCATACAACCCCGCCTGTGGAATTATTTTATGAAAAAAAAAATGTTCTGAAAAACAAAGGAATGCGTTAAAAAAGCTGTTCGTCTAAAACGCGATTACTTTATTTTGCCAAGTGAAAAATATTCGAGAAAACTTTGAAAGACTTTCGGCGGAATTAAATTAAATTTCTACATATTGCCGTCACAAAGGCTCACGACCAGAATTGCTTAAAATGTATAAAATACAGGTGTTTCAAGAGTGCTTGGTACTTAAAAAAAGTTTTTGGAAGATTATGCGATGATAAGGCGACAACTACTAATTACGTTTTCATTAGTGATATCAAACTATAACTTAAATTTATTATATGTTTAAGTAGTTTAAAATTATTTTACCATTGCTAAGAAAGATTTAGGTATTTATGGTGTTACGAGGGGTGAAGGAGGAGAAGGTTTAGACAGTGTAGGGAAGGAGGAGAGGATGAGGCCCCAAGTTGGCCGCCAGTGTTAGGAAGGGGGAAAAAAGGAGAGAAAGGGGTTGGTGAAAAGAAGGCAGTACAAACTCACCTCGAGACCAGATTCAGGACTGGACCCTGGCTCCACTGCGGCTTAGCTCAGCTGGTAAAACATTCCGTTTCTTATCTCAAAGTCAATGGGTCGGCCGCGGCCTAAGGATCGGAGTTGGTAACTAGCTATTTAATTGAAGAGTCTGTGTACTGTCTACTCATGGTTTATTTATAAAAAAATATGGGCAGGTAAATTACATACGGGATTCACCACGAAGGGTGGTACCTAATCTGTTCCTGACAAATCTCTCTGCTGATTCTCCAACCGGACATGTTATTGGAAAAGGCAAAAATATTCAGAACGTAATACGTAGCGGCTTACATGAGTAACTGGCAATCGGGCGACGCCAACGGAATGCCGGAGTCCCCACGTGGCCAGCTTCCACGGTCCACAGGGAGATTATATATTCCCACACTGATTTTAACAATTAGCGGGAAGCAAAGACCAGGCATTTACAAGGTGCCGGTATAATAACTGACTGCAAAAGGCCCAAGGCCCACATGCAGTTGATAATTCCATGTCGGGATTAGGGATGATGCAATAGTGAGCGACTACGTGCTCAAGGCATACACGCAGCTGATGACTCTGTGTCTCAAATCCACGCTGTTCAGCCGGCGAAAATAATCTCAGCGCTGTCTTATTGGTTGATTATGGTCATGTGGTTGCGAGACGTGCTGCTATTGGTTGAAGCGTAACATTTTGTAATCGAGTGGCTAGAAGAAAACCAGTAGCTACAAGTATTATCCCTTCAATGACTAGAATCTCCTATTCGTTACGTAACAATGGTTCGATAATAAAACAGGTTGGCGTATTGATATAATATAGAATAATCAGTGGCGTGCATTGCTCTTTCACCAAGCGTAGGCTGTGTGATTTTTATTAAGCTCAGTTATGAATTATGCATAGAATACTTAAAAATGAACACTTTATTATGGTCTTCCACTGATTGTTATGGCCAACCATATGAGCTTATAGGTATCTTACCAAATTCATAGAAAAAATTCAATTTCATCAAAAATTTGTTGGATTTTCCTAGTATTTTTTAATTATTTTTATGTTTTGTTTTTTTCAAGGTAGGCACAGATTTTCAGCCATGGACTGTATGCCACTGAGAATAATGTAAAAATTATACAAAAAAGCTACAGTTTTTTAATTATTGAGAACAATTGATGCACAATATTTCAAATGGGTGACACAGCGCCATGATTATTATAGGAAAAGGTTGTCGTCGTTATTTAGAAATTCCATCAAGTCAAATAGCGCCTGGAGCAGTTTGACTTTTGGCACCTTTTCAAATTTAAAATTAATTTTAATTCAACAACCAAATATCGAATAAGAGCCTATTCCCCTTTTCGTTGTCTATTTCTGTACATTATCTATCTCTAAACGATTTTCTTTTGGAGCTGTGAGTGTTTTTCCTGTATTCCATCGTTTCAAATACTAGCATGTGTTATTATATTAGTGCATAAGGCGTCCAAGAGAGGCGCTGAGGCGTTCGAGACTTTGATTTTGATATTGTGGATTTGATTCCCGCACAGTGCAAAAACGCATAAATATTGATGTTAAAAATGAATTCTTAAATAAGTGTGGGGATTTCGGTGGGCGAGCCTTACTAGGTAGTTTTGCTAAAATAAGGCACATAAGCAATGCGTCAGTCGGAGTAGTCTGCTTTAATTGAGCTTACATACAACTGGGAAATTTCAACGTAAATAAAACACATAAAAAAGCACACTTTTGCAACTATTTAAAGAACTTTAAAAGTTTAAACGTTAATTTTTTTTTTATAATTACAAACATATATTAGTGGCGCTTGGCCTTATTACTATTATCATCTCGTGGTTCGATTTGCTGACTGAATTTGTGTTGCATTGCTTGTGCTCTTTGGGAGGGGATCTTAAGTGGATTGAAAACCCTAACCAAGAAATGGAAAAGGGACAAATTTGTGGTCGTAAAGAATGTACTAAAGTTGCTTTTTGCACTTGCTGATCGAAATATAATTAATACGTTTTTTTTTCTGTACTATTCTTTATACTTTTATAATTATACTTTTTTCTAGATGTATCGTCTTACCATACCGTGTCAATACTATCTTTTTTAATCTGTTTTGCATAGTAATATTACCTAAACTTGTCAAAGCTTTTATGGTTTAATAATGTGTGTTTCAAAAAAAAAAACAAAACGTTGACAGGATAATTCTACACAAGTATGAAACGGTACACCTTTTAAAAGTGATATAAAAGTGATATTAAAGATACAAAGCTAGCTCGATAACCTAATCTAACTTAATTAGTCATAATTTTTTTGTTTTTTAAATACGTATTTATAATTAGGTTAGGTTAGGTTAGGTTAGGTTAGGTTAGGTTAGGTTAGGTTAGGTTAGGTTAGGTTAGGTTAGGTTAGGTTAGGTTAGGTTAGGTTAGGTTAGGTTAGGTTTGGCTTTAGGACAAGCTTTTTTTTCTTTTTTTTTCGATCTTTTAATTAATAATTTATATAACTTTTAAAAAGTACGCCGATTCATTCGTGTGTTGAATTGTCATGGAACTAAAAAAAACTGCGCCATACCTTTCTAAGCACCCTGTGAAGAATGTCAGTATTTTTTACGTGTCGCCCTTTTTGACTCTATAAAATCTTTATCGCCGCAAATAAGATAGAGAGGAATAATATATGTAAAATTACTGAACGCAAAACTGTTTTTTACATTTGGTGTTCCCGCATATTGGTTTCGCTATGTACGCTAACTTAATAAAATGTTTGTTATTTGATTAGGTTTTGCTTTGACGTCGTGCGCGTAATAATACTTTTTTTTTTTATCAGCGTGGCTCAAACAGACCCATATTTTGCCTTCAGAAGTATTTTAATGTGTATTTTTGGAATACTTTGCTTGAAGGGCAGCGTAGTACAATCCAAATGGATATTTGGAATGGACATTGTTCTGAAACTGAGATTTAGCAAAATAATTTTGTTATCAGAGGAAACTCTGATCCATTAGTTTGGTGTAACTTTTTCAGAATTGCATCAATTCAGATATTGCCTCGGAGTGCTAGTTCTAGTATAAAATTGTGTGTAACGCACATTGTTTCATCTTCAAGTTATACTACGAAGATAAGAAAATAGTTTTCACAATTTAAAAATATATGTTTAATATTGTATTGTTGTTCATTTTAAAAATAAAGTCCACTTAGGATAAGGCAACTACATTCGAGTGTTTTTCCTACCGGTTTCGCAATCACCGTTCCTTACCATGATTTTGTGATATTGTTAAGTTAAGTTAGTAAATATCTATCCATGAAGAAGGAATTGCGATTCCGAAACCGGTAGGAAAAATACTCAAATGAAGTGGTGTACTAAGTGAAATTTTTATTTATTTTTTTATGTATAATTTATTGGTTGATGAATAACTTCGTGGTGAAATTATCCTTATGTAATGCATAATATATTATTATCTTGCATCTTTATGATATATAAATAGCGCACAACAGTCCCAGCTGCCCGAAGCCAGTGGGATTATGTCATTCACAATTGGGGTATGCGTTGAATAACGGAAGGAGATGGGGTAGAGCAAGGTTGGAAAGTAACTGGTTATTCATTTCTTGTCACCAAACACAGCTAAAGCCATTTAAAGAAAGGGCGACAATTTGATTTTGATCAATACTGAGTGTTTCTACCACTAGAAGATACTTATTTTCTTTATCCAATAATTCTTAGAAACTTCAACAATTTAAGATATTTTTAATGTTTTCAATACAATTCTTTTTACGAGTATTCGATTGACATTAGAATAAAACATGACAATTGTTTTCCAAAGGCTGAAGTCAAGAAAATCAAGAAAAAAATGTAAACAGATTAAAAAAAATTATGAGTCTGCTTTTCTCAACCGTCTGGAGTCAGTGAAACTATGACATCCCAGTCGTGGTATGTTGCAAGGCTGAAGGTACTAAGGATAGGAATGAGATATGGCGGAGGAAGAGATAAGAAAATACCTGGCTATTCAGATCTGATAACGAAACACCGCTAAAGCTAAATAATAACAGCTAAAGCCATTTCAAGCAATGCTTCTATTCTGAATGGTGGTATTTCATCATGGCGATAGTGAAAAGCATCTACCGCTCTGGAACGTGTCGCAAATACACTATTATACTATTCATTAATTAAAATAAATTAAATTAAATATACTAATCATTAATTTGAATGATTAAATTGTGAAATAACGCAAATTAAACGGAAATTATTCGTTTTATACGCATTCATCGCAATATTTATTTATTTATTTATTAACGCCCCAAAGGACTTTTACATATTTTAACATTTAAATGATTATGTGTACAGAAGAAAAAAAAATAAAAAAATAAAAAAATAAAAAATAACATGATACATAGTTGCTATATAAGTGTAACATATGTATTATATATATCTATGTATAATAATGTATATGTAATGCATGACACAGAGAAGCTATAAAGGAAAGGTTTGTAATTTGTACAATTTATTTTTTATTTTTATAAAACTAGTACTAGCCTGATCTAGACGATGCATATTATAATATAATATGAGTTCATGACATTGTGAAAAAAAATCAATGTATTTTATATTTCGGATAATGTAAAAATGTATGAAATTACATATTACATAATATAGTATATGATACATAGAAAGAAAAAAGAGGAACAAGTTTTTGGATTGTAGATAATTACAAAGATAATATATAAAAAAAATAATCATAGTAATTAAACAATAATTGTTGCAACAATTATTAGAGCATCACATAACGGGGAGAGGGACGTCGGAGAGTTATTATTTATTAATTCAAAATATTGATAATATTATTGTGCAATACGATAAACATGGTGTGTTTAAAGAGAAAAATATTTATTACGTTTTTTTTTTAAATTTGCATGGGCCTATAATCAGAAATATTACACATTTCTAACCGTTCTACGCATGTTTTACAAAAAACATTTAAAAAGTTGAATATCCTTAAAAAATGCTGTGAAGGTTTTCTTGTAACTTGTTGATTTGTGCAGTTTAATTTTTTCATGAACATTACGTAACTTTAATGTTTTTTTTGTAATGTGGATTACAAATCTTTGGTTATGTTTATTTACAATAACGCAACGATAAAGGATTAAAAATACTTTTTTCCACTTTAAAAATCACATTCATATTTGAAATCTTTTGTAAAACTTACAATGGGGCAGTCAGAAAAAGTAATATTTCTGGTTATATTTTGATAAATGCTAAGCCTATGTAAATTTATTAAATATTTTTCTATTTAAAAACATTATGTTTATCGTATTGCGTAATAATACTATCACTATTTTGATTTTATTTATTTATTTGTTCTTAAATTTAATTATGAAAACAAAAACATTAGCCACCCATCTCACTAGGACAATCCTTTGTTGTGATGAGCGGCAACACAATTTAATAATAATCCGTAAATTTCAATAAGCAAACAATAATACATGAATTTTTTTTTAGTAAATGTTAATAAGTAAATAATAGAAAATAAATAATAAAGAGCAGATAATAATAATTAAATAATAATAGTAAGTAAATAAATTAATAAATAATAACTCTCCGACGTCCCTCTCGCTCATAAGAGCTAATAATATCAAGACAAGTGGAACACTTTTATGAGACTAGTGATTTACCATCGACATTCTTGAATTATGGTCTTAACTACTCCAATTATTTTGCATGCCGATCTGCTTTCAAAGGCTTGTTACGTAGCCCCATACAAAAACCCTTCACAAAACTTAATCAGCAGTCTCGCACGCCCATCCGAGAAAGAAAATAGCGTCATCCGCCCTACGGGGCCTCGAGGGCGGCGGGCGGTAAGGGCGGGGAAGACGGGAAGGGCGGCGAGGGCCCTCGGGAGGATACTGAAGTCGGAGGGCGGGGGATGATTGCAAAATGGCTGAGTCATAAAATAATCATGGGTGACCTTGATCTAATGCGGTAAGGTTGCGTAATGCAATATTAAATATTTTAATGTTAATTTTTAACTGTATTTAGATCGTAGTAGATGCTACAATAGTAGGCATCTGCTGATCTGGTCCAATTCTCAAGTGGGCCTTAATATTGCGTTAAGTAGCCACATCTGGTTTGAAGACTTTGACTACTAGTACGTGGAAAATCTCTCAACTTGTGTGAAAATGGGCAACTGAAATGATAGGCCGCCCTCAATGACCGCATTGTAAACTTTTGAAAGTATTTCTCAGGTGCAATAATCCAGTCTCTGCTAAATGCTCTGCCGAATCTTGACTAAAGATTAATATGGAATCAATTAATATTGCTCGGAAACAGATACTTAAAGTTACGTTAAATAAAATTCGGTATCCTACTTATTTACTGTATAAGGAACTAGATGATGCGTATCCGGCCTTGCTCTGGTACAATAATTGATTTGATAGCGAAAGTAACTATCTCCAAATAAAGAAACATTCATTAGAATATTTTATTTCATTCCAAACGTTTATTTTTTCAACATATATTTAAATCATAAAGTTCTTAAGTAGGTAGGCGTTTTTGGGTACTTCTTCTTTTGAATATGCAATCTGTGGCTAACCAGAGTTTTATATCTATGGGCTGACCTCAATACAACATAGCGGGTTTAATGTTTATCATACTAATTTTAAAACGTTATAGCAACAGTTTTACATATTGGATTTCATTCAAACTACTCTCCAAACCTTCCCGGCACTAATAAAAAACAAACTGTGCTATTTTCAGCGAAACTGATCCAGAAGTTTTCGAGAAAACCGAGGACATACAAACAAACAAACTTACATTGATTTAAAAATATGTGTAATGTCATAGATATCTATGAAATATCTATATGAAAAATGTTTTAATCAAACATTTCGAAAGTTCAAAAAAAAAACGGAGAAGCTTAATTTTCACCACACGAGAGCGAACCAAAATGTCATTGTAAATATGACATGCTTTTGGACAAAGGAATAATCTCTCACAAATATTCCTCCACTAAGCTATATAATTCACTTCTACCGGACATAAAAAAATAGAAAAAGCAAATGATTTCAATAATCAAATCAAGACCTGGCTCAAAGAAATCAAAGAAGAGGAGTTATCCAGGATCTTCAAAAGAACTTCGTAGGAGCTCAAAAACAACCAGTTTTTTTAAAATAGAACCTATTTTGCTTCAGCACAGGAACCCCTAGTGAGGAGGACTAAGAAAAACATTATAAATTCTCTGATTAGATTTATAAAAAAATTATTAATTAAATGAAAAAAAATATGTATTGAAACTAAATAATAAAAATAAATAATTAAATAAAGCTACAAGTATATATCGCAGAGACGATTTGTAGACTTTTAAGCAGATTAATATTGCAGAGAGAACACATTAAATTCGTAGTACTAGAATAGGCTCTGGTCTAAACTTTGCAGCAATTCATAATACATTTTCTTTTGGTCAAAGAAATATTTGCATAAGCCTCTACTTATATTTAACATTCTTCCAGAGAATATTAAATTAAGAATATTGAATGGCCTCAAATTCAAAATTAAGTTTTGTATGAAACAGGCCGCGCAGCCGTTCCCTTTAAAGCCTGGAGGAAACTGCCACTTGCTTTGAAAATGATTAAAGACTCGACAGAATTCAGAGCGAAGCTGAAAATTCACCCGTTCAGGCAATCATATCCACAAACGCTACAGTTGCAAACCTAATTTACATGACTAAGCTATCTGGTTAGTACATACCTAAAGTCATATACAGAATGTAATAAATTCATGTAAATTTCTTTCGAAAATGCGTTAATTAACTGCAAAAAAGTCTGAAAATTTTCGCGGTCCGCAACATTGTAAATAACTATAAATACTTGTGAATGTTACAATGACTGAAAAAATCCGGAATTTTTTTTTTAGTTATCATGGGTTATTTTAAAACCTTTGTTCTCCGGTCGTAAATTCGCACAAAAAACGTTAAATATTAAAAATAAATCCAACTTTTCTTTTGCCACTAACCTTCTAATAAACAATAACATGTAAGGATCAAATTGCAACT